>JAHLSL010000019.1:16683031-16895202 GCA_025920805.1 Petroica traversi
GTTAGGGTTAGGGTTAGGGTTAGGGTTAGGGTTAGGGTTAGGGTTAGATTTAGTCTTAGACTTAGGTTTAGGCTTAGTTTTAGTGTTGGGGAAGCGTTTAGGGTTAGGCTTAGGTTTAGGGTTATGGTTAGGGCTAGAGTTAGGTTTGGGGTAGGGTTAGGGTTTGGGTTCGGCTTCGGATTTGGTTAGGGTTAGGGTTAGAGTTAGGGTTAGGGTTAGGGTTAGAGTTAGGGTTAGGGTTAGGGTTAGGGTTAGAGTTTGGGTTAGGGTTAGGGTTTGGGTTAGGGTTAGGGTTTGGGTTTGGGTTAGGTTTAGGGTTAGGGTTAGGGTTTGGGTTAGGGCTAGGGTTTGGGTTAGGGTTAGGGTTAGGGTTACGGTTAGGGTTACGGTTATGGCTTGTGTTAGGCTTAGAGTTAGGTTTATTCTTTAATTTAGTTTTAGATTTAGGTTTAGGCTTAGTTTTTGTGTTTGGAATGGCTAGGGTAACTATTAGTATTAATTTTACGGTTAGGGGTGGGGTGGGGTAGGGTTAGGTTTATGGGTAATATTAGGCTAAGTCTGTGGCTTAGTCTTAGCCTCAGGGTTAGACAGAGGCTTTTGTTTAGGTTTGGGGCTTGTGTAGGTGTAGCGTTAAGTTTGGGGGGCTGCGTTACTGTTAGCTTTAGTATTAGCATTAGGGTTAAAGTTAGGTTTATTCTTAGGCTTAGGTTTAGGCTCTGACTAATGCCTAGGCTTAGGATTTGATTTAGGATTAGTGCTGGGTTAGTGCTAGTTTTCGGGTTTGGGTTAGGCTTAGGTTTATGCTTAGGCTTAGGCTTAGGCTCTGGTTTATGTTTAGGGTTAGTGTTGGGGTAAAGTTCGATTTTGGTTTAGGGTTATTTTTAGTCTTAGGCTTAGGTTTAGGCTTAAATTTATGGTTAGGGTTAGGTTTCGGCTTAGGTATAGTGTTTGGTATAGGATTAGAGTTAGGTTTTAATCATAGAGTTAGGGTTAGGTTTAGTCTTAAGGTTTAGGGTTTGAATTACTATTAGGGTTAGAATTAGGTTTAGGATTTGGGTTAGGCTTAGGTTAGGTTTGGGTTAGGGCTTGCTTTAGAGTTCAGTTCCGGTTTAGCATTTGGGTTAGGGTTATGTTTATGTTTAGTGTTAGGCTTAGGCTTAGGCTTAGTTTTATGCTTAGGCCTAGTCTTAGGTTTAGGCTTAGGGTATGTGTTGGGGAAGGGCTAGGGTTAGGTTTAGCTTTAGGTTCAGATTTAGGGTTAGGGTTAGGTTCAGGCTTGGGCTTAGGTTTAGTCATAGATTTAGGCATAGGGTTAGTATTTGGTTATGGCTAGGGTTAGGATTAGGTTTAGCTTTAGGGCTAGTGTTGGTTTAGGTTTAGGGTTTTGGTTAGGCTTAGGTTAGGTTTGGTTTAGGGCTAGGGCTAGTGCTAGGTTCAGGGTTATGGTTGAAGTTGCGTTTAGTGTTAGGGTTAGATTTAGGCTTAGGCTTAGCCTTACGTTTAGGCTTTGGGTATGTGTTGGTGAAGGGGTAGGGTTAGGATTAGCTTTAGGTTTAGCTTTAGGGTTAGGCTTAGGTTCAGGCTTACTTTTTGGCTTAGTCGTAGTTTTAGGCAAAGGGTTAGTATTTGGTTAGGGTTAGGGTTAGGGTTATGGTTATCTGTATGTACATCATCTCTGTGTCTATATCTATATGTATATATTTATCTATATCTATATATTTATCTATATCTATATCATCTATATCTATATCTATATATACATCTACATCTATATCTATATCTATATCTATATCTATATCATCTATATCTATATCTATATCACCTATATGTATATCTTTAGCTTTATCTATATCTATCTATCTATCTATCTATCTATCTATCTATCTATATATGTCTGTATCTATATATATATATATATCTATAAATCAATATGGATAGATATAGATATAGAGATATAGATAGATATATAGGTATAGATAGATATAAATATTGATGATATAGATATAGTTCTGCAAACTGGTCACAGCGTTAAAAACAAACTGACAAAACCAAAGAAATAAACAAACAAAAATCCCACATAGAAAAGGAGTGACCGGAGCATGTGAATCTCTCCAAATTTTGTTACAATGTATTTTGTATATTCCTGGGCAGTAGTTTGGTGGATTTAAACCTCCTCAGACAAAGAGAAGGAAATTAATATTGTAGTGTAACCATTGGGTTTTGCTATGATATTTTAAGTCCTGGAGAAGCTCAGGACCACTGCTACAATCTCCAGCTTAATGAAAAACATGAAGTTCACATCCTCATTTTCATAATTTCCCCTTCACTGCTGGCAGATGAAATTAAATAAAAATGTTATGCATTGGGCCAGATAGAGATCTTGTTTGAAGGAAGTGTGAGCAAAAGCATTAAAATAGTTTTGTTGCTGTTCAGCAATTAAAACATTATTTGTTCACCACTAACTGTGGCATAAAAAAAGGACCACAGTTAATTGTGTCCCAGCTGCAAGGTTAACACTAAACCAGAGAAAGATTTATAAGGACAATTCAAAAAAGTCTTGAACAGAAAGGAAAACACAGTAAAATACGAATGTGATTTCACATATTTCTCAGCTCACAGACACACAGATGCTGTTTGTATCAGGTGAGCTTTCTGTTGTAAAGGTTCATTTTGCAGCTTCACAGCTCAGCAAAACGAGGGACTATTGCGGATTAAGAGTCACTGGTAAACTGAAATTTTAGTAAAGGATAAACTCAGAAACTGTTCTGGACTTGCAGGTTGAAAAGCAAATATTACAAGGAAAAACCTGGTCCCATAGACATTTAGCAGAAAGCTGGGTTAGGGTCACTGGGGATTTTTTATTCATAATCACAATTCACAATTTACTCTTCAAAATATATCATAATCCTCTAAAGTCCTTTTTCTTGAAATGGGGAGACACGTTTTAAGTATCTGATAGAATTTCCAGGAAAGAAAAGAAATCCAGTGGAGTAATTACTAGTTATTAATTCTGCAACAGATTAGTATATCAGAAAAGAAATGTAGCATCTTAGTTTGTTACAGTAATATGCAGTTATAATAGGATGAAATCACAGAAGAAATTGTAATATTCAGTAAAAAATGAGCTCAGGAAGGCACATGCTGACTTCCCCAATCTGATGTGTGAACCGAAGGCAAAAAAGATGAGTTCTCTAATAGTTAGCCAGACTAAGAAAGAATTAAATGTTAAGTTATCTAGAAGGGAGCAGGAACAGGTTTGTGGGGTTTTTTTGTTTAATTTTTGAGTTTAGAGATTTTTCCTTTGAAAGCAAAAGAGTGTTTCTGTGGCTTATACCTAATTTAAATTCTAAGTTTTCTGAACTTCATGTACATCTCTCTGTACTGAAATGAATTGAATACTGCAGGCACTTAATTTGCTTGGTGTTAAGCCAGGCCAAGGCCATGAAAATGCCATGGTGCCATTTAGTGAAAATTTATCTTTCACTGGGAATACTTGAATTACAACTGAAATGAGATTGGAAATAATCTTTTCTTCTATAAACCTTGCACCTGGAAGACAATACATCTGTAGGTTTAATATCTTGCCACTTCTATCATTCTATGTTGTACCTGAAACTGTTCTAGCAGTAGTCACATGGGGCTTCTCTTCTATTTCTTTTGTTAAGTTAGCCCAATTATTATGAATGTCACCTCTTTATTACTATGACTATTTTTCCAACTCAGAGATGTATGTATCATGCTTAGTCTGCCTCATGTTTGAATACATTTAACAGCAAGAGAAATTAAATTCTAGTTAATCTGAGACTGAGAGGAAGATGTCATTTTTCTTTAGCAAACTGTTCTCTCCACTGTTTCTAAACATTCTCAGATTGTGATAGCTATCATTATTTTAGTAATGAAGCAGGAGCTAATTTGGGGGAATTTAAAAAATTCCATGAAAAGAAATCTGTGAAAAGGTTTGGTTGGGGGATTTTTCCTCAAATTTGCAAACAATAAATATACTCATATTTATTTTTTTTAGTACATAATTATCTGTTAATTAGTATTGCATTTAAATTATAACTGTGATCATACTTTACTGGCATTGTAAATAAATATAAAATCTTTAGACAACTAATTATTTTCTCATTTCCATTGGGCAATCTGCAACTCTACGTCAACATACAAATTAGTGATTATGAATGACTGCATCTGCTGCACCTCATGGGGGAACACTCCAGCATTCTTAAGTGAGCGTTTATTTTGTTCCAATTTTCACTGTTTTCTTTGTTTGATCCTCTTTCTCTACGATGTCTTTAGTGAAAGAAACATATCCGAGCTCCTAAGGGTTTATCAAAAGACCAGATGCAGTTTATTTTCGGAGATTTCGGTGCTCTCTGTACAGAGTATGGGCCAGTGTCAACAACAATTTCTTAACTGTTGGGTACCAGAAAAGCATGTGAAGCCAAACAGGTGAATTGTGAATGGGAGCAATTTCATCATCTCTCCATGTGGAATACTATTCTATTTTTATTAAGAAACACCCTAGAACCAGAAAAATAAAATATGCCAGCTCTGAATACAAATTATTTGGTCAGTCAATTTTAAATAGAAATGTCAAGAAAAATGTCATTTCAGAAGAAGGAAAATGTATAGAAATATAAGGAATATATTTTTTTTATCAAATCAATAATTTAGTATCAATACTGAGCAACTTTTTTCCCTCTACTGTTAGTCAAACATATCTTCCTTGAAATAAATCAAAGTTCTGAGATTTAGAACTTAGCTTTATTTCAAACGTCTTCTTAAGACAAAGCACATTTCTGATTCAATGATTCTGCTTCTTGTCATTGGTAGGTCAGTGCAGGCACTTGGCTTTCATTGGTGTCATTGGATGTAATTGGAGGCACCCCAGGGTGCCTCATCAACCTCTAGCACTGCAACTCCTTACTGGACTGTGGGAGCCTGTGTTCTGGTCCATATAGGAAAGCCACACTTAACAGCAGTAGAATGGGTATTAAGAAGGCATGATGTTGCCACATAGCTTTTTAAAAAAAATGTTCACTTAAAATTTAATTTTAACCACTGCCAGTACCTTACCTATTCAAGATGCAAAATATATTTTTTTCTCAGGTCTAACATGGTTTTTTAGAACACACCCAGTATGTACACACACAGTATGTGCACACATATTTACATATATCCCAGCTAATTGGGATTGATAGTTTCATGAAATCTTGAAAGAATTACCAAGATATTAACCCCTTTAACTGCAAAAAAGAGCCAAATTTTAATTTAGCTAATTAATTCTCATCTTCTTAAAATGTCCTTGAAATTTGAAATTTCAGCCAATGAAATACAAAAGAGATCCAGCTTCTCTCTCTTCTACTCTTCTGCTCTTCTACTTTTTTTTTTTTTTTTTGGTGGTGGGGTGTTTGGTTTGGTTTGTTTAATTTCACCAATTTTTTTTAATGTCAGACACAAAAGCAATTTATTTGAGTTCACGTGACATGAGGTTAAATGAATTTACTTCAAGAACTGCTATTCTTGTTCCATTCATGTGTTGATACCCTGGAGAAAAGCTACAAACAGTAATGTTTTCAAGTATATTACTCAGGTCTCCAAAATGTCTCACAGGTTTTAAACTGTATTTTAAACATAGTTGTTACTACACCTTTCATCTTCTGACAAAGGGAAAAAGTTTCATTTTCTGTTGTGGCTGCCCCACTTCTGTGGAAGTGCTCAAGGCCAGTTTGGATGGGGCTATGAAAAACCTGTTTTAGTGGAAGGTATCCCTGCCACTAAAACCCCAACCAGTGGGGTTGGAAGTAGATGATTTTTAAGCTCTCTTCCAATCCAAACTATTTTATAAATCTGTGAACTCCAGTGCCCTTGGGAAGGAGAGCAGCCCCTGCAGAATTCTGCTAGGTCAGAGTTACACAAGAGAAAAACCTTAATGAAAAAGTAGAGAAACACTAAGTTAAAAAGAGAAATTTTAGAACACATGCTGCAGCAGCAAACAGATCTCTACTTCGGCTCCTTTTACAGAAAGGCTACCAAGAAACCTTGTGTCTTTCCATGTGTCTTTCTAGAGTAAAGAGCTTATTCAAGCAGTAAAAGTGCATCCACAAAACTGGTATGGGAACTTGTATCACTTTCACTGAAAGTGAAACAACTTTTACAAATTCCTCAGGACACATTAATTCTATATTTTCCTCTTAATCGTAACTGGTTTGGCATTGTGGGCTTGGTTACTCTTGATTTACATATGCAGAAAATGAGAAATATGCCAGAACTACTCTGCGTATTATAGATTTATTCTGCTAGTCTATAGTGTTACAATTGTCATGGAGAAACAAAAATGCCTAATTCTAGATTTTGCAAAGTATGATGACAATGTAAATAAACAAATACTTATAACTATTGAGCTGTGCCATGCAACCCTAATATTTTCCTGACGTTAATGCTAAAAGCTGTGAAACTTCTTTTCAAGACTGAGCAGCGTCATTTTCATTTTACCCAATTAAGTTAGCTAGTTGGCTTATTTTAGCACATTTTGTCTGTGATTATTTTGGAGCAAAACCCCACTGAACTTTGTGATTACTGCAGTTCACTTCCCGTTTGTTCTGTTATCAGGATTACATTTCTAATCCCTATTATGTTTATTTAGTCATCTTCTTTGATGACACTCTTGCTTCTACAATCAGCTAATCAGGTATAGGCTATTTCTGTCCTTTTGATGTTGTCTTCAGACATTCTATTCAACATATCTATGTAAACCAACTGCTCTTGTCAAGCTGTTTTGACAGGAGTAGCTGGCTACTTCAGGAACAGCATGTACAAATTAGATCTGCTAATTGCATTCACATTAGAAAAACCTACTGGCACACTCTTTATCAAACAGCACTTTTCAGGAAATACAAAATATTTCTAGGTACTAATGCCAGCAGATAAGATGACAGATAACCAAAGAGACTTCAGTGGATCTAGGAAATAAGTATCTCAATGTGCTTCAGAAAAAAGAATAATTTACCACTGTCCATAATTTGAGATAAACTTAAGTTTGTTTTTAATTTTTTTAAAGTCAGAATGGAACTAGTCACAAAAATTTTAATACCCAGTTATATTATGTGCAGAATACTTGAAAATCCTGGAGATAAGTTTTAAAACTTGTCAAAATGGGTTAAAATCATCTTATTTATTATTGTTAATTGAACAATAAAAACAAAACAAAAGAAAACATTTGTTATTAAAACTTTAAACAACCTTAAAAATGATACGACATTAGACAAATGTATAGAGCGTCATCCTGTTAAAGCCTTCATGCACTCATATGATGTAAAGTTAGTTCAATTACTTCCAGAGCTGGTCATTTTGCTTGAGGATCAGTAGCCAGGCTAGATAGCATTTCTCAGGCCACACTCATCATAATGGATTTACAACTTGAGAAAAGTCAAAGAAAAAAGCATTGACACTGACATACTAAAGTGCCCTGTTGAAAGGACCCTCTAGGAAAGTACCTGGTAATTGCAGTCCTTATTTAAGACATCATATTCAGTGAAATTTTCCTGTTCTGTTTACCTTCTCTACATTTTTTCTGGAATCTTGGAAGATTTGATAAAACTTTCAAAAACTCATATCACTTACTACAGTAAATTTTTCTCCAGAATGTGTCTAATCTGTTTTTGGAATTAATAATTTATAAATTATCCTATCTTTCAGTAATTAGGTAGACCACACTTTGAAACAGCTTTCAAAAAGACAAGCATTATTATGTTTCTTGTATTTGATTCTGTCTTGCAGTTTTTCAAATCTGTTTCCAAGATTCCTTCACGCACTGTGGGAACAAGTTTAACTTTGTCCTTTGATATCCTTCATAATATTTTTCTGTGATTTCCTCTTTTCTGTCACATTTTTATTTCACAGAGTTCTTCATCATCCTTTATTATTTCCCAGAGAGTGTTATTTACTTCACCTGTTTTGTTCTGTTTCATTGAGCATTGTCCTTCCTTAGGAAACAACACTTATATTTTTTAATGAATATATACTCCAATGTGTAAACCCAGAAACACACTCCCCACCCACCCACTTGCCTTGATATTTCAGTTACTTTATGAGTACATCTCTATTGAAAACTGGCCATATTTCACAGTGAGTATTTCTGACACAAACAACATATTTGTTTTCATTGGGCCACATGGCTCTTAATTCTGAAATTGAGGGTGTTTGGAGCACAGGGTCATGTAGCCTGGTTTTTACACCTGTCTGTATCTGGTTGTTTTCAATGCCAGATGAAGATTTCAACAGAGGGCAAGTAAAATGTTCAGAACCAACAGCAGCAGCTGAAAGCTCAGTTACAAATCATCATTCAATCAACATCTGACAACTAAAACCTTCCCTTTCTTTTTTATCTCTTCCTAGCTATTCTTTGCAAATACATTAGGATTCTTTTCACAGCCTTTTCTCTTTCCTCTGAAATGGAGAGGTGTTTTTAGGGGCACTGTTGTGCTACCTATTAGACAAACAGGACTGAGAACTAATAAATAAAGAATCATCAAGGAAAACTTCATTTATACAAATTGGAAAGAGGCTAAAAGTACTAGGATAAGACAGGCAGTTTCTCTCACACTGACCAGAATAAAACATTTCTTGATGATTTATTCTTCTGTAAATTGCATCCGTAGCAATAGTAAAACGACTTAAGACTCACATTCTGGAGTATAATTTTCATTATCAAGAATAATCAGCAAGAAACATGTCTTTAACACATTTTGGTTCATCCTAATTATAGGAAGGTTTATAATACTAGTTATGATAGATTTTATTCATCATAAATGACAAATATTAATCATTATCATAATAAGGAATTATAAAATGAGCAGATTTTCTCTGTACTCTATTTTATGATTCTTTGTCATATCTTTATACCTTCTAATTTTCTTAGGGGAAAATAAAGATTTCTATTGTAAGCAATTATGGAAGTATTACTCGAATAAAAGATCTGGTCTAAAACATGATGACAATCATGGCCTTATTTTGTTTAGAAAATATTCATAATTTTAACTATTATTGAACATCTTCATATCCTCTTGAATATATTAAAACTATTGTTTATGGGTGGATGAGATTCCTGGGGTTTTATTTACTTATAAGCATATATGCTTTCTTTTTATTTCATTTTAAAACCATCTAAAGTCATAATTTCAATGATTCTAGTTAATTAGGACACACACATCTAAACTTTTCCTTCACTGTAACCTAATTTCACAGTCTCAGTGCAGGTACATTTTAGATTATAGTTACTTAGTAAAAATATCTGCTTAACAACATTAATAATTAACATAAGTTATTTCAAAATTGGACTATTATTGGCAGGACTGGCCTATGCCTACGCTCTATAAGACTATAAATTTAGGAAACTCTGCAATATGGTTCTGAACTTTAATTTTTATCCCTACAAAGACTTGAACTCAGAAATTTGACTTTTGAGCCTGAACAACTTGACCTGATTCCTCAGAAATTCAGTCTAATGATTTTTATACTCTTTAAAGTATACTAAATATCCTGTTGCGGGGAGCAGTATTCCTAGAGGAAAATCTCAGATGATCAGAGTGCTACAATGAAAAGGGCAAGTGAAACCATTGAGCTACTTGTCCAGCAGATGATTAGTATAGTATCTAGCAACCTTGTTTTGGAAAATTGACAACATATGAAAATTTGTTCTTAGTTAATTAATAGATATGTGGACTTTTATGCATATGAAAAACTGCAGGCAAAGGAAATGTTCTCAAACTTAAACAAATACAAAATACATTACAATATATTTATTTTAAATAGCTTAGTAATGTTCCGAGGTGTTATGAAATTTTACTAGACACGAGTTTTTTGCAAATAAATGTGAATTTCACACTAACTGGTTGGTCCAACATTAAAGATAAATGCTCTAATTTTTTAATAGACGCTTTACTATTCAAAGGATTATATATATATGGAATCTCAGTCTCTTTCTTGCAGTATGGAAGTGACCTGGTATTCACAGAGCACTGCATAGTGCAGGATGGAGTCTCTTAATCATTGCTGTTCCCAGTCTGACACAGGTGCAGATTTGCAGGGTGGGCCTGTTGTTCAGCTTCAGGCAGCTTTTAGTGATACCTGTTTTTATCAAGGTTCAACTCAGCTTCTTTGAGTAACTGTGTACCTCTAAATCTGTGATGCTGCTGTACAAACACCTATAAACGTGCAATAACACAAGCACAGATTTGCAGACAGCAGCAAAAATTACAGATGTGTGAAAGTATGGATGATAAATAATATGATCCACGTGGGTCTGATTGTACTTACATTAAAAGAACAGGCTTATTGTTTGTCCTTTCCATTCCTGGAGGACTGGGTTGCAAATGCCTCAGTGCCACGTGCACAGCCTTCAGCATGCAAATAGTTTTAGCAGTAACACCTGTCCCTGTCAAGCTGCGCAGGGAAAGTGTGCACTGGGGTGTTTAAAAATGACACCATGACAGTTGAGATCATCTACCATGCTCAAGGTAACAGGCTCCTGGCTTAATCACAAGGGGCTGGAGCCAGGGCATAATCAGTGATGGGTCCTTAACTGCAGGATTTGGTCCCTGCCTCGGTTCATCGGAGCTTGAATCTTGCTGATTTCTCAAGCATGTTGCAAGAGCCATTTGTTCTCCGAGGCTTTTCCAGAGGGAAGAAATAAAATGAGGAGAGTTTTCAGGTGGTTTGACAGGTGATCTGGAAAGTCTTTGTCAGGCTTTCTTTAAAAGTAGTGCATAAGCCTCTGTAAATACTCAAGGAGTGGGAAGGCAGGAGCACGGTTTTCAGCTCAAAGAAACAGCTCACTGCAGATTGAATTAAACTCCATGTAAAGCATCCCATAAGGTTCTAGGGACACAAAACTTTTCCAAAACTTTACAAACACTCTCCTGGTCATGTTTATTTCAGCTACTTATCTCTTATATCTGATTAACTAATACTGCAGAATATGGACATCTCATAATCAAGATGTTCTGAAAGGTAGCACTCACGTGATTAATTGAAGCCCTATTAATTAATCTAGTTTGTCTGAGATTGACAACTGGGCATTTAGCTTACCTTTGCAAAAAATTTTTTATTTTTTGGAGAATTTTTTTTTTTTACTTGTACACGATTTTTAAATATATCAAAATAAATATGTACTTGCCTTTGGAATATAAAAACTCTTAATTCTCTTTTGTGTCCAAAAGCATCCACAATCAGGTATGATTTGTAGGAATGCAGAAGCAATCAATTCTTGTCCTATACAATGAGAATATTTTAAAAAACCTTGGTGGAGATTTGTGAGAACAGTGGGCCTTACAGCCTGTGTATCACAGAAATATAGCTATTCACTTTTTAATTGGCAGCTAGCTTTAATTGAAAGCTTGACTTACTGCCTAATCTTGCAATACAAGGTAGTGAATTTTTATTTAAATTCCCATGAGAGTGCTGAGTATAAACAAAATACAGAAGATGCAACCCTTTTAAGGTCTTAAGGGTTCGTGTTTTCCAAATGGATCTGTCAGAGGAAGAACATCTTTTCCTCAGAGCTGTCGTGCTTATGACAACACCTCTAAAAACATTATCCCCCATACAAAATGCCCTCCACACTTAATAGCTAAATTTTGCTGCAGAGTATTTTGTTTACTTAGCCTGATTATTGCTAGTAAAGAATTTATCACACTTTCCAATATTATGGGTACTGAATTGCTTGCATGAGTACATGATAAAAATCAGAGGTGTTTATTTTATGAGTTATTCTCCACTAGCTGCTGTTATTCTCAAGTGAGGCTGTATTTAAAAATGTTAGTGAAGACAAAAAGCCCAACTTTGTCATTTTTCAGAAGTTTGCTAGCTTTACGTCTGAGTATATTAGGAACCAGGGCACACAGAGCCGTACTGCATGCCACTGATTTCATTTTTCTTTTTGCATTGCTCTGACAGCAAGGTCATTTATCTTTTGGATAAGGAATAAGAGGCAAAAAATGGAAAAAAGCAAGCTATTCCACTTGAAAATTGTGCTGTGTATTCTTGAGAGCATTTTGCGACTGTCTACAGCTAATTTTTATTCCACCACCAGTCAGCACACTCCTCATCAATAAGTCGACTTGGTGATAGGTTTGACAATGAAGCCAAAGCATTGGTGTGCATGATCTAGTAGGTTAAGATTACTCGAATCGCAACTGCTTATTTTTAGTTCATAGAGGACTAAAAAGAAAGCAAAAAAAAAAAAGGTTACTTTTATTCCTACATTGATGGGTAGATCCCGAGGCAGCAGTTGAGGGGGAGAAGAGAAGCCTCAGGGGAGACCTTATAACACTCTTGAACTGCCTGAAAGGGGATTGGAGCAGAATGCTCCACTTGGAATGTGGTCAAGAAACAGGAGCAATGCCTTATTTGCAAGGCTGTCAGTGGTCTGAGAGGGGCACCATGGGCTGGTTTTTGGTGTTGAATTATGGTAAAACCCATTGGCTCATCAAACTCAAATCAACAACCCTGTGATAAGGCAAAGATGTGGCAGATAAGGTGCTAAACTGACCTGGAGGCATATGACCGGCAGTCAACCCCTTTACACTGTGAAAGCCCACTTTCCAAAGAGTAAATTTTTCTAACACATTTCACTTTGGGATGTGTGGAGAATCCTACCTTGGGTTTTGGGGGTGCCCACCAAGAGCACTCCTCAAAGTTAAGGGATATTTTTCCATGATTGTTGGTATGGGTGAGTTTCAACAATCTCTAACAATTGTTTCTTTTTGCTAGCTTTAATATAATTGCTTTAATATTGCTTTGATACAGTTTACTATCCTATCATATGCTATAGTAGTAGCTTTATATTGTGTAGTAAATAATTCTGATAAAGCTATTTTTTTCTAATGATTTATCATAATAGATAATCAAGTTTTTTTGTGAATATATCTGATTTGCCATTATTAAAACCTGCAGGACCAAGTTTTAAAATTTAAACTGCTGACAAAGTCCGGGGCTAGGACTGGATCCAGGCAGACCCAAGCTCCTCTCTCTGAGGAGGAGTTTAGAAAGCAATTTTCTGCAATTCATGACTTAAAAGGAGGGATTCTTTAATAAACTTTCCCTGGAGCTCCGGCCCTACCCACAACAGAGGTTGTAGCCAGCTGGATGTCAGTCCCTCTTCCCAGAAAACAAGTGACAGAATGAGAGGACATAGCCTCAAGCTGCACCAGGAGAGGTTCAGGTTGGACATTAGGTAGAATTTCTTCATGGAAAGAGTGGTTAAGCATTGGAACACACTGCCCAGGGAGTTGGTGGGATCACCATCCCTGGAAGTGTTCAGAAAACGACATGGCACTTTGTGCAAGGTTAATTGATGAAGTGCTTTGCAATCAACTTGATGGTCTTGGATGTCTATTCCAACCTTAATGATTCTGTGGTTGTGTAAAGTTCTGCCTTTTCTCTAAGAAACATAACTTTCTTGAAGGTCATATTTGTTATGGTTTGACATATCACAAGTATTAGAAGTCAGTGCATTGGAATGAGTGGAGTACATTATAGTGTGCATAAAAAGAAGGAGAAAAAAAAGAAAAAGCTGGACTTCAAATTAAATAATAGAACAAGAAGTTAAATATCTTATTTCAAGTCTTGCTTCCAAATATCTTAAAGACTTTTAAAAATAAGGCAAAATTATTCTACCTTACTTATTATTCTTACTGCTTGCTTTCAGAGAAGATCCTTGAGCTGAGAGATTCCACAACAGTTGTGTGAGATGGAAAGTGTTCACTGCTATCCATTCCCAATGTCTCCTCCACAACAGCCCTCCAACTACTTCCCTTTTGAAAGCAGAAGTTAACAAGAAAACAATCCTCTTTTAGGGTAAGAAAGATGGAAAGAAGTCTGTGAAATATTTTAAAGTTTCAAAATTATCTCCTTCAACCTCCCTCTTAAATTGAAAGGCAATAAACTTTGCAAAGATTTTCACAAAGAAAAAAAAAGCACTGGAATAGACTACCTGAGTAGTCAATGTTCTTGCCTTGAATGGCAAGGGTTTAGATGAAATGTAAAGATCTATCCTAACAGCTTATAGGCACTTATATTTTCTAATTAGAGACATTTTGTCAGAATATTCTCTGTAATTTTTTCCTGCACTGAAAAGCAATAAACATGAGTAACTAACAGGAAACTCCTTGTTACTTAGTGAATTCACTAATTTGCAAATAGGCATTTGCAAATAAAATGAACTGCTAAAATTTGTGAAGTTTCATCTATAAGCCCAGAAAAATTTACTGAAATTTCCTGAAATCATCTAGAGTATTCAAAATAATACCTGAATTTCTTTTCTTTCAGTCATAAACCCTGTACTTCTGCTTGAAAGCCTACTGAAAAAATACAGGTTTGAATTTATTTGAAATGTTTATAATTGCAAGTCAATCAGAGCTACATTACAAGTGATAGTGAATATAACAGAAGACTGCAAAGTTACTGGCCTACCCAGGCATGTTTGATTTTGTTTTTACTTTTGTAAATTTCTGAGGAGTGTGAGCTTTTACATTCACTTTTCTGTTGTTGTTATTGCTTTAACAAACACTTCTAAAAATTCACACAAATAAGACATATTTTCTATTATATTTTAAAATAGGTCTCATGCACATGGATGGATAGCAGGCAAATTGTAACCCTTTTTCAGACAATGAAAGCATTCAGCATCCAGTCTCCATCTTGAGTTGCTTCCCCTTCTCTGAATATTGTTTTCTCATTCAATTTCATGTCACACAGCTTGGACTTGATTATTGATATCTATCTCAGATATCGTTACCTCTATCACTGATTTCTGGACTAGAAACTTTGACCCTTTCATTTATCTCTATCAACACACTTTCGTTCCCACAACAGCTCTTCTCAGCTGAAATACAGTGCTGTGCTTTGACTACCAAGTTGTACAGGAAATTAAGCAATGGCAAACATACACATACAATGGCATTCATCTCTGTTTTCTGCATTAGTGTAGAAACACATACATACAAACATTGAAGACTAAAAATAGATTACAAACACTAAACTTAGGCACTTTTGAAAATATTTCCCATGACATGCCATAGCCCTCAAAAATCTGAAGAGTTTGAGTTATTGAAGCTGAATTTGGAAGGATTACCTGTAATCCTAAAGCGTTTAAATCAAAGAACTGATGACTTGCACTCTCCCTAGCAATGTAAAACTCAAGTAGGGCTAGATGATAACTGACATAGCTGTTTGCTCATCATCCTTTCAACCTTGCACTTGTGTTATTCCACAAGTGCCATTCTGCCATTTGAAATCATCTTGCCAGTAGCTTTTAAAGCAGTCATGAAGAAAAAATTATTTCCAACAGAACTTCTGAAATTACTTTTTACATACGGAATCAGTGGGATTTAATGCAATGATTTAAAAGAGTTGGACTGATTTAAGGACCTGTTCAATCAGCAGCTTCTTGGATGAATATTCATCTTCCGCTTATATTAAAATTGGATTTCATAGCTATCTGTTGCCCGCAACCTAGAATCACTCAGATCTCCTGTATGAGATAGTGAGCACAGAAGAAGGACTTTCTGAAGGTATATCAGTCAAATGTGAGAACTGGGCGCAGCATAACTGCAGGCTGCATGAATTTGCCAGGTGGCTTCCGAATACAATGGGAAGAGAGATGTGAAAGCCCATGGGTAGAACAGTCTCACCTCAGGCTTTGTAACAGTTAGAGAAAAGCTTTGCACACATCTTATGCCTCTGCACCCTCTATCTAGTGTGTGAAAGTCTAAAATCATTTGATATTTGTGGTTGGCCTATTCCTCTAAAAAAGAATATGAGAAAAGTTTTGCTTGGGAAAGGGGAGAGAGAGAGAGAGGGAGAATAAGAGTGATCCAGTGGTGTAAATTCAATTTTAAAATCCTGTTAAGGAAGCATGAATGACATAGACATTAATACAATACAGTTACAGTTTTTATAGTCCTGAGCAAAGGCAGATAGAGCATCTCATAGAGCTAGGTGGTGTTAGTAATCTCTTCCTAGTCAAATACTACAGTTAGATTGAAGTTTTTATTACTGTTTCATGGTTGTTAAAATGGTGACTCTTTGAAAAATGATATTGTCTTGAAGGATATGCTTCTTTAGGGCATACTTTCATAATTTACCAAAACCGGCTTTAACTGAAATCTACTTAAATCCATGAATTAAAACTATTGCAGGACCTGTCCCAGCTTCAGTTCCTTCTTCATAATTATGTCCCCTGTAGAGCTGTTAAAACAGATATAAAAACCTTGAACTGTATTTTTGTATAGCTAAAATAACTATTTGTCTTGTGTCAGGATATTTATTAATGTTAATTACCCAGTCTGACATTTAGATTCTAAGTCGATTTTTAGGAGTCTGATTTTAAAAATTCTGATTTTCAGATTTTCAGTTAAGGACAAACAAATAAAAATTACTGTTTGGTTTTAAACATGAAATATCCCCATGACAGTTTTATTCAGCAAAATTCTTGAATAATCATGTAGAAAACCCATACATCCAAAGTCTCTACTAATCTAGATTAGAGTTAGATTAGCCAGAATATCATGAGACTATGTGGGTCTTTATTTCTCTTCCGAGAGATCAGTATTTTGCTCTCATGTATAATACACGGCTCAGTCCTGTACGAGATTCAGAACTTGCATTAGATCTGCCATCACCACAAAGACTGAGAGTGGTTGAGAGGGAAAAAATTAATTGAGTTGGCATAAAAGCTAGATAAATATGCTACTCACATTTAAGATTTATCTCATAGATGACTGACCACCAGATTTTAAAACAGGACTGATCACATTTCTTTCCTGACCTTTATGACCATTTTAATGTATTTTAGCATTATTCCAGATGTATACTACCATCTAGATTCTCTTAATATGTGAAAGCTGAAAAGAATTTTACACCCTGGTGTCTAGAGACCTTCAGATCATGAAAAATTTTATTTATTGGCTTACTGGGAAGCAATATAGAGTACATTCTGCAAACAGAAGCAACTGTAGTGGCATGGCCATGAAACTAGTTGCCAGATTGAAGCAGATTTAGGTTCCTTCTCTCTATAAAAGTTAGGTTTCTTCCGGGTATATACAAAGGTGCAATCTCATCAACCCTAAAGTCTATACACGAATTCAAGTTAATTTAAGGCTATTTTTAAAGGCAGAGAGAAATTAGATGTCCCAGGCCCTGATGAATTTCAGTGTCAACACATCTACTTTTATCACAGCTAGGGGTGAGGATTATCTGATTCATTTATTTTAAAATAGAAGGTTTTCAATTGCAATATATTGGAATTTATTATTTATTTAATTGCATGTAAGCTTTTAAAAAGAACCCCAACGCACTCCCCCTGTTCCTAAATTATTTAGTGAAACATGTCTGTAATTGTATTGGGTTTGCATGGCCAGGTTTTGGTAGCGGGGGGACTACAGGCATGATTTCTGTGAGAAGCTGCCAGAAGTTTCGTCCATGTCTGGCAGAGCCAGTGCCAGATGGCTCCAAGGTAGATGTGCTGCCGCCCAAGGCTGGGCCCATTAGAAATGATGGTGACACTACTGTGACAGCACATTTAAGAAGAAAACAAAAGTCATTGCACAGTTGTAATTGGGGCCAGAGAAGAGTGGGCTGAGAGTATGTGAGTGGAACAAGACTGCAAGGTCACTGGAGAAGGAGGTGGAGGAAGTGCCTCAGGTGTGGGAGCCAAGATAACCTGGCCCATGGTGCAGCCCATGGTGAGGCAGCTGTGTCCCTGCAGCCCCTGGAGATCCACTGGGATGTAGAGATCCACCTGCAGCCCATGGAGGAGACCCATGCTAGGCCAGGAGGTTGTCTGAGAGAGGGATATGAACCACAGGAGGCCCATGCTAGAGCAGGGTCCTGGCAGGGTCCAGCAGACCCCTGAAGAGAGGCTCTCATGCTGGATCAGATTTCCTGGTAGGACTTATGATCTTGTAGGGGACACACAGGCTGTGCCCCATGGAAGACTGACCCATGTTGCAGTAGTTCATGGAGAGCTGTTGCCTGTGGAATGAACTCACACTGGTGAAATTCATGAAAGATTGTCTCCCATGGAAGGGACCCTATCCTGGAGAAGGGAAAAAAGTCCTCTCTCCCTGAGCAGCAGCAGGGACAACGTGTGATGAACTGACCATAAACCCCATTCTCAATTATCCTGTGCTGCTGGGGGGAAGGAGGTATAGCTTAGAAATGAGGGGGGGGGGGGTAAGGTATTTTTAATATTTATTTTTCTTCTGGTTACCTTGTGCTGATTTTGTTATTAACAAATTTAGTTTATAGTCCCAAGCTGAGTCTGCTTTGCCTATGATAGTATTTGATGAGAGATCTCTCCCAGTCTCTATCTCAACCATGAACCTTTTGTTATATTTTCTCTCCCCTGTCTAGTTGCAGAGGGGAGCGATAGAGTGGCATTGGTGGGTGCCAGGGTCAATCCACTACAGTAACTAAGGTTTGTAAAAGACAGGTCAGGGCCCTTTAAACTGAAATGCAAACTTTTCTACTAGGTATAGGATGAGTGTTCTCAAGACAAACTTCAAAGCCTTGTTGGATGGAGCTCGGAGCAACTTGAGCTGGTGGAAACCCAAGGAACAGGCATTGGAACTAGATGATCTTTAAGGTACCTTCCTATCCAAACCACTCAATGATTCTATTATTTTGATGGTATTAAAACCACAATAAATATTTCTCATTTTAAGCACAAGAAATATCAAAAACCAGTAACAGTTCTACAAATAACTTGTTTATAATGAATGTTATTGATGCTCACAGTATGAATTAACAGAAAAACCCCAAAGCTTACTCTCAGAATGATCAGTATGAAAAATTATTCCACTTAGCTTTGATGATCCACCCTCACAAATTTCTGCCTTGGAAACACTTTACATGGTCAAAACTGGTCAATGACTCACTCCACAATCATTAAACAAACATCAGTGTTTGTAGAGATCTTCACTGCTGTAAGAAAGCTAATTTTCAATTGCATCAAAATGTAACAGAGATAAAACAGCAAATTTATACCACACCAAAATAAGCTGCATGTCTTTATTTTCAGTGACATGCTGCAATTCTAGACTGTTGGCAACTTCCATGGAGCACTTTTTGATGCTGTCCATCTTTACAGCACACTACTTTTGCAATACATACATTTCAATAAAGCATTTGAAACCCTTCTCCTTGATGTCAACAAAGATGATACACATTATTAGCATTATTAGCTACTCTTAGACTAAATATAACTATGATCCAAAAATGTTAATTGTAGTAATCATAATTTCTGCCTTTTTGTATGATAGGTATTTGTTTCTGCGTCAATGATCAGTGATCATGAATGACTACAGTCAACTAAGACAGATATAAAACATCAATCATTATTCAATATAAAGTGAATGTGTGATATAAGTCCTTTGTAGAAAGCACATCCACTTTTTTTAAGATGCATAAACATGAGGTTTTCAACAGATGCTGGCCTCTGACTTAAAAGACAATACCACTTGCATTCTTTTCAGCTTACTGTGTAAAAATGCTTGAGATGTCAAGACAAAATAACCATACCTGAGAAATGCAAGCAAAAATGGTGCAAATTGTCATATCAAAACTGAAAAATACAACCTTTCTTGAAGATGATTACACCTTTCACATAGCCCAGAAGAGAGGGCAAAGTGGGGTAATATAAAAAAGTGGTCGTATTTCCTCAATCTGTATTTCAACCTATATTCCACTCACATATGACCTAAAAATGAATTGCCCAAGAACAGCATCCAGATTTTTATAAGATGATAATTTCTATTCTTACAGGTACAGTTGGATTAGTAAGTGCCATGTTAAACTACAAAATCTCCACTTCTGGCTTTCAGACTTCACATAAATTTGCTGTAAACTGTACAAATATTATATAAATTGTGTCATCTCTATGTCTGTTTTGCTGCTTGGAAGAACAACAAAGACCTGTATCTGTCCAAGGAAATTTTTCTCCAGTGGTACAGCATCCATATTTTATTAGTGTGGAAAACTTAAATTTTGGTAAAAAAATTAAGCCTACTTCTTGTCTCACACAAGATAATGGAAAGATTATATTTCCAAAAAATATAGTAGCTAATGTTATTTGCTTTTTCTGCAGAAGTGGCCGAGCACAGGAATAGATTTCCAGAGAGGTGGTGGAGTCTCCCTCACTGGAGATGCTAAAAAACCTCCTGGATGCAACCTGTGCCATTTGCTCTGGGATTGAGCAGGAAGGTTAGATCAGATGACCCACTGTGGTCCTTTTCAATCTGACCCATTCTGGGTGAAAATGATTATATTGGTCAAGTGAAAAACTGTCCTTGAAATCAGCAAATTTTTGTTTCTGTACCTCAGCATGTTAGTTACAAAAAAGGGTGAAAAAGTGCTATTTTAACTTATACTATAGCAAAAAATATAAAAATCTCCATATTCCATTTTTTTCTGAACTTTTATTTGTCCTTAGATAGTAATAAAAATAATACTACCAATTGAGAAAGTATTTGTATTTTGTTTCTTAAAAATACCTTTTTCAGTACAAAGTTTCTCTTGGACACACTTTATATTAAGAATTCATTTTTAAGTAGGTTATCAATTTTCAACAATTGTCATTGCCACTGGTTAATTGCACATTACAGCATCTGACTGGAGAAAGTTTGGTTATAAAACAGATTGATAAGCAGTTGCTACTCATTTTGCAGATGAGCTTATATGTAATTAAAGCACATGAGCTGCACTCCACAGTATGCTTATTACAATCTATGTTAATTATTTATTAAACTTTTTCAAATTGAACTGTTATAATGAAGTACAAATTATACCATTAGTCACAGACAGTGCAAAGACTATAAGTGCAAATTTAGTTGCAATGCTTAGTTTTTTATGAGTTTAAGGGACTGTCAATTATAAGAAAGTTATTCATAGGAAAATGTTTAACCTTAGAGATTTTATAGTAGCATAGAATATCTGCTTCCAACATGGAAGTAATGGAACTGAGCACTTCAAATTGAAAGGATTTATATCAAGGCCATCTAGAATGGTATGTGAAAATCAAAGAAGGGACACCACATTTCATGGCCAGTAGTTAGAATATTATTGCAAGCAGTGGGATTATGGCATTGAAATATTTGAACCAGAAACACTTTCATTCCATGAGCTTCTGCAATTCATATAAATATGTTTACTTTTCAAGATATTCTAGTACATAAATTTTCATTTTGAAGGGTACCAATACTGCTCGTCTATTTTTCTGTTCAGTCAAATCATCTCAGTGGAATATACTTTTGTCAAAAACCTCTGAGAAAGCTCATTTTTTACCTGTGAAGAAAGAAAATGGAGGTGCAATGCTATTCCTTGCTCTGAGGAGAAAATTCATCTTTTCAGTATTTTTTTTTTTTGGCAGTTCTAGTCACTTCCTTGACAAATACACTTACTATATCTCATATTGTAGAAGCCTATCAAAAAATCCACTCACCCTGTGTTACTGCCTTCCCAGCAGCACAAATGCAGGGTGTTGAAGTTCAGGGGAAAACTGGTACCTTTCAGTGAATCTTTGTGCATAATCTTTCTAATTCCTACCCAAACAGGTGGTGTTGATCATGGTCAAAAATAACACTCAAAGTTTTTTGTAGCACCTGGAGTCTATATTACCATAAAGACTGAGGTAAGCCTCATCCAATCTTCTTTCGTAACTCATTTGATATTTTAAATAACTTCAAAAGGATAAAAGACAGTTGTGAAGTTCTTTAAGAGTAGATGTTAATTTCAAAAATGCATGAGTTTGTTCAGATGTGGGTTATTGCTGTAGGTCCATTTCCAGTCATGCTTTAATTAACTGTTTAAACTGAGACAGACAAAAGGGAAACCATTGTTTAGATAACATAACCAAGAGAGAAAAACCCAGACATTCACATGAAAACTTCATCTCTTTGCATCCTAATCCAGATCCCAAATTCACTCATGGGGTTTACATAAAAAAGATAAGACATTTCCCATAGTCAGAGCAAAATGAAAGTCAAAGTGACCTCAGCTGACTTAGATCAAACAGGTCTAATACTAGATTTCTTGGAGCAGAAAATGTACAGTCATCCCAAACACTTTCATTTTTACCCCCACTCTCCTTCCAGAAAATAATTATTTTGATAGTAAGAATTATTAAAAAAAACCCAAAAAACTTTACACATAACCTTAACATCACAGTAGTCATGGTAACCTGATCTTAACAGTAGGACATCTTGATAAAAAAAGATAGACATAACAGGAGACAAACTACAAAGATGGTCTTTTGAGCAGTTCTGAAATAACTCTCTGAGGTAAATGGTGATGAAATCTTTGTTCCTGTTGCATGGTTTGAGCTGTTTTCCTCTCTGTGGGAAAGCAGTGTTTGCTCTAAACCCATTTCAAAGTGCTTATTTTAGCTACATAATTTTTTTTTTCAGTGCAGGGTAAATATTGAATAACTCCAACAGTGTGTAACTCACTGGAAGAAGCTTGATTTTCCACCTTCCTCTTTACTCCTTTGCATCTGTGGGTTTCCCTGTAAGGAAGAAATAAAACTCAACATATGTGAAATGGTGATTTCTAGAATTATTTTTCATTTCTTTCTAAGGTTGGCCAATGAGATGTTAAAATCCAAATTTCCCAAGTTGCCTCATTTTCAATAAAATTAGTGGAATTTAATATTCAGCTATCTTCCAGTCTCTGTGTTGACTTACTTATTTCAGAAAGTGTAATTTCTAACAGGATTTGACTTAATGGATGCTGGGATAAGATCCTTGTCATCTCAGCTGTCTGAGGGCTACCTAAGCAGGACCCAGAAACTTTCAGTTCAACGAGGTTAAAAGGCAACCTCCTCTTGATTCCTTAAAACTGACTTTTCAGTTCATCCACTAACTTATAAATTAATTTTAAGTGATTTTTTTATTAGACAAATCACTTTCCCAGAGGTTTGGGAGAGTCATGAAAAGACTATTCAGAAAGTATTGAAATAGTTAATACAGTATTTAAGCAAGTACTCTTCTTTTACTTTAAAACCCATACATTATTGAAAAACCTTTTGAAACATATAAATCTAAAGGTTTATCACTGTAATTGGATCTTTTTTCTTCTTCTCAATATTTACAAATCTCTTTCATTTGCAAGTTCAACTGTCAGAAAAGGCTGAGAATTATTTACATTACAATCTAGATTCTACGCCTAGTTAATATGTAAAATATATTCCCTCACACTCAAAGAGAAAAGGGCTGCTGTACATCATACTCACCATTGATCGAATTTATTGGACCATGAGGACATGTATGAAATTTTGTTAAATATTTTAAAAGCTTAATTTCTTCAGTTCTTACATAGATAATGAGGAAACACAGAGATCAGTCCTCAGCTGGTATAAATTGCAGTAGACTGGGCAGTCTATGGCAATGTGACAATTAATACCTACTGGGCTCTGTCCCTGGAAAGTCATCACATCAGAAATAATTATCCCTGTGCTGTCAGTATAAAGAAATTGTTCTCTATTTCCTACTATTAAAGAATCCCCAACAACTTATTTCGTCAAAAGAATGTGCCTTAACTTCTTTTTTTTCACCTCTTCTGAAAGAAGAAATATTACATGAAAATGAGCTCTCATCTCTAATCTTGGTGGGGATTGTTTTTCTTGGCATTGTTTTTTCAATTTTTAAAGGACTTTCTAAACTTTTTTTTTTTAAGTTGTGTTTCTTTTGTTTTGTTTGGGTTTTTTTGTTTGTTTGGCTTGTTTTTTGTTTTCATTTTTGTTTGATAGCTCAAATTAAGGATTTTTGAGGCCATGATTTTCACAAGGGGTTTGTATATTTTACTACTTGCCTAATATTTCCTGAGAAGATTGCTGACACAACAATGCTATGACAAAGAGCAATGATTTTAAACTGAAAGAGGATGGATTTAGATTAGATGTAAGAAAGAATTTTTTTACAATGATGCTAGTAAAGCAGAGGCAGAGGAACGGGTTTCCAAAGAGATGGTAAATG
Organism: Petroica traversi; assembly: GCA_025920805.1. Classification (NCBI taxonomy): domain Eukaryota; kingdom Metazoa; phylum Chordata; class Aves; order Passeriformes; family Petroicidae; genus Petroica; species Petroica traversi. Next base: position 16,707,064 of record JAHLSL010000019.1, read on the forward strand.
CCCCAACCCTGGAAACATTCAAGGTCAGCAACCTGATCTAGAAGTCCCTGCCAATTGAAGGAGGATTGGACTACATGACCTTTAAAGATCCCTTCCAACTCTTCCAAACTATTCTACAACTTTAATAGAAACAGATTCTCTGTTGAAGTTTTGGATTTTAAGCAGTAAACTGAAGAACTGTCATGTAAATTTAAAAAAGCCTATGTATTTTATAACTAGTAAGCAAATAAAAATAATTAGTAATCCCAAAAATATACTTGTATAAAGTAATCTGTTAACTACTTTTTGACATTCAGAAAGACAAACAGCAATATATATATCACTGAGAATGCAAATGAAAAACAGAGTGCTGAAGATATTGCTTCCTTTACACTACAAGGTTTCAATTCAAAGCCTGAGTTTACATTTTTGAGCAACCCTGGTCTTGCTGATTTCTCACAGTCTGAATATAGGTTGAAAAGTACTGAACTTATGCAGAGTGCTGTGGTCACAGCACTAGGATGCAGAATGTGCAGTTATGACAACTTTCATAATTGGGCTTTTGCTCCAACACATTTTCTGTCCTGGCTAGTTGTGAAATTATATCTTTATATCTTTTGGAGTGATTTTACACATTCTTTCCAAAATATAACAAAGATATTAACAATTCATGCTCTTTGGTCTATTTTTCCTGGTAACACAGAAGTACTTGCCAAGTAGTTAAATAAATAACACCATTATAGCTGACCTATTTTTTGGAATTTAATTAATTTCTGGTGTTTTTAATGGCTTGTGAGGCTGAAGAGGATCCTTTATAGATTGTAACAGGTGTCTTGAGAATTGTACTAATTCTCACCCTGGTCTAAAGCCATTGGAATTCCATTAAAGGCAAGGGTACTCCTCCGCCCATTGCTGAGCAGTTCTTTAAACTTCATTCTTGATATTACCCATTGATAGAAGAAATTTAAACACCAGCAAAGTGCTAAAATCTATAACTCTTTGTACGAGTTTGATGAAATTATCACGAGACAGTGTAAATAACTTAAGCCTCAGAACAGACTGGAATTCCAAAGAAGTTTGTTTGCTCTGTCTGAAAACAGATCATTGCAGAAGAACAACAACTTAGCACAAGGAAGACAAGACATCACTGGCTCTGCAATGTGTGCTGACTGGATTATTTGACTGAAGTCAGGCTTCACTGCCAACAGGTAAATAAACAAACCTTAGGTTTAGTGATCACTTACTTGTCTCTCACAAATGTCTCATGAGCATGAAAGCCAAACATAATTTAGGTTCTTTTATACCCTATCTGAACATAACTTCACTGTTATTTAAATGTTTTATTGTGTGCATTTTGGAGGTCTACATCTGTTCCTTGTAATCCAAAGACTATTTCTCACAAATAGTCCTTTCTTTCCCCCTTACCAATTGAGCTGTCACTGCTCATGTTACTGAAAATACTTTGTCCCATTTAAAATTAATGTTTTCTGCAAAATGCTATCTTATTTTCATTTGATTTAAACCAAGTTGTAATTCCAAATAGAATTTACATTAGTCTCCAGAATGGCATGTCAGAAAACTAAACCAAATTTACTTTATTTAATTCTCACAAGACTTTATATTTTTCAATATTTTTCAAGCTGATGCTTGAAAATATCCTCATGTATAATTTACTTCGCAAGTCAAGAACTTGAAAGAGCTGAAAAATAATTTTCTTTGGGATAGCAAAGAACAAAGGTGAAACAACATGTTTGCAAGCTTAAATTGCAGAGTGAGCACACTTGAGCCAATGATAATGTTTTGGTGTTTTGCCATGACAGCTTATTTACCGCTTTGTAATGGAAAATATTAAGTCAATACGATAAACAATTTATATATATGAGATTGCATGTGTGTCTATCTATATAGAAGTTAAAACAAACATGTTTTCTTCCACGAAACATAGAAATGCCAATAATTTAAAAAAAAAAATCACGCAAACATTTTTAAAGTGGTTGCACCTATCCAATGCTCTACCAGTTAAGGGGTAAGAAAAAGCAGCATAAAAAAATTCTCACATCTGAGGTGCAACAAGCAAATATGACTTTCTAGAAGTATCAACACCTAGAAATTACTCTCTTACAACCATCACTATGTTTCTATTCTTGTGGCTCTGATTTACACCCAAAGACCCAATAGTTTTATTCAAAGTTGAATATGAGACCAATGGGCTGCACAATGCCTTATTCAAATCTTGGCTCACCACCAGCATCTTCAAATAAAGCAGCAGGAAGAATGCAAAGGAGTCCTGAGCATCAGCACTGTCTTCTTTAATCTGGGATACATTTGCTTGTATGGCTACCATCCCATTTCTGTTAATGGTGCTGGGGACACTGAAAAGGACCTCCATGCCTATCAGGTTTAAGCACCTTTATGCATGATAAATGTATAGTTACAGCCAGTGGTTACTCTCTGGCATACTGAAGCTCATATAAATCTTTACTGGAGGAGTACAGAAATAAAAACTCCAGAGGCAATTTTTTTCCCCTGCTCACCTTTTGCTGGCCTTGATCCTACAAAAGATTTGCAATAATAATTTTATAGGTGCGCTTAGTAACTGTCTCTGTGATGCTGTTTCTGTGAATGAAGATACTCTTTGAAGTCAAGTATTTGCAGAATCGCCAGCTTAGATAATAAAACCTTCAGAGCCTCTCTCCATTTGATGTGATTAGCAAGAAAAGAACAATGAATTGAATTCTGTATTTACTTTTCTTACAAGCTAATGTTCTTTTTCAGAAAATGGCTCTGTGCAGCAGACCTCTTGCACCTTTACCTGAACCCTCTTGACTCCCACTGAATGTATATGTAGGCTTTAAAAAGCTGTTTCAAAATAGGAAGAAAAATAGGAAGAAAAGCTGACTTCTTGCATCCCTGACCATTCAATGTTAACTCCAGTTTTCATTAGAGGAGCAGGGCAATTTTCCTGTTTTATAACAATTAAATGTCAAATCTCAAAATTAGACAAAACTGTTTAAAGGTATAATTCCAATTTCTGTTTCCTCTTCAAAGAAAACAAAACTTCTAACAGTTTAACTTTAGACAACTTAATCTTTCTCTTACTTTTATACAAAAAGCTCATTTAAGACAAGGAATAAATTTATTTTGAGTGGTAAGAGCAGCAGGAACTGATTTTTCCATGAGGAGAAATATATATAACAAATTATTTTCAGTTACTGTAGTGGTTTACTTTAGATTCTGGATCTAAATAAATATAGCCTTCCTCTTCATCTTTCATCTGGTTCAACTCACAAATACATGAAAACAATTTTGTCTTGTTATATGGCTATTTATATAAAGTGGTATCTCAAAGATCAACTGAAAGCTTAACATGGAAGCACTTTTTTGCTAAGTTTCCCATGGGCATACTACAATGCATTTAATTTGAAATAAAATATAACATGGAGAGAAAACTTACAATTAGAATAAACAAATTAATAAATGTGTGTATAAAAGAGTCTCTTGAGAGATTTTTTTTTTCTGCAGCCTTGAGGAAAATAATACAGTTTCCTGCTTTTTACCGTGTTGTTTTTTATTACTGTAATGTTTTTCAAGGCAGAAGACAAAAAGGGTACTTCAGCTTCTAGCTTTGCAATTATTTGGAAAAAACACCTTTGCCTATATATGTTTGTGTAATGTATCTCTTCTCATAGATGTGCAGTTGTGTTGCAATGTGACAGTGCAGAGGGAAAGGGCAATGTTATGTCTGGACACGTATTAGCAGCATTTGGAAGGAAGATCAAGAACGGAGAGTACTGCTCCACTGATCTTCTAGGCAAACATACCAATTTCATTCTCTTATAAGAAAGGTGAAAGTTTTCATAGGGTGAAAGATGTGCCCTGCATTGCTGCCATTGTATTACATCCTATGTACCTATTAGACAATTCCGTCAAAGAAAAAGTGCTTGTCTCACAATAAAAATCAATCAGTGATTTCAGCTCACATAAGCACGTAATTTCCGTGGTTTTTATTGAAAATTAACAAGTTTTTTCCAAATACCTTGAAATATCTTCCCATTTAGACAGACACAATTGACAATATGTAAATAAAGGCTGTATGAGTTGATGAGGTGTACAGTATACAAGGCTACAGTTCCTTTTGCACTTTGCATTACAAAAAGATTGGGATATGACCTCTTTTCATTTTTAATGCCTCAAATTCATATTTAAACTTCTTTTTGGGCAGTGTGGGTGGGGGTAGGGGAGGCAGGGGGTAGAAATTTGTTTCCAACAACAGATTACTGCATTTTACAAATGCTAGACAAATGTCCTGAGCTATCTGCCTGAAATATTTGCATGTGAGAAACTGAAATCATGCTCAGATTTTCCTGTGTTCCATTCATCTACTGAAATAAAATGTACTGTAGATCCAACTGGGGTAATAAAAAAATAATTAAACAGTTGTTCCAATTTTCTCTAACTATCTTTAAGTCTGAATGAAGCCTTATAACATCAAGAGAAGATCTGCAGCAGGATGTCATCTCATTTAAGTGAAGAGGGAAGCAACAAGGTCAAAAATATCATTGTTTCTCCTACCTAGGAATATCTGGTAATATTCGGAACTAGTCTGAACATTAACCAAGACTTTGCCTTAGATCAAAGTGTTCCTAGACCATGGGATGTCTCTGTGTTTCTACAATCCATTCATCATGTCCAGCAAGAATTACTTCTAAGGGGTTGCAAACATGTTGAGAGTCTGAAATTAGTTTTCTTGGTGACGATATATGATGTAAGAACATGTCAACTTGATTGTCATAATAATGGAACTGCCAAGCTTTGGCAGGGAGGGAGGCAGAAAAAGGGGGAAACATGAAACACATTGCAATTTAATTCTGGTGTTGGTCCAAGATTGCTTTAATTTTACTCATCTACTCTGAGAACCAGTAAAAAAATACTTTGAAAGCCTTCTGATGTTAAATGGCTCTTGGGGGATGTGAAATTATTATCTCACTCACAAATTTATTTGTACCTTGTAATCATGTTTTACTATGTGAGTTTTGTCATGGTCTCATTAATTCTGTCTTGAGAAAATATTCCTTTTTAGCCTAATTAGTTTCCCCAGTACAAACAACAGAAAATAAAAATGTGACATTTTCCTGGAACTTGACAAATATTTAAAGAATTTTGATGGGGAAACATAAAGCTAGGTAGATTGCAATTATTTTTCTTGGATAACTCTCATTTTCATAGTTTTTGGTTACAAAAGTAAAGATGAAGGAGAGATTACACTTATATGTAACATTTTTCAACAGAAAAGGCCCTCATGTGTCCTGTAGTACTCATATATATAATACATAGGAATATTAATTGCATACATTAATTGCCTATAAGCACAGATTTTTGTGTACCAATCAAATTTATTAAATACTTGATAGTATAAGAAAGGTGAAGAGCAATTCCTGTGGAAGTCAAACTACAGGTAAAATTCCAAGTGAGCAGAACACAATTTTAGTGCTGAAACAGCAAGGTCAATATCCCTTTGTGAAATGTTACACCGTCTCTTTACTAACCTACCTGAAGCCTCACTTCATGCAGTGATATTAAGGTTCGACAAACACGTAGCAGAGCTGATTTAGCTAAACTGCATTCATACCCCTCACTGAGTTTTCAGAGTGATTGACGGTCAGCCACTTTATCCAGTTATCTCTGCCTGGTGCTGCTGAGGTCTGATCCTGCTTCCTTATCTCGATGAGATCCCAGGCAAGTGTTAATGGCAGTACCCAGGTGCCTTATCTCCCAGACTGAATGCCACTACACACCTACTAACCTTCTCATTTAAGAAGTCAGCACATGAGCGGGTACTTGAATGTGGATATCATGACAAAATAATGTATTTTATTTTCGTCAAAGCATTTCTGCAAGGATCCATTAGGATTGTGAATGCCAGGTATTACTGCTTCTGTGGCTTTGCAAACACTAACATATCTATACAGTGTTGCAGCCTCATAAATGCCAGGGAATGCTAATGCCTCACCATCTTTAAGTAGCAAACGGGTTAAAATCATCACCAGCAATTGCAAGCAATGGGGTCTTCCTCTCCCCATTGTAATAGAGTCTTTTTGAACAGGAAAAAAAAAAAAACCAACAACAACAAAAAACCCCCCAACAAAAAAAAACAACTTGATTAATTTAGAAACTACTAATTAATATATGGTTGTCGAGCCTGTCGATATTCACTGAAAAGGTTATCATCAAGATGTCAATGAGAGGCAGAGTGAATATCTTAAAGAGTTCAATGGATTCCAGCCAAGAAATAATAGAGGGGAGAGTGGCAGGGCTAGATAGTAAACTATCGTACCACTGAGGGAAACCAGAAAAGAGCAGGGAAAAAATGTCTGAGCCTCATGCTTGCTCTGAATGAAATTTGTTTTGTCACGGCAAGAAACTGATAGTTAATTAAATAGGAGGCAGCTTGTGTTCCCAGTGTTCCTTCAACTCCAAAAGCAGTAGAGCTGGCTACATAGTAGTTCGTATAGCTCACAAACAAACAAACATGTCTTCATAGTCTGTGTATAGGTTAAATTTTTAAGAGAGGACTGTAACACCCTTTAAGCAGTCTGCTTGATAAAAATCTGTTAAAAATATATTTCCTCAATTCTTTGGAATCTCTCCATACCTGTGATAAGTAGAGAACTGCTACTACTTCTCATATAGAAGAAGTACAGTGGATCATAGAGATAATAGACAGATTTTTAAAGTGTTTAAAGATGAAAATGTTATGTTTGCCCAAATTAGGTTGAAAGCCAGACATGTAATTTTAAAAGATATTTCAGGCATTAGAAAACAATGGAAATTAAATGATGGGCACTTTAAAAAAATAATATTACTTGTATCACAAATCACAGGCATAAATTTCAAAAACCTGTTTTTGGGTGACTTTCTGGTGTCACAGCGAAACTTTGGATTTACAAATAGCAGCTGAGACTCCTCTCTGAAAACCTTGCCTCTGAAAAGGCATTTGAAACCTTTCCTGGAGCTAATAGCAATATAATTAATTAAAGTCATAGTCAGTGTAATAATATTGCATCACTAATTCATGTAAAGATATTTAGCTGAGAGCCTTATGGTCATAAAAAATCTTTGCCAGAAATATGTTCCACTTCTCCATGTGCCTTGACCAACTCTTGTTGGTTTGTGTTACAAAAGGATTTGGCAGATTTAGCATTAAGATTTAGCACTAAAAGATGTCTCACAAATGAACAGAAACTTTCATGGAATACTTTGTTCTAAATTTTTCAGAAGTAAAGAAATCCTGAATTCAGAGAATTATCGATTTTTCTTCATAGTGTATTTTCACTCCTAATCATTCTTTCACGTGTTCTTGAGCTACTCCTCACAAATCTCCTGCCACCTGAACTCATCTGCTTCATAATATTCTTTCATCCTGTAATATATTTTTCTCTCCTGTACTCTTACTACTTCTTCCTTTCTATTCCCTCTGCCATTTCATTTTCTGCATGTTTCATGGTTTGCTTTTAGCCTCACAGTGATTCTTCTTCCCCGTTCCTTATACTAATAATATTTGCTACAAGCCATGAATGACAAGGATGTGTGAACGAATCCAGTATGCCTCTTTTATTCTCCCCAAAAAACATGTGAACAAAAAAGTGACTGTCTGCATTTCACAAGGACAGGGAACACAATGCCCTGTACTCAGAGGAATAGGTTATGGTTTATTCTACTTTGAGTAAAGAACTTCATTGAGAGTGGCAGGAACTAAAGCACCTTAGAGATTACTATTTGTTCCAGCTGAATTGTCATTGTCACTCTGCAATCTGTGACCTGTCTGCACTTCTTTACTGAAGTTGTCTCATAATTAACAAAGCCACTGTGTTCTGAACCTTGTGAATACTGTCATAAAGGGCATTACTTGGATTGTCCAGCTGGCAAATAGAGTTTGGCCCTTACAGGAGCCTTGGGCACCTGTTCTGCAGGTGACATTGATTAGATGTGCTGTAAGGAAGAGATGACATTTTAAAGGTTTGAATATGCAAATGATTTTTTTCCCCACAGAAGGGATAGCCTTATGAAATGTTGCAGAAATGACTCCTACAGCTCATTAAAAAAAAAAAAAGAAAAACTAAAAAAAAAGGAAAAGGTTCATACCTCGTCACATACTTTGAGAGAAGGAGCAAACAGGAGCTAAAGCTGAAATGGCCCGTGATAAATCTTTGTGTTGAAAGCTTTCTTACATTTCTGATGTTCTTAAGTGTGTGGACATTTAATGGTTTTCATGCCTTAATTGTGTGACTGAAAGAGTTTACTGCACAGGTCAGCAAGCTCTCTGCCCTCCCTCTGACTGGTGCCATATACTCAGCAAGTCCAGTCCTTCTTCCCACAAGGCCAGGAGGTTCATGAGACTTTTGGTCTCTCTCACCTCCTCTTCCTCTCACATCCTCCTGCCCAGCAGCAGGGGTGATCAGCAAACCTTCCCTCTGCACTACAGTTCATCTCACTATTCCCTTTTCTCCTCTCTGGGCATAGCTTCAGACCTATCAAGTCTTGTTTGGTAACAGACTTGCAAAAGTACTTCAGGAGTTTCCCTGCTGTCAGTTTTTCTTCGAGTTATTAAATGGTGAAACCACAGACCTTTCTCCTGTAGGAGAAGCCAACAGAGGCAACCATCTGGATCTGTTACCTGCACTCACCTGCACTTGGTGTTTAGCAAAGTAGAGTAAAGCAGCTGCTCTGTGCTTCAAGTAGGGGTGCACATTATAGTCAGATCCTGCAAATAAAAGGTTTTCCTTTTACAGGGCACACTCCATAGCAGCAGCATAGAGCAAAGATTCCCATGTGTGGCATTAAACCTGATAAGTGGTTCTATGCTCCTGCATGGTCAGAATAAAATTAATATGTGAAGAACCAGTAAAAAAAACCCAAAAAAAATCCAAAGACGTAAGTTAAATATGTTTTCATCTCTTCGTAATGACTTTAAAACCTAATATTTTTTGTAGTTATAGGTGTGGGCATTAGGTGATCTACTCCCTTTTCAACCAGATTAATTGCTGTTTTCCTCTGCTAAGTAGTTAGCACAAGTAATATAAGAATAGAGATGTGCAAGCAGAGAGACAACTGGAACCTCATGAAACACATAACCTATACAACCATAAGCAAACAAGCACGACAGAGTCTTCAACAAGACTCTTTCCCAGTTTTCCAATTAATATAATTTCCCTTTTAGTAGTAGCCATCCTGAAGATATTTTTTGCATTTTGCTGAGCATTAGACATATAACTTTATTTTTTTTCTTTCTTAGCTAGCTGTTCAGTCATTTATCTTTAGCACTGTGAGTCCAAGAAAGCATCAAAGCATTGCAGAAGTGATGAGCAATGAACAGTGCCCAAACTAGGCATTGCCAATCTTCTATTTTAAAATAATTGCATGAGGGATATTGACATTAGAAAACAGGTTTTGAACTATTATTAAATAAACAACTTAGCTCTTATATAATTCTAAAAAGAGTTAAGAAAAACAAACCAGAAGTGGATCAAAAGCTTTTCTGCCTATGAAGGTTAATGGGGTCGTCACTGAAACTTTTTAGTAACAGTCCTCACCAGATGTTAGGATACTGTCTTATTAATGGTAGATCATTATTACCATATTTCATTTAGTAATGTCAAATATAAATTGTGATAAAATGTCAAAATGTGAACCTTGAACATTGAGAGATGGTCTTTGAAGAGGCATTGATTTTGCAATGCTGGATGGCCCATTTTGGTGTATGAATCCACAGTTTTTACCATGTGTCCTACATGGGTATTTGGATTGGCAAACACTGAATCTGAGACCACGCAGGCAGAATTTGGCTCAAAGCAAACGTGGGTGCTGAGGGCTGAACAGTTTTTCAAATCAGGATTTCAGCTTGACTGTGAGATTTAATGAACACCCCTGGAAATATAGGGTTCAAAGAACAAATGTGACAAACACACAAAATATCCCCGAGCCACTTCGGAGGTCTGTCTCATGTTATAACTTGTGATATCAAAAAGAGACCTAAAGATTTGCCCTTTATTGTGATATAGTGACCAAAGACATCAGGGTGTCTACATCATCATGCTTATTCTTTATCATCTTCATCACATTACCCAGCTGAAACAAGTATTAAAGATGATTTGTGTATACATCTATATAGATAGGCTACATATGTAGATACATGTACATTTCAACACCAATGTATTTAAAAATATGAATTCAGTGTCCATTTAAGGGTTCCTTTCAGCAATGAAAAGGTGCTTCCAATGTGCAAAATTGAAACTTAAAATCTTAAACGAAAGAGAAAGAGGGAATTTATGTACACTCGTTTTCCAGAAGGAAGTAGAATATAGAAATCTTTGTACAGATTTTAAGACTTTACTTTCAACTAAAGTTCACAGTATGGTAATGAGCTGTTGATTTTTTACTTCAGAAAATGTTTACATCCAGTAGAGAGGCTTTAGACATCTGGCATATGTAAGCATGGTAAAGGGTTATTGCCTAAGGGATAATAAATGAGGGGAAAAGCTGCACTCAAAATGAAAGATGAGGTTGGTATCTTTGCAGTTGAAAATTGTCTGTCATCTCTTAAGGTTATCTCAAGTCCCCCCAATTATAAAGCACATTATAAATGATTTGTCTTAAAACAAATAATATAATTAAGCAAATATTTTACACATATTTGTAAGAAAAATATACTGGGACTTAAATTCATCATGCGTATCAATTCTTTGCAAATAGTTAAAATCAACACGATTTAATCCATCTTGAAAAAACGTACTGGATGACCCTGGAATTGAAACATGTTTTTAAATCTCACTAAATAATGCCTCAGTCAAAATGCTCCAGCACAATAAAATGTATGTAATCACTTTTTAGGACATTCCTAGGTAATGAAATATGACTTCCTGTTTTTAGGTCAGTGGATCAATGTATTTGTCTTTCCAAAACAGAAGTGATTTTGTATAACAGGATATCATGCCCTGAGAGAAAGGGGAAAGTAAGAAAGGAGGTCTCTAGAGCATTCCTCAGTGCAAATCACTGTGAACTCAAGCACAGTCTCACAGCAGCCAAACCATTCCAAATCACAGCCCATCAGTCCAACCTGCACGGGACAACACAGGTTTGACGTTAGTGACTGTTAGCATTTACACTTTAAAATCCAGTGATAACAATCATGCATTTTATGGGGAGAATAAATATTCAAGGTTTATTTTTAGATTTTACTTGTATTTGTTTTGTTTTGTGGGTTTGTGTGTAGGGGTTTTACCTGTTAGGCCAGAGAGCAGTAGGGAGAGAAGATACAGGAAACTAGTTTAAAGGGAGTGCAACATCTCATTGGTTCATGAACAATCTCAAACCCATCATTTTAAGCCAATTTCTTTCTCCAAGGAACATACTGAAATATAGCAAAAGAGCACAAAATTGGAAAAAGTCTCCTGTTCGGGAGAAGAATTTTTTAATTATTTAGTCACTGTGAGACAAAAGTCATTATGATTAAGTGTTATGAGTGCTGTCATCTTTAGTTAGCTTTAGCTCAGTTAGCAAAATGTCTCACTCCAGTTCTATTTTATAAACTTAGGAAAGTAGGTAAATCCAAAATCCATAAGGGTTGTAGGAGCAGTGGTTACAAAAATGCTTTCCAGAAACCATTTCTTCTGGCTTTTTATAAAAGTCTCTCCTTACATATATTTTTAAAATGGATTTTACATTACAGAAACATTTTCTTCAAAAGTACTTAAAAGAAGACCCTGTTACCTCTCTGTAAGTTTGATCTCCATGGCTAAATCTGAGCTCTGCAGTAACATTATTTGGGCATTTATTTTTCTGTGGTCTTACAATACACTATCATCACTACAGGAAGATAAAATGAATGAAAATACTGGAAGCCTGCCTTTGAAGTTGCGTTAAATATCAGGACTTGAAAATCATCCAGGACAAAACATTGTGCTATTAATGATGAACAATAGCAAATATTCAATAGCACTAAAAAAAATTAGTTAAGGGACTAGGCAACACACTTGTACAGGCTGATGTGTAAAGCAAAATCAGACAGTAGGGGCAACATCAGTTGTCTTCATACTGGGGTACAATGATAGGCTTCTGTACTCAATCATTAATATAACTAAGCTGTTTTTAGATTGAGGAAGGTAAGCTTTTTTTAATGTCTGTTTATTTCTGAGACTTTATTCTGATGGAGCAAGAGAGCATCTTGTGCCATTTGGAAAGCTTGCCATGTTGAAGCAGGTTTTTTCTCTTGTTGCTAATAAGCTAAAGGTCAAATTGCCAAAGAAAAACAAATATATGTAAAAAACTGGCAGTTCTCAAGAACTAGCAGAGCTACCCCTGTTTGATTTCTCTGACTCCTATGTGAGTTCTTGGTCTTGAAAACTGTTCTACAGGTGGTCAGCATAATTTGAAGACTGGGATTTCCAAATAAAGAACTGGCAAAAAAACCCAGTGCTGTTCAAGATATATGAAAATATTCAAGTAAAAATTCTGAGGTTTGAAAAAACTAAGATTTTATTACAGATGTGCCAGCCAATCTAAAACAATAAGGGAAATCAATTATAATTTGGTTGTCCAACTCATAACTTTTCTATTCTCCGGAAAACTCAAATACATTTTTTTCAGAGGGCAATGATTCCTTAAGAGGTGGCCCTTTGTATCAAACTCAGCTGTTTCATGACAAATTTCAACCACTTGCACTTTTTTCCCAATGATGCAAGAAGAAACTTTTTCTTGCAGTAAACTAGTCACAGGTGTATAATGCATAAACCCATAGGAATTGCCAGAATTTTAGAAAAGCAAGGGTTAACCACGAGGAACAATACAGAAACCTAAAACTGATGACTGTTTACTGTCCAGACTGGCTATGGACTTTAAGGGATTGGTAATGATTAGAGCCAGTGATCATGGTTAGTAACGATGGCCTGTGGAAAAACATGCCTTTTCTTCTCCACCTCACTAGGGAGGAAAACTGCAGATTTCCACTGCACAAGAGGCTTTTCCTGCTTTTGGAAACTTTCAACACAGAGAATTAAGGAAAAAACTAGGTGGAAGATATGTTGTGGTGTGTATGGAGATGAAAGAATGAAAGCTGAAAAGCTGTGAGGAGGTTTTAAGTAATAGGAAAAGGAAGTAAGGGGGCAAGTGGGGCAAGATATTGATACAGCAAGGGGGGAAACGTTTGAAGCAAACCCGCACAAGAAAGAGATGCTTTAAAAATGATGATTTCATGTCTGATTGATTCAGGGTCTGCAGGGATGCCCAAGTTCAGGTTCAACCCTGAGCTTTTCTCATGGATGTTCATGCATTGTGTGTGGGGGGGGGGAATTTGTTACAACAAGCACCTGGTTGGATGCCTGGCCCATGGAATTACATTGGCAATTTCTACAGACTTTTTTTTTTTGTATTTCCATTCACTGAAAGAAAGTGTGTTTTTACTGAGTCGAGTATCTTTATCTACTCGATAAGCAAGAGTTGCTTCAAACAGAATGTGTTTAATTAACAATTTTTTAAAGATGATCTGTAGTACTAAGCAATAACAAAACAACACAATTCAGATTTCCATTGTATATAATGTTACAATAATTACTGACATCTCTGTATAGGTTCTAGGGGACATAACATTTACTGTGTTGGCTGAATATCTCTGTATCTGTAGCTTTCAAACCCTCTTCACCAAAGCACCTTTGGAAAACATTTATGGGAGATTTTTCTATAAAACTCAATCTTTAGACATTCTTTTCTCTGGAGGTAAGAGTTGTCATTTTCATGCATTTTTAAAATATATTTTTTTATTAAACAGTTCCCTTAAAATGTACTAAAGGATAGTTTATTTTTAATTGATGGCATCCTGTCCTTTGGTAAAAGAAGAGCTTCTTCTATATATCTATCTATTATATATATATCTATATTCTAGCTGAAATATTATACTAGAATTAGTGATCTCAAGCAGCACCTATTTCTCTGAGGTGCAGGATGCACCAGCTCTGATACCTATACAAAAATAATTTGAAATGCAGTTGTCTTTGACATAAAGAGTAGAATAAAAACTATTTTAGCCAGTGCTTCTGCAGTGGCAGTGGTAAATACACTGCACAGCGATCAAGAGAATAAACAACTTCAAGTTCAATCAAAATGTGTTTTAATTTTGAGATTAAAGAAGCGAATAAATGGCCAACTCTTTTCCTATCTCTGAAGATCTGGCCTTGTCCCAGCCACAATCTTCATCCACTTCTATTTTAATCTTCATCCACTTTTATTTTACTTCATGATGTTTTCTTTTGAAACCAGTCATTTTTTGGAAAAATATGTACAGCTTAAGGAAAACCCTGGCTGAAATATGGTATTTATGCTCTTTCTAACAACCAATGCATTAGTTATACCAGCAAGCTGGAAATCAAATTCAGCCTCCTAGGGTTGTGCAGAAAATCCACAAAATACATCTGGAAAATATAAATTCCCACTCTCACACAACGGTGATCACTATTTCTGAAAGCTCATGACTACCACATAAACAGTCATGTCACTGCCACAAGGGCCATCTCTCAATAAGAGACAAAGGACAAGTCCACAAAAGTCTTGCTGAGGACAGATTTCAGTCAATGAACTCAGCATAACAGAGTCACATTGTCCTGGTGCATAATATCAAAAAGTTGCTAAGATGTAGTAGGGCTGCTGGCTGTAGCTCCCACATTAGGCCATGATCCCCCATCACCACAATATCTTTAGAAATTTCCAATGGCTGACCTTTTCCAGGGCAGAAAAAAAAAATAGAGAAGAAATTGAATTAAGCAAATTATTTATTCTCCATGGCTTAATTATCTTATTTCTCCTCTAATTGCTGAACAACAGACACAGATACTTACAGTCCTACCTGTGGCCCTGAAGTCTGCATCTATTCCTTGAAGAGTATGAAAATACCTAGAAAGTGGTGCCCAGCTACTAAAGGTGAATTAGCAAAAGCACTGATCAGTACCACATGTAAAGAAATGTCAAGGTCCTCTGGGAGAGCATCTGCATCTGGAAACTTTTAGATGTCACCTAGAGAGGATAAATGGAGACTAAATCTGTCTTACTCTTTGGCATTTGTGATAAAAGCAGCTGAGTCAGGTTTGCAATGCTGAAATTCATAAGGGAGAAACAGTTTCCTCTGCAGCAGATGAAGGTAGAGTGATCATAGGGATCAATGTTCTCCTGGGATTTCTCCTGCAAAGCTTTGGATTCAATTAAATTGGAAATGTAAAATCTAGGACTACTGAAAATTCAGTAACATTCAAATATCTAAGTAGAGATGGCATTTTGGAAACCAAATGGGGTTTCCATGAAAACTGCAAAGAAAAATATTTTAGAGTAGAACTAACCCCCCTGCTATTTGTATATTTGTAGTTATAACATAATAGGAAACAGGTAATTTTTCACTTCTTTCTCAATGTGCCTTGATGGATGTCACTCAAAAACATATTACTGTTTGAACTGGATTCAGTCTGCATTTCATGTTTGCATTTGAATTTAGGTCTGTCACAACTGATAAAGAGTGATAAATGTGACATTACTGAGTCTAAAGATCATTAAATGTCAGCTCATGCACTGGCAGCAAAATGGCTGGCAGAAAGTCAATGATGCAGGAACTGTGTGGAGTGTGAAGAGCGGAGATGGATCTAGGGCAGCAGGGAGTCGTGCAAGCTGTGAGCAATCAATCAATCATTTTATGCTGAGGGAGAACAAAATGAGATGTAAAGGGAGTTCACTGTGTACAGGTAGAGAGAAAAACTTCTTGTTTATAAGTGTTTTGGTTCATGTCTCTGAGCATTTAGTAACCATGAAGAGAAATAATAGGTCAGTAAAAAGCATTCATTGTACTCCAGCCAATTGTTTTTGATAATTCATCTAAAAATTTAGATTCTTCTGTGGGTTTCAAAAATTATTTATTTATCTACTTATCTTATTTATCTGTTGCTAGAGCCTGGATAGTTTCAGTTTTTTTATATCCTAATTTTGTGTACTATCACAACCTGCTAAAACTTGTGTAAATAACATAATTGGCTTGTGATTTAGACAGAAAACAGTAAAAATCTCCAGCAAAACAAGAAACAGCACACACATGGAATCCTTTTATGTAAGAGCATCTATAAGTAAATATACGCCAAATTACTTAATCATTTTTTTCATAAACGTAAACAATATAAAAAAAATATGGCACAATTTTAACTTCTCTTTTTTTTAAGAATATATCAAGAGCAGATACGTTTAGATTTCTGGAGTATGCCAATAAGGAAGTGCAAAAACTTGATGTAATGACTTTTGTCCATAAAGATTACCTAATTTCATTCCAAAAGTTACTCTTTCAGTAACATGATGCTAATATTCTTCTAAAAGAAAGATATTTCTGTCTTCAAGCCACTTTCTCCAATCCAGTCAAGACTGAGACTCTTTTGAAAATTCTAGGAAAATATTTTTACAATTGGAATATGTTTTTAAAAATAAGCAAATAAAAAGCAGTCCTTTCAAATCACTGTAAACCCTCTGTAGCATTTAGTGTCCCCTACAGAATTTCTTTGCTGGCCTATAAACATACACTATTAACCTAAATACAGTCTGCATTCTACAAATGTAGAAGCTGAATTCCATGTATTTGCCTTATGCAAAAATGAGAAAAAAATCTTAGCTATGTTTTCAGCACAAAAAACAGGTGATGTGAGTTCAAGCTTAGTATTTAGGCAATATTAGAATAGTGTTAAATGAGAAAGATTGTCTGTATCTGTGTAGTAAATATGACTCTGATTAAGTACTGTTCTTACTAGTCATTCAGACCTTACACTTTATTAAAAATTTTTACTAACATCCCACAAATATTTAGATCTGAGACAATATTGGGAGTGTAAATTATAGCTTTCTTTTAACATTGTTAACAAGAAGATGCCCAGGGCATTGGCCCTTGCATGGAGGGGGAGCTGCTCAGTGACAGCGCACTCTGCTCCTCAGCCAAAGCAGGGACTTGAATTCCTGCTTGATCAGTGCTCGCTCTTCACAAACTACAATATTTGAAATGTCACATTTTTCAGAGTCATTACATCCTGTTACACAGACATCTTTCCAGAATTCACACCTCTTTGTCATCGGAGTTATCCCTGTAGTAAAATTAGAAATACTTGAGTACACCGAAAAAGTGACAAGAGATATCGACATAGACAGTAATTACTGAATATGAAGCTGGCCCTAGTTCTGTTCTCAAGCAGTTCAGACAGGTATCAACTACACAGTCAAACTGCCATCTTTCTTACCTGAGTGAACTTCAAGGAAACAATGAAAAGAACAAAGAGTAAGAATCTGAAGATTAATTTATCTTTTAATACTTTACAAATACTTTGAAAAATGAGGCAGAACCTCTGTCGTGTGCAATGGTAAATTAAACAACAACAAAATGTGAACAATCTGTATTTGTAATCATTTTGTCCTCAGTAGAGATAATTTTCTGCATTATAGTTGATATGGGGCTGTGTTTTCGATTTGTGCTAAAAGCAATGTTGCTAACACAGGGAAGTTTTTGTTACCACTGAGCAGTTCTTGCATAGAGTCAAGGCCTTTTCTGTGTCCCACCCCACCCCACAGTGAGGAGGCTAGGGAGGCACAAGGAGTTGGGAGGAGAGGGCACACAGCCATGACAGCTGACCCCAAGTGACAAAGGGACATTCCATACCACGTGGAGTTTAGATGTGGGGGAAGAGCAGGAAAGGGGAAACATTTGTAGTGATGGCGTTTGTCTTCCCAAGTCATCGCTGTGCATGATGAAGTCCTGCTCTCCTGAGGATGGCTGAACATGGGAATTGGTTAATAGATTCTTTGTGTTGCTTTAATTGCATGCATGGCCTTTAAATTTTCTATTAAATGGTCTTTATCTCAACCCATGTGTTTTCTCAGTTTTACTCTTCAGATTCTCTACCTCTTCCACCAGGGGAGAGTAAGCAAGTGCCTGTGTGGAGCTTAGTTCCTGGCTGGGCAAATAATATTGCTAACCTCAACAATATTAAAAGACAATTTTAATTAAAAGATAGTTAGGTAAGTCAAGCATCTAGCAGCTAAGAAGTACCAAAGTGTGACTTCCCTTTACATATAGCAATATGTCACAATGTGAAGATCAGGAATAACCAATCATAAACTTCTGAGGTCTTTATTAACACAGCAGGGAACCAAGGCTATATTACAATACAGAACAACAACAGAAGGATGATGTAAATATGTACAAACAACAATGAGAAAAGCTAAGGCACAAAAGAAAACATTATAACATATGGACATAACTGACACTGAGTTCTAAGCTGGTCCAGTATACATAGCCAGGATCCCATATTTGGAAAAGATGCTGACTTACTCCAGCTTACCTACAGGAAAGTCAGGAGAATTTGAAAAGCAAAGAAAACATGAAAGTTTTCTATGAAGAAAGAGTTAATGAATTGAGTTGATTTAATCCTGAAAAGTCTGAAGGGAAAATATTGTAAGAGTCTTCAAATGCCTGAAAATTGCTTTAAAGAGGATAGAAATACTTTCCAAGAAGATGTGAGGAGATTTGGGTCAGAAATCACAAAAAAACCTTTAGAGGTAGTTAAACCTGGAAAATGATTGCCTAGGAGAGCCCAGAAACTCCAGTCATGTAAGTTTTATGAAACAGTTGGACAGAAATTGAAAGAATGACTCAAATACAGTCAATATTGTTCATGGCAAGGGAATGAACTTAATTACCTCTTGGAAAAATACTTAAACTGTGGTGCATGCTGTTAAAATCTTCATCACATGTATACCGGAGATAGACTAAAGGGTGATTTTTTTCCCCTACTATCTAAAATGGATGAGCAATATCATTACATTCCTTACATGCTAATGGATAATCTTTGCTTATTGACCATGTCTTGTAATCTTCCATTTTCATTATTTGAACCCAATGAAAAAGCCAAAAGGTAATTTTCAATTCTCAACTATGATGTCAATAGGTTTGTGCACTACTAATAAAATATTAAGTGTTTTACATAAAAGAAGGAAAACCTTGAGGAATCTCAGCACTCAGAACTATAATATATTGGATGAATAACAGAAGCAGGGCACTTATCTATTAGAAAACTATAATTAAGGTTAAATAAGAAACTTACAAAACCCCCCATTTATCTTTTATGAAGAAATTAAGATTCAGTCCTTACTTACAACTGAAATCCTTTGAAAAATACAGAATAGAGATGTAATATTGGTTCTCTCACTTTATGCTTTTGTTTATTTATTAGGAAGATGGAAAGGGAGGGTAAAGCAAAAGGAAAATGTAACTTAACAATTAACTGGTTTTGACTAGTTAAATATGTTTGTAGTGATATTTTCACTCTTGTGAAGCAATAGAACTGTTGACCTCCACAACAGTGAATAGGTGATTTTTTAAGTTTTCATAAATTTCATCAAGTGTTTGCTCCCTCTGTTGTCACAACATCCATATGAAACACAATGTACTTTATCCAGTAATTTTCTTTTAGGTCTTCCTTCTCAGAAATGAACATCTGTTCAAGACAACATATTGGGGAATAGGAATGACTATTTCTATGTTCTCATTCCAAAAGGATTTGCTGAATTCATTGAGATAATTCAATGTTTTGCTAAAAAACTCAGAGAATTCTTCACCTCTTCTTCATTTATTCTTTTTACTGCAAAATTATTTATTTTTGTTGATGATAGGAGTTTATTTCTGCCTTGTGCTGTCAAGCCTGGTTATGCACAGAAGGCATTAATCATGGGACTTGTTGCTAAAACAATTCTCTACCCATGAAGCTCAGTTCATCTGTGCAAGCTGACACTTTTAAGTGTCAAACCCTCCTCCCAAACCAATCAGTACTCTCATTTGCAAAACTTCTACCATAAGATTTCTTCGTTTTCATTGATTTTGCAGTTATTCAGTTGTCAGTGTACATTGTTGATCACAGAACTGCCAAGAGAGAAGGCTGTTGGCTGAAGGAAGGAAAAAGAATGGCATTTTTATACATGCTACCTGAGTTATATTTATGGAGAGAGGATTTTCCTCTTTCAGGTACTTGAAAGAAGCTGTACTGCAGTCTGTGTAAGACTTGTTCTCTGTGTTTTACAGCTACCCAAATGAATATTAATATGAGACATTGGGGGGGAAAGTTAAGAAAGTTTCTTGTAAGCCTTGGATGGTAATTTTTTTTTCAATACATAAACAACAACAACAAAAAAAGGATCACTGGTTTTCATTTTAAAGAGAACGTATCACTTCTCAGTGTAGCAAGGAGAAAGTTTCAAAGAAAACATGCACTTCCCCACAAGCACAAACTGTGAAATGTATTAGAAAATAAAGGTTTTAATGTCAATTATCATTAAAAACCTTATTTTCAAAAACACTTCACAGTTTAGTCATGCTGAGAAGTGCTTCTCATCTTTAAAATTTTCAGCCTGCTACACTGAGCAAAATGGGTGCAATTTTCTTTTAATTGTTTTGAACACCATGTGTGAGAGAACATGACAGAATGCAAATTGCTTCTACAAGATGTAAGAGGCAAATAAGTTGTCGAATTTTGTGGCATCTCTCTGTGAGCTGCAAGCATGAGACACACTACATTTTTAGCAATAGGTCAGGAAGGAATATCTCTCTCCCTTGTTTGCTCTTTCTCTGGTTTTAGTTTGCAATTCAAGAGCAGAAACCAAGAGGTTTCATGTTCAGAGTGCAGTAACAGTTCTGTTCTCAGCAGCAATAGTTGAGACCCCGGGTCAGGACTAAACCAGACTCCCAGCATTTGGGGTCTTTCAAAGTCACCTGTCTGCCTCCCAGCTATGCATACCATAAACACAAACTGCAAAGCAATCTCTTTCTTTAGGCTTTCTAGCTGGCCAGACCGAACTAGAGCAATAAATTATTATGGACTAAGCTCCACCATGCATTAGTCATAATGTGATACCACACTATTTTACACAACAGGCCAGCATCTCATGCTGATCCTTGTCCTGTAAACATTAGGTACTGAGAACTAAAAAATAACAAAAATACTGACTGCCCAGTGTTTTTTCTCCTCAGAATCTCTGCAGAGCTAGGTATATCTATTACACACAGCTATTAGGGATCTCCACATACACACATACAGCAATATCAAAATAGAAAGAGGGCAAAACTCAGACTATGAAATGAGGCAATTAGCAACAATGAAACAAACACTTTGATTCTATCTCATATGACCAATTAGGCACTATTGATGAGGCTAGCAGAAGATGTTTCCCTCTGCAGTACTTCTCTGGCTTTGCCTAGCTAGTTTGCTTTCTGCAGCACTGTGTTATAAGGCACAGAGGTCAGATTTCTCTTTGAAAGCCTCTAATGATCTGACAAAAGTTTTCAGTCGAATTGCAATAGAAATTCCCCCAGGATAATTTGACATTGCATTATTATTGCAATAGTTTCTACAGATATTCCAAAGTCAAATTAATATAATTTTTTTAGGGGTAAGTGCCTTCTGCAATGTGGTTTCTTTGTGCAACATGACAGAACTGTCACACTATTTTTATCAAACTTCTTGTGGTTTCAGAAAAAAATTTCTCTTGTTCTATCTTCATCTAGGAAATACAGGTACTCCTGGACATCATCTTGCACTTTAGCTGCCCAGAAGAACTTTAATTTTATTATTTTCAATTCAATTTCTGAGCCTTGCTCTGGAGGTTCCATGTGAATTTCCATACCTGGTCTCACTCTTAAAAAGCTGACTGAAATGAAATAAATAACAGGATAAACTTGTGAAAAAAAATAAAAAAATCACTGGACCATAACACAGAGCAGATCTATATATAGCTGGAAATCTGTGAAAGGACTGCTGGAGGCATTCTGAGTTCACCAATTATATCACAGGAAAGGATTTTCTTTGCACAGCACAATAACAGGAGACTGTTTTGAGACAAATGAAGGGATAGATCTGCAAAGGGCTGATTAATAAACCTTTTTGTAGAAACCATGAATACAAGAATGGTAGAGGTATTCTGGAGTACTCCCTTCCCCTTTTCTCTCTTCTTCCTTTCAAAGATAAAGAAATGATAATGATATCAATTATTTTTCTTATTCTGTATACATGAAATGAGTTTTATTATGAATTTGGTCTTCTTGTTTAACTTAAACATGACCATTATTCTTTTAATTAATTTATTCTCAAGGTGCATCTAGACTACAAACATTTGAAAGCAGAATAGAAGTCTTGCACATTAAACATGGAAAGCAGCTCTGTTTAGCTCAAGCATAAATGACACTGGTGAAGTTTTTCCCTGACACTCACAAGCAAAACTGTTGAAGAATTTTTTTCTACTATGATTGTGCATGTGAGCAAGCCATGTTTAAGAGAGAGCATAGATACATTCAAGTGGCACAGACATTTTCTAATATTCTGTATGGCAAGAGCGAGTAAAACATTTCATTGCATGAACTATCATAAAAATTCCTGCTTTAAGAAAAAAAAGAAAAAAGGAACATGACCAGGTACCAAACACACAACGATGGTTGTTTTCATCCCTCAGCAGTGTAACCTGGAAAGATATGTTTTTGCATACCTTGTGTTTTTTCCATTTTAAGTCTCAGTATTTGAAGAAATTCTGATTTTTTACCATATCAAATATAACTAAAAAAAATTCAGCACTTTTTAATAAAGGTCAGATTTTCTTATCTGAGTCATATTAAAGGTGTTCCTCAGTTCAGACCACAAAACATTCCCTTCCTCCTTCAATCTCACACATTTTCATTACAGTCCAAATAGCTGGACATTTCTGTCTGCCATCTGTCTTTTAAGTCTTCTAAAGGGAAATAGGGGAATATTTCATTTTAAATAAAGCCTTGTGTCCAAGCTAATCAGAAAGGGACACATGTCCTGGAGACACATCAAGAGGAAAAATAAAGAAATGTGTACTGTGAAGGAGACCATTGCTGAGAAGAAAAAAAACATTGCAGAGGTTTTTAAGCTCTCTATAACCTCGTGTAAGAGGGCTGTTATGTGCCTTTAGGTGTCCTTGGTATGGCCTTTTTATTGCCCTTTCATCCTGTACTTTTGCTGAGTCCGAGTACAGAATGAAAACAGAAAAATTTATTTTCTCTTAATATTTTATATCAAACTCTTTACTTTGGCATTTGAAGCCTTATTGAGACTGCTGCTTTTAATAAGAAAAGAGGAAACATATAAGAAAACCTCAAAGAAGTAGGCAAAATTTATTCCATATAAAACCAGATATCAATATATCACATGATTTTAATTTTGTCATAGAAGCATTAGCAGATTTTAGCACCTTTGCTAATTAGTCATAAATAGTGTGTTATTGATCATAACTCCATATAATTTGAAGGTCTTTTTATTATGGGTTGGTTTGCATGACAATATTCCTGCTGGTGACAGACGGAGCACACCTGTCTCAAGCGGGGAATATTAACACGACTCACTGAAAGTTTTAAACTAATTTAAAGGAGCAAAAGGATATAACAAGGCTCATCAGAGAGTGCTGATCTTGGGAAGGGTGGTTGCCTGGCAGAGAAGAACCGGGGATATTGGCCAACAGATGGCTGAACATGATTCAGCCTGTGCCCAGGTGGCCAAGAAGGCCAATGGCATCCTGAATGGTGTAAGGATTAGTGTGGTCAGCAGGAGCAGGGCAGGGATTGTGCCCTGTACGCAGCACTGCTGAGGCTGCACCTCGAATTCTATGTCCAGTTTGTGGCACCTCACCACTAGAAAGACACTGAGGTGCTGGAGCAGGTCCAGAGAAGGATAATGAAGATGGTGAAGGGTCTGGAGGAAAAGTATTACGAGGACCAGATGAGGGAGTTGGGGTTGTTTAGCTTGGAGAGCAGGAGGATCAAGGGGGACCTTTTCACTCTCTACCACTGCTTGAGATGATGCAGTGAGGTGAGGGTTGGTGTTTTCTCCCAGGTAGGATCAAACCGCCAAGAATATATTTGAGCCACAAATCGTAGTGAAATATGAGTAGATGTTTGGTGGCAAACATGGTTGCTCTGGGTTAGTGGCTGGACCCAATGATCTTAGAGATCTTTTCCAACCTAAATGATTTTATGATTCTAAGATCTACATGTAATTAATCTTAATCACTCACATGAGTATCAGTCATAATGCATGTACAGCCAGTAACCAACTACAATTTTGGCCCATCCTGATATGCAAATATGAAAAAGTCTCACAAAGCATTGTATAGATATAAATACCAGTCTGGAATACACAGCAAATAGATATGCTGTGTGTTCTAGGCGTGGCAACTAAATGCAAGCCTTGGGTTTCTGGAACACTGAGAAATGAGGACCCAGTGCAAGAATGTACAAAGCCTAAAACAGGACTAAAATTAATGTCACCCTCTGGACAGAAACTTGTATGCATTCGCAGCATTCTCAGCAATTACCAACATGTATGGGGGAAGAAGCCTTACCGTGTCCCAAACACCTTTTATATAGTGAACAAATCATAACTGTTTCAGCTTTTGTAAAGTATGAATTTATATTAAAATTACATGTATGATTCCTCTAAAGCATATTTGAGAATCTGTGCTTTAAGAAGAGTGTTGAGTCAGTGAAATTTCAACATGAAAAAATGCCCTTGGTGGTAAGAAGCTGAGCAGTGCTCAATGTTTCAATTGCTTTGCACATCTTAGAGTGTCCTTCAGCTCAAACACCTCCTTAGATCAGCAAAGGTCTATGCTGTAAGTGACAGCACTGAGCTTCCTATACATGCATGAATTATTCATTTCCTAAATAGATACATTAAAAAGAGAGCTATTTAGAATTTAATGAATATTAATAAGCCCATTCACCAACATACCACATATATCTATGCTAAAGAAATCAATATGGAGGTGTATTTATTACCAGCGTGCCTGGAAACATACAACACTTTTCCACTAATATCAGAAAAAAAAAATTCACTTTCAAGACTAGAGTTGCTTAATCTTCAGCATTCCGAAAGTACACAGGGATTTTACTGAATTGAAAGCAGAATATTACAGAGAAAGGGACGATTAATAATAGCCCTATTTGCTCAAACCTTGTGCAAAAATTGGTCTCTAAAGGAAAAGTTAATTTCCTACTAAGTCACATTCACAAGAAGATAAACATTCTAAGCTACAGACTGCAAATACAAATATCTACACCACACAGTCAGATCTTGAGTTTTAGTTTATTTTAACGCAATCCTGCATCCCTTACTCTGAAATTGTCTGTCAATCAGACAACAAAAATAGCGAATTATTTAGCAGCAGAGTGATATGCTGAAACTCATAGGGAATTAATTTTATAGCAATCCCAAACAAAACCTTTAATTTCCTAATCTGCTCTTTCAAAGCACTTAGTGGAGATGAAATTCACATTTGAATTTGTACAAGTATTTGTGACATGTCTTCTAGCCATCAGTCAACACTTTAGCATTCTTAAAAAACAAGTTGCAGAAAACCACATTGTAGCACTTATTTTTCTCCTCAGTCAGGCACCATATTTTGAAACACTTCGGCATCCAAGCTAAATTATTACACTAATTAACACTGGCACAACTTCTCGCAATCACAGGTTTTTGACCATAAGATAACATCAACGCATTTGCACAAGCTTGCTGGAAATTCTGTAGTTGCTCCATTGCAGGTAATCGATTTGCCTATCGAGAAAATGTTGTGCTTAAGAAGTTTCTTTCTTGAGCCCTCCCTCCATAGCACCATTATTTTTTTCTCCCCAATCCATTTAAGGCCAGTGACAATATTTTGCCCTTGGGATGGATGCACCCTACACTTCTACCTCTGATCCACTTTTGGGCTTTCAGGCACCATAAGAACTCACTGGCTCCACATCAAGGTGATAAGGAATCTTCAGGTTGTCTGGATTTCTGTATTACTGACAGCATGAATTAAAATAAACTTTTTTCTTGATCGGTACCATTAGACGAGCCAAAATTAGTTGTGTGAGGTTGCCTCACAGACAATGTGATGAATAGAGTAATTCAATTGATACACGCATTAAAAAATCAGTTTGGTTGTGAACTCTAGGGTCTGAATGAAGCTGAGTCACCCAGTACAGAGTAGAAATAGATGGCTGTAATAAAGGTAGCTAGGATTCATGTAAGTGTTCATGACATGACTCACCTGTCAATCACGGCTCAGAATTTAGCAAGAAAAGATCACTGAATTAATCAAAATTTTTTTACCCCAGATTTCAAAATCTGTCAAAAAGAGGAGAAAAGTTATCAAATAGAAAAATTAGTACTGAATCAAGGTCAGAGGTATAAGTCTTTCTCAACAAAATATTCTGTCCAAGACCCTCCTGAAATTACACATGATAAATGTGAGAAGACTTGTGACAGGATCAAGAGCATTCCAGACATTATCTAGAAGAGAGCATTTATGTCTTTATTAAAGAAAATATGAACTTTTTTTTTAAGAAAAGATATCTTAGTTTTAGTATTGTCAAGAATAAGGTAGAGTAGTCTGCAATTTGAACTCAGTTGTTTCCTAAATCTACCCACTTATAACCCTTTTATCATTGTGCAAATCTCTTTAGACTATGTTATAATCCTGCAATTGGCCCCCTGTCAAAAAAATGCTGATAAGCATCTGCAGTTTAAAATCCCTCTCCCCTTTGCCTTGTTTCTGATAAGAAGCAAAAACAAATCCCTAGTTACCTGTTTAGGGGGTTTTATTTCCTTGCTCTACCAGCTCAGTTGTAGCTGAATGCAAGGACTAATGGTTTCAATATCATCTACTATACTCAGATCTGGCAAGAGCAGTGACAATCCTTTAAACACTGCTTTATTCTGTGCACCCAGGTTTGGCGACATGAACTAAAGGGAATTCTTCCTCTGCCAGTTTTGTCAGTCTTTGGTTCCTCCAAGTCTAACATTAGCTGTATGTAGAAGACGTGTAAGAGCAGAGTTGTGGCCAGTTGAAGTCCTCAAGGTGCTGTATGGCTATAAATATAAAGTGTTAATTACATCTCTTTTATAACAGTAAAACATTCAAGTTTGGATTTAAAAAATCCCCCATGGAAAACATTGCTGTTTCATTTAATCCAGACTGCCTAGAGGAGATTACATTTGCTGCTTTCAGTTACATTAAACACTTATTCTAGAAATCCGTGGGGATTTTTTTTTACACGGAATATTGAAGTATGCAGAGTTTTTCCAAACATATCGGATGAAATGAAATATGAAAATATATGAATGATTTATACTAATATATGTGAGGATTGTTCTTTTAATAGGCAGACATATGTTTTTCTGTCACTAAAGGACTTAAAAGCTCTCAGTTTAAGTATATCTAATGTAAAGCTAAAAAAATATTTATTAAAGTTAGTGCCTTTTCTTTGACAGCAGTTCTGTTTTCCCTGTCTGAAGTGGTTGAAGTAGTATGAATACATATTCTTGTCTTGCAATGTCCCCTTAAGAAACACCCTATATTGACTCTTATGCGGGAGCCATTAACAAGTTAATTTTCCTCGGCTTAAAACATTTACATAATTTTCATTTTTATATATTAAAAAACTGATTTTAGCTATAACCAAGAAATCTGGTTCCTTGTTAGCATATTCCCATCAGCTATTGCCTTTCATCCTAAGAAAATCATCAGGGACTCTGGGGCTCCAGTCGTATTCTTACCACATTACTCCAATAATTGGTGTATTTTTGGAAAATCAGGGATAGCCTATACACTCTGCTTATAACTTCCATGTGGTTTTGCATCTTATTTTCAAAATGTTTTGTTTATTCCATTATTTTAAAAAAGTATTCTATGAACAGTTTCCTAGATATGATGGTGGTTGTGGTGCTTCTACCTCAACTACATTTTCACTTAGAGGGATTAAGGCAAGTAAATGAGAAAATCATATATTGCATTCTAGGTAGGATATTGCAAATGCTTCTAATCAGGTGTAGATAATACAGAAGATTTTGTGCCTGGTTCCTTTATGTGGAATGCAAACTCATTGTTAGATATTCATGTTCATGCACTACTGGATACCTAAGTAACAGAAAATAATTTCCCTCCATTATAAATTTATTTGGATACTTAACAATTTGAAAATTTAAAGATTTAAAAAAGGGACAGAAGAAAAACCGGTATACTGTGCCTCTGGATCTTAAAAAGCATGGAGGGGTCTTTAAGAAATTGGTTGAAAAGCATTGATGTGTGGGGCCATGATCTTGGTATCGTCTTGCAACTTGTCATGTTGATCAAGATCTTTGCTAAGGCATGAAGTTTCTCTGAGGTGGCTCTTGTGATAAAGTTTCCTATCCAGGCACACCAGCATGGAAGAAATAGTATCTAGTAGGTCAGACTTTTGAATGCAACTAGGATTTTGCAGGGTCCATGCTCATGAAACCTCTGAAGTGTTCCTAGGCCTTATAATTTTACTTTGCCCCTGGCTTCTTCTCTGTTACTAAATAACTTAAACAGGACCTAAATCACTATGCACTCTATAAAATATTTTCTTTAATGTTTCCAGAAATAGTTATTCCACTGGCTCTCCAGATAATCTAGACAATTCTACTGTGGTCTCAGAAATAACTAAAATCCTGCAATATGTCTGTTTCTTAAGCATCTGAAGAAATATGGAAGTGAATGTTATTTAAGCAACAGTTGAAATTCAATAAAAATGGTGTTTCCTGAAGAGTGAAAAGGGCTGCTCAGAAATACAAAGAGCATTGCCTCCAGGCTTGTAAGTATATATGAAAAACATGGGATCCCAGTTAGGCTTTGCGAACTATTGAAACAGGTATATTTGCAACCTTTAAGTAAACTGGTGTGAAAGGAAAACTTTGTTGATAGAAATGGTATTTTTTGGAAGGACAGAAACAGACTGCCAGAGTTCAGGTTCATGAGAATTCAGGACAAGAAAATACAATAGAGACTTTTCATTCAATAACCCTCAGCAGCAGCCTCAATACAGCAAAGCTCCTCTTTCAGCTAACACTGTCCCTAAAAGACTGAAAAGCAACTGTATAAAACCCAAGTACTCCCATTTTGATTGATCAAAAAAAATTATCTTTGATGAAGATGACAATAAACAGCACAAAGGGAAAAGCAATGCTCTGTAATGAACTCTTAAGTTCCTTTACACTATAAGAAGCCTTCTTGTGTGAGACCATTTCCATGGTGGTATCACCCATGCTTCAGTCCTTTCAGTCAGGTCAAGAAATGTTGACTGAAAACCTCAGATATATCACGCTCAGAAAAGGAGTAGTGATCAGTCTGAGCATACTTTGTACATGTGCTTGGATTGTATTAATTTGTTGTACAGATCCATAGGTGCTCTGCTAAACTACAATGTGTGGAAATGTGGCAGTGCTTGCCGTACAGCAGCAAAGTTCAGCAAACTCCTTCTCTAGGGTATGGATCTATGTGACTCACAAGGAGGATTTCATTCATTGCTTGTACTTTGTACTTTTTGCCAGAGGAAAATGTGACATTTTAATATCTTTTGCAGAAATAAAGTATCTATACCTGGCAGTTATTAAAATATACATTTTACAGAATAAACTGTAACCTCCTTGTTAATGTGGTTTAAAGCTTTCAAATCTTACTGGAAAAGTCTTTTAAACAAATCAAATATTAATGCTTAATAAGAGGTAAGAAAATACTGAAAATTACGAAGTTTAATTTTTAAAAAATATGAAGTGTTAAAACCTAATTGCTATAAAATATTCATGGTTAAATTATTAAAATCATTATTAAACCCCAAATGCCTAAGTTATCAATTCACAGGCTCTATCTAACAGAACTTCACCAACCATATTTTTTTTCTGAAGGCCCAGTGATTGCATGCCCCTGTTGACTCAGTTCATACACCTGCTACAGGACACAGGTCAGGCTGGTCTCCAGATATATATTGCTTAATTCATATAAAGTTACATCCAGACTCACATCCTGTCTGTCGAGAACAGCACAGATATGACCTTAAGGTACCAGAGAATCCATATTTCTTTCTTGAGTAGTTTCACAAGAAGCAGTGTGCGGAGCATAAATGAATCCCATTTATCTGGCCAGGCCTTCTGACAGCTGCTTCCACTTTCTAGTAATCTATATTACTTTTGAAATAGCTGCAATGAACCATTATCCCACAGATTGACAACACTTTGTTTTCTGAAAGTGATATAAAAAAGCAGCAGGAAGGTTACCTTTTGAATTCAGCTCTCTGGCTGAATAATAGCAAAAGCTTATAAAGCAAATTCCAAAAATACATGCAGAACTCCCAGCATAGCTTTCTATCGATTTTCAAGTACTGTCCAGTTAAATTTAATGCAGACACAAGGGACCTGCGGGTGTCATTTTTATATTTTGGTAGCATGAATATTTTCCAGTGACAGTGCAATGCATTACAGGCTACATCAAGCATCAGCTACACTAATATCCATCCAGCAGACAGATACATCATTCAGTGATGTAAGAATTGGAGGTTAATAACAGGATAAGAAGAGTTAATAAAGGTATGAATATCTTTCCCTTGCTTATCATAATGAAAGCTTGTGCTGAAAAAGCAGTGGGGGAACAGAGTGGGATTTCTTTATCTAGCCCCCAGATTTTTAGAGGGGGAAAAAAAAGATGGAAAGAAACATTATCTCTCAGCATCATTATCTTTGAGATATCTGTCACATGACAATTTTTACAGTGACACATTAGCACAGAGCAGTATTTGCAGTCTTCCTGCAGAGTGCTCATTAAACTTTAATGAAACACTATTTCCAAAATTCACTGCCAAATGCACTTATCCTACAAATGTCACTATCAGCAATTTTATGTGCACTTCTGGCAGAGGAAAAAAATTGTAGGTCCCTTACTTTTCTTTTTAATACCTGAGAAAGGTCAGTTACAATATGGCATTTCTCTGGGTACTCCAGGTCGCTTGGACTTGATTCTACCTTTTCTGCCCTTGTTTCTGCCAAAATACTTCTATTACTTGAGATGGTTTTATCAAATTGAAAATGAGCTGGAGTAGCTTTCATGGCAGCCCCTACCATAGGGTTCAATAAATACTTCAGCACCCTTCATTATAGAAGGGATGGATTACTTGTGGCTTTTTAGCAAAATAACAAACAACTTGATGCATAACACCATGATAACTTTTTTTAAAAAAATATTTTTATATGATCCTGTAGCTTTTCATTCATAGTGTATGCAGAAATTTGAGGAAGAAAATTTAGCAGAAAATATTATAACAAATACAGACAGAAAAAGATAGGAAAATTATGCTTAAATAAACATTAGCCTATCCCCTGTCATAACCTACAGCACCTAAGATTCATAAATACTCATTTGTCAAAAGAAATGACAAAATTCAGAGTCTGCAAATAATCAGAACATTTTATTAGTAAATTACAAACTGCATGGAAATTGGTATACTAGCTCCTGACCAGCTATAAAATCACAATGGCAGTGGGTTTTGAATAAAAAGGTAGAGTGAAAAGGAAGAAAGAAATTGAGAGGGAAAAATAAATTAAGAGGGAGAAATAAATTAAAGAACTAAAAGAGGAAGAACAAAGAAAGAGGAAAAGAGAAATAGAGAGAGGAAAATGAGAATGTGATCAGCAGTCCTAATTCCAGTGTAAATACAGCTGAGGGGACATCAGTCCTGGTTCCACTTTCAATCCAGCTGCTAAGCATTGGTCCATCTACATCACTACAGCTGATAAGATGCCCAGGGTCCAGGGGGCATCAGCCAGGCTTGGGAGGGGGTGCCTTTACATGGGCAGGTGTCTATGTAAATAACTTATCTTTTGTAGTCTGTTCTTTCAGACCATTCTGGAAATGGGTTGAAGGCTTCTGAGGGCATTGGTGGTCTCAAACTCCCTCTGTAGCCCACGCCCACTTCCTGCACTCATTCCTGCACTTGTGCTGTAACTCATTTCTGCATAATCTTTATATCCAGGTGGGTTCTACAGAGAGCTCTACCAGTTCAATAACAAAATTATGCTAATTTTTGTATTTGTTCAGATTTACTTGCAGATTTAAAACCTGTGCATAACACACTCTGTTAGATACAGAAGCAGAAATCAGTTGTGTTCAGTGGCATTTTTGGCAATTGTATTTGGTTCTGCTCATTCAGTATGTTGTACCTGAGCAGGGGCAATGGCTACAAATTTTGCACAGATCAAAAAGACCAGTGTAGATGATAGTCCCTATGAGCAGTCAAATGCAGGGTATGACCATTCAAATGGTCACATTTTGTACTCAGGAACAATGACATATGGATTTCTTTTTTTCTCTACTGTGTCATTTTGAAGAGCAGACCTGCATGCTGCTAGTTTTAGTTATACACTAGTGAATGATTTATTTTTATTCCTTCCTGCTTCCAATGAGTTGCAAGCAGAATTTTCTCACTGGAACCTAACATCCTTCTTAATTAAATTATTTTGTTTTTTTCAGTGTCATTTCTTTGACAGTTTTTGGTTTTGGCCTCATTACCTTGTGAGTTTTGAATATTGAAGTGCACTAAAGGCACTAAATGTGCTAGCTTTCCTAATTTTTCTTCATTTTCTTCATTTAAATATCATCTGCATTAGAAAAGATGCTTATGATTCTTCAGCACTTTTCT
This sequence comes from Petroica traversi, assembly GCA_025920805.1. Classification (NCBI taxonomy): domain Eukaryota; kingdom Metazoa; phylum Chordata; class Aves; order Passeriformes; family Petroicidae; genus Petroica; species Petroica traversi. The sequence goes on from JAHLSL010000019.1 coordinate 16,739,633, forward strand.
ACCTTCAGTACTTTTCATTACCTTGCTCAGCATAAATTAACAGCAGAAGCAGCATCATTTTGATGAAGTCCCTGATGCCACACATGCTGCAGTAACAATTGTTTTGCTGACTCCTTGGACAAATAAATAGAACAATCTCTTAATATATTCTGACATTTCTTTGCAGAGCAGAATGTCTCCTATTATTGCTATAGATCTGCTATTCTCATTCACTTAGTCACTAAGAATTTAATAATTTAAATTTAGTCCTAGGTGTACCTTTCCATGTATTAGAAATACAGATCGATATAAGAAACATTTCTAATGTATGAACCTTTTTTTTTTTCAGAAGCAAGATGTGGGAAGAGCTAACTGCTTCTTACCATCTCGCAGTGTTCAAAAATTATGCCAATGAAACCGTAGCAGATTACATTCTCACTCAAAAATTAAATATGTAATTGCACACTGTATAGTGTAGGACACAAAGAAACAAACTGGAAAGATACAATTTCAAGTAAGATTCTAGTGTTTATCAACCATAAGTATATTTTAAGAAAACCCTCTGCTTTTCATTTGCATCTTGTAAAATATCCTACTGCCACATTTCTTCTATCACAAAAATTTAAACACCTCTATCACTTAGCATATGCTCTTCAAACCGAACATTTATTTAAAAGAATAAATACCAAAATGAAGGAGAAATTTATGCTGATACTTTGACAAGAAAATCTAGCAAGTAAATGTGAACACAAGTATCATCCTTTACATTCATCCCCATGATTGTGTACAACTTAGGTTTACCTCTACTTTAACATAATTTATACACTCCTTTAAACTCCCCAGACAAAATTGAGAGATGCCCTCTAAGGAAGCAATGAGTACAAAAGTGGAATGAGTTTTAAGTAGATAGACATGACTAAATTATCTTGAAAATAAAAACTCTCATCCTTAGGTACAAATACAGGCTTACTCTTTGGTATAGTCCAAACAGCGATGAAACAGATTACATTAAGAGAAACAACTCACTTCTTTCTTCCCTGTAATGTGTTTTATTCACTAACAGCTCTTACAGAGTTTGTTCCTATAATTAGCATCACCGTACTTTGTACAAGTACAGTGCATTCTGAATTTCTATCAAAAGCAAGAAAACATAATCAGGAAAAAGTATCTCTACTTTTGCATTCTCTAGAGTTGAATGGCGAAGCCAAACTAGTTAAGTACTGCCTTCTTTCTCAGTGATGTTCTTATAGATCATTCACAGGACTTCCTCTGATGAATTTGCAGTATTATAGCACAAATCTTCAGAGATTCATGAGTTGTGTTCCGCTTATTTTACTTCCATTCTGAATTGGCTAGTAGTTCTTCAGTCTGTCTTCTACCTGCATATAATAATTTGAAACACTTTTATGTATCACTTAGGAATTTGGCAACACAGGTATAAATTCCAGCCAGGATTTTGTTCTAAAATTCCTAGAAGCATTTCCTAGGTGACAGACTACTCCACCTGATGTATTAATATGATGTGCTTTAGTTCCCTTAGTACTGCTAAACTTCTTAAGATCGGAAAATGCATCTCTCCATTGGTATTCCTGCTTTTCTCAGGTAGAAGACAAACCTTTCTCCTTTTTTTTTTTTGTTCCATTTGTTTTCTTTTTGAAATACTATTTTTTATATATTTAATAGCTACACAGAGAGGAAAACAGTAGAATTATCACACTAATTTTCACAACAGAATGGATAAGCAGCCAAGTTATTTGTAATCCCTCTGTATTTTTCTGAAGTGATTTATACTGCTTAAGTTTTGTTTGTTGTGTCTCTTCAGAAATAAAAATCAATATTCAACCTGGAGCCTTAAGCCACAGGTTTCCATTAAAAAGTTAATATGCAACAATCTGCATCCCTCTACAGCTACAGGCAGTTTTTAAAGCATGTAATTTTAAATGCTATATTAATTATTCATTTATTTTGTCATATATCCTTAATAAAAAGAAAACCCAAGTTACATATTTTAATTTTCTCTTCATATTGCAGATAATTTTTAAATGGTCTGAAAGGAAGAGGAAAAGACTAACCACATGAAGGAAAAGTTATTGGATATTTTTTCAGATCAAAATACTAATTATGGGCAGAATTCACTTCATGTGAACAATTAATAAACTAGGCCTGAAATTCAGTGGATATAAACTGACACATCTCACTTGAAAGCCAGGGAATAAGAGTGATTTATACTAAGAAGCTACTTTTTTCTGTTTTGTTTTAGTGGTGGTTTATTTTGTTTGTTTTTGTTGTTTGTTTGGGGTTTTTTGAGCAGATACAAACAGATAGGAATATAAGATGTGGAAATACACTTCCCACCATAGTAGTGGAAGCAAAGTTATATCACAATCCTTTCATTACTATTATAGATTTGCTCATACTTTTATCTTAGCAATTATATTACATTATATGCTTTATGAAGTTTCATAAAAACTGTTGAAAATGTGGGTTCCATTTTGGACAGGAAACATAAAATTGTTGAATTATCCTTGATCTTCTGCCTACAGGTAACTCTTACAAATTTTGGTGGCTGATTCTGTGTCCAAAATGTTTTACAAGATTAAGGCACTTACAGATACAATCTTACAGTGGCATTTTTTGGAATGCCTTTCAGCTCAGAGGCTTTTAGTTTGCCAGTTTGACCTTTGACAAAAAACACTGTAGTTAAAATTGCCAACCATGACAGAGGGGTAAATTTGGCAGCTACTAGATTCATAAGCATGCAGATCAACCATTCATTGACACACAGTAGATGCTTAGAAGACCATGTTTATAGATCTGTTCTTCAAGAAGAAGGAGAGAAAAGATTACAAAATGGCATTTTCTCATTAAGGCAGTCTCTTTTTTGATAGCTGAGTAAAAGGGATGTAGGTCATTCAGAATTCAGAGCAAGTGAAGCAGAACAAAATCCTTTGCAATCATTTCTTGTGACATGAAATATTATATCTAATGGGTGTTGCTGATACTGGCAGCTACACTCAAGATGTATCTCTTCCTAAACTGTGAAGGGAAACCAAAAGGAATAGTAAGATACCTTGGGTTGAAACATTTGCATTATCGCTACTGCAGCAAGCCAGTCTGACAAGTTGACATGTGTAGAAGTACTACTTTAGGAGAAGAGGTGCAGGTAGGGAAGAAAAATTATTTTTCACAAAGGTGCACTCCTCTGAGCACAGCCTTGAATCCAAGGGAGAAAAAAAATCCAGAACCAGAAGATCTATGAGACACAGCCCATAAAGTTATTTCTCAGAAAAACTTTAATACCAGGACTTGGCAAGCATTGAATTATCAAAAATATCCTGAGTTGAGCCACCTAGAATGCTATTACAATGGTTATGCAGAAATCTGTTCCTTCAAGTGGAATTTCTAGACTATATTCATTGCAAACAAATAATATACAGTAATTTACTTAAATTACATTTTAATATTTGTTGTATTAATAAATCAAACCAAACTGCAGACAGACCATGACTTCCCAGATGGAGTAAACCCAAATATTTTCTCTGAAAGTTTTAGGAATTTGAAATATAAACTCAGTGCTACTGTGAGTTACTAAGCAACATCTCTCAAAGTCATTAATGATAGGACTACCTTCTTTGTTTTGACAATGCAGAACAGCAAAGGAATTTATGCAAGTACTCCTTAATCTTCTATGAAGCAATTTAAAATACATCTATTTATTCCATTCCTTAGCCATGATAAGACCTTAAACTGAAAAATAATTCTAACTATCATTTAAAACTGCTTAAACCTTCAAATCCTATTTCTATTTTCTTACCATAAAAAAAAAATAGCTGTCTTTAGGACATACAAATTTCAATATGAGGTGATGGCTCATCGACATAGTCAGAGTAGGCAAATGAAAGGTGAGTTTTTAATGTGTTCTCAAACTTGTCAGCTTGTCTTTTCAGCATTGATCAACAGGATTTATATGGTCTAGGGATGGAAAAGTCAATTTTAACAAAGATCCTTATCTCAAATTCTCCCAGCTTCTTCTCAGCATTTCCAGTTCTAAGTTGAGAATTTCAGATCTCTTAACTTTTTCATCACCTAAGAAATCCTGTACTCCAAACAATAATTCTGAATCTCAGCAGCAATGTGTAATAATATTGTAAGGTGATGATTGGGAAATTCTTAAAATTCTATTGGTTTGGGGCTAGTACAGTTAATTATTAGAAAAAAAAAGTATGCAAATCACTAGTGTTTATTATTTTTTCTTGAATTCACACCAAGTTTTGGCTCAGAGGAAATAGTTTTGGCTAATTTATAAACTCAATTAGAGATGTGTAATAAAATTTATGAAAAAGATATGCAACTAGTGATATGACCTATGGTGGATAAATTACTTTGTTGCTGTAGGCAGTAAAAGGTTCTTCTACTGAAGGCTCCTAATGCAGTCTTAGGCCTAATTTTGTTCATACCTTGAAATCTATTCTGTTTACTGTACAATGAGGAAAACCTGGGTTTTGACAAAGTCTTTGCAAATTATGAAAACATTGAAGTTTTCTGATATCTGATCTTCTCTGTTCCAATTCCAACATTTGCATGACCTGGAACCACTTAACAATATGACTTCAACTGCTTCATATGGCTTGAGGTGAATGATTTAAACTTTCTGATGTGAGGAAAAGGTCATACTGGCTTAAAAGTCCGGATGTGGAGGACTCAGTATTCACATCTCAGTGAGCATCTAGCATAAATGCCCTTGTGCAGAGCTGAGGAGGGCTGGAGAGCAGTTACAGGAACTGCTGTAACCCAGTGGCTGCTATGACCATGGGGAGTGTGGTGACCAGACTTTAGGATGCTCTTGCTCAGTAGATCCCATGACACGGTCAGCACACTGACCAGCATTTCATCAGACAGTAGTGTGAGGAGTTTTGGGATCGACCTAATATTTGAAAGGTTTGTCTTGGCATAAAACCTTCCCCTGAATTGCTACTTGGCATAAAGGGGAAAAAGTTTGAGCCCTAGGGGACTGTGATCCCACTTCCACATGCACTCCTCTTTAACTATATTTCTGAGATTATAAACAAAGTGGTTAAATTATACAATTTCAGCAGTATTATATTCAACTTTCAGGGTTTTCATGACTGAAAACTGACAGGAAAACTGGGCAGACATAGTGGTATCATTTGCAATCTGGGTTCCAACCCCATTAACAAGTTCTTTTCACATTGTACCATCTGATGCCTCCAGGAGTGTATGACTGTCCAGCTCTGCTCAGTTCTTTCTACCTTTAAATACCTCCTCCATGGAAAAAAATTTCTGCATTCTGATCTAAACTCTGAACTGCTAAATTAATTTTAGGAATAGATTACATTTTTATAAACTTTTCTTATCTGGAATATTGAAATATTATGGATGATATTTTAAGGAATAACCTACCCTTTGGTAAATCCCAGATGTAATGCTTTTGTGTCATGAAAATTTGGCACAAGAATTAAGACTTTTATTTCTTTTAATTATATCTGTATCTATATCTCCATCTATATTTTCAATTTAAAATGTCATAGGACTGTTAATTCAATTCAATGTATATTTTGCTTACCTACTCAATGAAGTAGGACATCCTACCCAAGAATTTTTCATTTGGGAAAGCAGATCTGTAGGAAGAAGATCTGTAAGATCTTTGTATGGCTAAGTAATAATCACACAGAGAGGAACATAAAGCCTTAATATCTTTGTAGTATTTTGGCAGAAATAATAATAATAATAATAATAATAATAATAATAATAATAATAATAATAATAATAATAATAATAATAATAATAATAATAATAATAATAATAATAATTTAGTCCTCAATTTCATTGTCTTCTGTTATTGTTCATGATTTCAACAAGTAAAATCCCAAACAATTGGGAAGTTACTATTTTTCCTTTTCCTGAATGTCAAATTGGGCAGTCACAGATGAATACTCTCGTCTACCTCAAAATCGCTCAGCACAAATTATATTTTATTTTATTTTGCCTATCTCCCAGAAAATCTTCAGAATGCTATAGAGAGACTAAAAACCTCATCCACAATGTTAATGATATACATACCTGACAGGTTTGCTTTTCCATAAAACCATTCTGTTTTGTTTTTTCCTTTTTTACCCCCGAATGTACATCCATGACCAAATATTGTCATCCATCAGCTTGTTCAATTTTGGTGGGAATTTTTATCCTTGGTAGGAATTTTTGTCCTTGCTTTTAGTGTAGGCTTACAAGATATTTAAAAAGATATAGCTCTGTCACTGTTTAGGCTCTTAATTTGAAATTACACTTTCCTTGTCATATTTTCTGTCAAATTCCACACCAGCATTGATTTGAAAGAGTTGACATCCATTGATCTAGAATAAGATTTACAACAATAAATGGAGAATAAGCCCCCTTTTTAATCTCAAAAATCTCTTTTCATGAGTATTACTAGTATCAAATTTTCCCTGTTGCATTTCACAGCATAGAATTTTGTAATATATTCTGCAGAATAAAGTCCACAGCTTGTCAGTCATTATAAAAAGAATAAAGTATTTCTAATCTGCAATTGCATAAATTAGTTGCTTGAAGAAAGAGCCCTAAGGCACTACAGAGTTAGACATTGTTATCATTTGTGAGGTGGCAAAACTGTCTTGTCTTTCTATGCTACAGAAAAAAACCCAAAAAACCAGAATTTCTATATTGAAAATACTAGAGATTCTTAACAATAAATGTTAAAGTTCAATACTAAAAGTATATTAAAACAGTAAAGATTAAAAATTGCTATTTTTTTTATTTTTTTAAAATATTTTATGTTGGAACATAGAATGATTTAGCATTTTAGGAGTCTGCTTTTCAGAGCATCTTAACACCTGTTTATAACAGTGGAGCTGAGATTCTATGCATGTTAGCATTTTAAAACAAACCCAGCATAATTTTTAGCATTCTACTAATCTAGTCACAGTGCCAGAATCAGTATATGAGAGATCTCCAGAATACGTTTTTAGATTAATATAAGGGGAAATAATGATAAAATTTACATGTCTAAACATAAAAGTGGAAATAAATCCTTCTATTACAAATTCCAGTTACCATTATGTCTCTTTTATTTTTTCACAAACACTGCCAAGAGCTAAAATATGGCAACACACATTTAATGGATGCACTGTTACAGAAAATCATAGAATGAGAGAATGACAGTTTGCAAGGGACCCCAAGGATCATCCGATCCAACTTTTCTTGTCAAATGTACAGTCCAGACAGGCCCAGTGCACTCAAGGTAGCAGGTCCTTTAATAGTTCACATGTTAAAAGTACTTGTAAAATATTTTTGCAAGCAATTTCTTATTAAATTGATGAAAATATTCTTAAAAGGATATATTTAGTAATTAAATGCAGAATAAAAGTAGCTAATGAAATTTGTTGGAAGCTGGAGAAATGTACACCAGAAGCTCAAAATTATAGAATCCAAATACTTTATATGTCTCTGTATTATGGACAGGGATAGAGATTTTCTTGTGGTGTAAAATATCCTCTTAGTCTTCTATGAACAAATGGTTCCTTTAGAACTGGATTTTCCTTGGTTCCTTCAACTGTGTTTAAAAGTATTTTTAACTGCACCTGTTTGGATTCTTGGATGTGTTGGCAGAAACCCTGAAGCAATAAATTTACCCTGGAAAATGCTGCAGCAGAAATGCAAGACCATGTGCAGGAAAAAACCCCAAACCGAACCAAATCAAAACACAAAAATTAAGTCAAACCTTGTATGTGGCTAATGCAGAAGTTTCTTTCATTTGGGAAAATATCCCTTTATCCACTACAGCTCTAGCCCTAAAGAACACTTTTGCTGATATAATCTTTGCCTGTATAAAAATGGTTTTCTGGGATGATGGCACTTTGCTGACAAATCTCTTCAGGACAACTTTCTGACTAATCCTGCTGATAGTAGCAGTAATACTCACAGGCTAAGTTGCTATCAAGCAGGTATGCAGGCAAAAATCAGAAATGCTAAGAATCAAGAGAAGAGGTGATACAAAGCTTATTTTTTGGAACAAAGCAGACTACTCACCCAGAAAAATGACATAACCGAGTGACCAACTTAGAAAGAAGAGAAATTGTTGGTGGAAGAGTCTGGAGAGTCTGCCAAAAAGCCAGATGCTGCTACTGAAAAACTACCTCCCACAAATTGGCATTGGTGTCTTACAGAGCTGGCAGTCAGTGGTGGTACCTGCTTTGCTAAGCCGCAGTCTGTCTTGAACATATTATTTTACTAGCCTTCCCTGTTATTAATAAATTGGCGTTATTATTCTGTTTTCGTTTAATAAATTCTCCTTAGAAACTATTGTGCTTTTGACAGATGTAAGCAAAAAGATAGTAAATGTGAACACCATGTTTTTGAAGGGAAAAAGAATGGTGAATTCTCTTAAAAATGCTGCACAGGGCATATGATCTTCAAACCTTTCTGTTTGCTTACTGGTGTAATTTATTTCTTCAATATTTTGACATTATCTAGGGATGACTGTTGGCACTACAGTTGTCACTATTTGGAGAAATGAGCAATTAAATGAATTTCTGTTCACTGAAACACTGAAAATTAAGGTTATGGAGCCTGCTGGATGTGGAAAAGCTGTTGATGAACATTTCTAGTACCTATATGAGAAATAAATTTTATCTTTCTGCTGTGCTTTCTGCAGACTGCCTATACAAAAAATACAGAAAGAAAGAAATAAAAATAAAATTCCTAGATTTGAAGGAACACTTACATTTTATTGAGAAGGGAAATTCTTGTCAGGATTTAGCCCTTGCTTATGTGAGGCTAATTTCTTTAGCCGTGGTGAAGTTCTGATGCATGAAATAGAGCTCTGGCCCAGTGAGAGCTGGAGTGCTTGCATGATGTCTACATAAAGCAACATCAAGGTACTGCTTATTTTGCACTAAACTGCATCCATAGAGGAATTTTATTGTCACATGTTTCCAACTGTAACATCCCATCTGCAAGTTTAGACATAAGTACTTAAGAGTTTCACAGTATAAATGGAGAAAATCTTTCTCATGAATTGATGGAAATAGATTCTATATAACTAGACAGAGGTTTTTGTCTTTATTTTTTTCCTCTCAGGGGAAAATTCTCAGCTCATCATCCAAAAAAGACAGGATGCAAATGGAGGCCATCGTAAAATAATTCCATCAGAATTTTGAAGAAAATAACTTCTAAGTCACTTCTAAGAAATATGAATTACAGAAGAAAATGAAGTGGCTTCTGCAAAAGCACAATATTATCAGTAGACCTTCCTATAGATCAATTAATTGTGAAAGCAGATTAGACACTGCTACTTTGTGAGAATCGTTCTTAAATAATATGTAAAAGCTCTGTTATTTCAGATAATGCATTACCCCTTATTTCCATTGAAAAAAATAATATTGAGTTACAGAATGCATTGAAAAGAATGTCTTTTTCCCTATTATCACTGATGTCTCAATCCATAGAAATGTTAACATACTTTTGGTAATAGTTCATTGTTCCATAATGGAAAGGGAATATCTGTCTGGTGCCTGTCTCATTATTTTCAATACAGTACTGAGATTGCATTAGGATTAACTGAACTGTAAGAAATACCTTGTAATCTAAGGACTCAGCCTTTGCCAGAGTGTTTTAAATTAACAGAAGACACTTTACATATCAGGCATGCTCTGCAATTTTCTGTGTTTCAGTGGTTGATCACAGATGGATCATCATACATGGTCACATGCACCTGACCACCGTGGGACTAAATACCTGTGCTAAAATCCTGCTGGGCGGCACGTATCAGGGAACAGGAAAGGCTGGTGGCCCCATGAGGGAGGTGAGCCAGCAGCTGTGGGTCATGGCAGGCTGGCAGGACAAGGACATCATAGAGATGGGACATGGTCCCACCACTCCCAAGGAGGGAGAGTAGGGCAGGATGAGTGTTGGGAACCTGGGACAGATGCAGCCCTGGGGAAGCCAGGCAGGCATGGAGAGGTCAGTGGGCAGGTGGCTCCCAGACCTTGTCATCTGTCACCCCCCACACTGCAGCAGAGCTGGCTCCTATTACACATAGCCCAGGCTTGGGAGAGAAAAACGTTGTACAAAACTTGTAATTTGGTCTTAGAGTTCATATTACACTTCTCCTCATCTGCTAGAAAGAGTTGGAAAACTGAATTCAACCAATAGTTGAAAATTGAAGATTACCTAGCATCTTTACAAAACTAAATGAATTTAAGTGCTGGGCTCCTGAAGACGTTTGGTGAGTTCTCTTTTGCCTTTTTTTGAAGAAGGTTTAAAAGTTTTCTCTTCTTCAGCATTGAAATTAAGAACATAAGTCTTATATTTACTAATATTTACAGCATTGTAATTAATTGATAGATGTATTTTCACAAAAGATTTGGTGGGTAATTAGTTGATCATAAATTATGTCTTGTCTAGAAACATATTGTCAAATCATAAAGAGGCAATATATCCAGTTTGGCATCACAAGCTATGTTTCAGGTGCCTGCTTCATATTTTGAATTCTGTGAATAAAATAATCAGATTCTCACAAAATAGATTAGAAAACCCACACTTTTAAGAAAATGATAAGACTTACTGTAAGATTAAAAATTATATTGCTATATGTTATGGAATTGTTGTTACTGCAACCACAAATATACTTTATTAATCTTGTAATAGGACATAGTTTTAAATTCTGTCTTCAAATCTTCCATTTCTGAGGTTGCAAGAAATTGAGAGAGCTGCATATACTTTTATGCCTGAAACATTATGGAAAAAGTATTTTCTTTATGTAATTGCATTCAGATAGAAATCTATTTTATGTGAATTCCCTGAATTCAAATAAAGTTATTGAAGGCATAAGCAGTGTTACAAATTTAATTTGAACATAAACATATCAAATGTACAAAATATAGTGTAGCTGAAAATATATATCATTTAAAATAATGAACTCAAAACTAAGATAACTTCATTTTTTTTTTTGATGACCTGAGAACTATACAGAATAGAGTAATAGTTGTTTTGTTAAAGCAAAAGACTTCTTTTTTTTTTTTAATGTATTCCCCAAGGAAATAGTTGTTTAATATTTTTAATGTAGATTTCCTTTATTTCTATGCAATGTGGAAAATTACCGAATTGAGGCTTAGAGGACAAAAATAATTATGCCACAAAAAGTTCATTATTAACCTCAGCAAAAAAGTTTGTAATCACATGCAAAATGAATGATTACAGTTCTCCACTTCAACATATTTATGAAGAATTATTCTGTGAAGATCAGAAAAGTGTTTACACATTATAGAGGTATGGATGAAAAAAAAATGGCTACATTCAATTCCTTTACAAATGTGATATTAAATAAAGGTTTTTATTCCAGTTCCTCTGGAATTTTCTGTTGAATTAATTTTCTTGTCAAAGCCATAATTTTCACATTACTATTAATTTTCCAGAAGAGATTTTAATTACTTTTATTCCTCTTCATTTACCAGTGTGAATAAGAGAGTGAAATATTTATCTTTTGATGACATCAACCTGCACATTTTTTTAAAAAAATCCTCAGTATTTATTAAATTCAATTTCACAAACATGAAACTGCATTTCCTCATGGTTCATTCCATTATGAAAATAGTTTTTCTTATTTTCCTTCCTTTATGTAGGCAGATTGATGTCCTCCAAAAAGATGTTCCCTGATTTTTCTAATTAAAGTTTTTTTTGGGGTATTTTCCCACATTTTTACTGAACCCAGTGCTAAATCCTAGTGTATGATGGCATCCTGTGAGCTCTGTCATTTTCCATGGGTTCCTAGATGCTGTGCCCACATAATTCCTCATGCATGTTCTACACTGATAAGCACTTTCTCACCATCTGATGGAGGTTGGCTGAGCTACCTACAGAAGTTAAAGAAGAGAATCATGTGTTTGGAAGACTGAAAGAAAGAAAATGAAACCTACCTTTATATTTATCTGCTATGAACCTTACTTTCCCAGTAAGTAAGTAATTCGTAAGGACTAATAGCACATAAATAGGTACTTAATTTTGTGTTATCCCTCCCCCAGCCACAGACCCTCCCTAAAACAGATAGCTGTAAATTTTCCATCATGAAAGGTATGGGAACATAATGGACAAAATGAAATACTAGGAGAAATTGTTTATTTGGACCAGAGAGTCACACAAATTCTAACTTAGAGATGGTTACTAGAAAAATATTTGTGTCGTTGCTGCAGAGAAGGAGGTTTTGATCTAGAAAAAGATTATTTTTCAGTTTAAAAAGTCCATTTGCAGATTGTGTTGATGATATTAATGGAATGAAACCCAGCATAAGAAAATGTATACCTTTTGGGGAAATGTACAGTAGATGTGTCTCATTTTAACTGAAATGAAAGCACATTTTTCCAGGCTTCTTTACAATATAAAAATACAATGCCAATCAATAAGTAATCTATAAAATTTAGTGAGCACAAGCACACCTTCATTATTTAACAGATGAATACTTTATATAGTTCCGAAGATCTTTTATCCATGCAGACATATGCATGAATAAGAAAACAGATGGTCAGTCCCTTCTTACATACACACTGGAGTGAATTTGTGAATGCAGTGTCAACTCATAATTGAGTTGGAATTCCTCAACTTTCTTTATAAAGAAATCTGTCTATTCCAATTATCATTGCCTTATTCAAAGTACCAGAAAAGCTAAAATGGATCCTTGAATTTAAAAAGAAGAAGATATACCACTATTACTAAGATGGGAATTATCCAGTGATGGATGGAATGCAATTTGAAACACATTTGATGTACAGTTAACTAAGATATTGTCCCATGATGCTTGGTTTGATTTCTTTTTCTCCAGGACATCTTGGCATATTTTGGGGATGTACTTCTAATTCTCATGGATAGTCTGCTTCTCTTTCTATGCAGACTGGGCAAGTGATATCCTCTGGACTGAGTTCTGTGGCCAAGACACTCAAGGAGACAAGTAATTTTTTCATTACCTGTGCATCTACAGAACCAAACCATTATTATTTTCTTTGTTGTGTGTTCCTCATTTCTTTGTTGCCTGTCAAGGGTAAGTGGTGTATTTCACAGGAGGGTATAGGTTAATTACTGGCATAAGCATGGCTTCTCCTGCACATGATGCAGTGTCAAAACATCTGCTGTGCACTTGCAGCAAGCAATGTGGGGAAAACATAGTGTCATTGGGAAGTAATGGCCTGAAACCATAGGAGCACCTGCTTCCTCCCAGGTATCTCCGGGATATATTGCTATATACATCAGCTGCATCTTGCTGTAGCTGGTAGCTGTCCACTTAAATATCCACAAAGTCAGCATGTGTCTGGTGACCACTGGTTTGGCTCAAATTAGAGGCCACAGGCTCGACATCACTTTCAAAATTAAATCAGTTCCTTATATAGGAGACCATTTATGTCCTATGGGTTACCATCTGTCATACATATATCATCCGCTGCAAATTTAGTTAGCAAGTTGCTTAGTCCATAAAATAGGTACTCAAAGTTCAGTCATTATCTGAGCAACGTGTGGATATTTTATATCTGGACAGTTCTTGGCTTGGATTTCCTCACTGTACCACTAAACTCTTACACGTAACTCTCTTGGGTTTTTTATTAGACTGTATATATCCAGCTCATTATCTTTAACCTAGGTTTTGCAAACATCCACATAAGCATTGTCCTCCTGCAATAGTTTTAACAGGTGTAATAGCTCACCTACTAACTTTCCTCTAGCTGAATATATAGTGCTTATCTTACACACACTGGGACTTTTCTGAGTAAATGCATTTTAATTTTAAAAGAAGCGTTGTATTTGAGAATTGGTATAACTGCTTGAATTGTTGCTACTAAAGGAGTAGCATCTCATCTCATGAGATCAATGAAAAAACTCAAAAAAATGGGAAAGGGGGCATTAGTTAACAATGATTTATACAACAGTAGCATTCTATAAATAGAGTGAATCAAAAACTGGGTTGCTTCCTCATGTTTACCCTTGTCTCAGTGGGTATGTTTATTTTAAGGTATAGTTACCACAAAAATGTGCAATATATGTGTAAGCAGGACAAGTCAGGAAATATGTTTTGGGTCAATTTGTTTTCTCACCTTTTTATCTATCTGCCCATCCAATATCCTGTTATCTTCATCAAATACCGCAGTGTAGAAATGTTAATGGTCTAACATCTTTTACATTCTATATACTTTGTACATAATTCAAATTCACCAGCCCTAATTTTGCAGCAAATACAGGAAAACAATAGCTGAGAAAAAGAAAATAGAGAGTATAAGACAGATTTTAGACACTTGGGGTCTTTTTTTACTTTGTCCAGAAAGCAAAAATTCCAGGCTCTAGAAGTGGTTGCAAAATGGGACTATTTGTGCATATCAATGGTGTAGATAAAGAAAATAAAGAAACCAAACCCAAACAAAAAGAGCAGAAAGTTGAAGGATACCATCAATTCTAACCAAGTTAGACTGTGTAGACTGTGAAAACAAAAGGAAACCTAATGCCCATGACATGGTAAACCACCCACCAGTTATGCACATTCAGTCTCTTTCTCAGTTCCTACAGGTCTACATGCCCCATCATATATTTTTACTGTGTCAGCATGTAAATAATATCAAATGCAACAGTAATATCCCTGTTTGATTTATCAGGGCTAATCTATTTAAAATTTTGAAAGTTTATTTTTCTAGTAGAATTTAAGACTCATTTTTATTTAGGAGTTAAGACCAGGGAAGGGTAAATATATTTGTGGTTTTTTCCCATCTCTGCAAATAAGAGTTGACATCTGATTTAATTTTAATATTTACAATATCCATCTGAAGTTTCCGGGGTTTTTTTCCAGTCCACTCTGTGATACTGATGATAGTATTTACAAGAATATTGAACACAATTAGCAATCATCTGGTTGGGATTTTTTAAATTAAATACAGCATGTTTTAAAGAAGTGCTGTTGTCACAAGTATTATATGACAGCATTAACAGGGTAGATAAATTCAGTGATCTTGAACAAGTCCTTTCTCTCTTTATGTGTACTGTGTGCTAGGATGCTCAATAACTATCACTGCAAAAAAAAAATTGTCAACGTCAAAAGTAAAATGTCCTGTTCGATTTCCATTTTTATATTAATTTCCTGTGTTCACTCTACTTTTGAGACACCAATTATCCATGCCAATTTTGTCTCACATAAGCCCTTTTCTAGGCAAAATACTACTGACTTTTACGTTCTTGATGATCACTTTACTGGCAGAGAGCAAGTCATTTTATGTTGGTGTTAGTAAATGTTTATGACAATTTTGCATGACTGCTTCATATGACGTACAGTTTCTGCTTTTTCTGTCATTAGAGTGTTTCAAAAAAATTTGGTCAGCTGCAATTTCTTTGACAGTAATAGCAGGAAAACAGGGTAATACTAACAGGTCATATTATAGGAAAACTGTCAAAATAAGATTTCAGGTCAGGAAAAAAAACCTCTGGTGGCAGTTCCTGGAATGGACTGGCATAACCTTCACATCAAAATGGATTATTTAACATCAGGGTAGAATATTGCACTGAAAGATGGAACACACCCTCCTGCAACCATCCAATATCAAGCTTATTCTAGAGACGTGAATGAGAATAGCTTCAAGAGTAGTTCCCAGGATCTTTGTGAAGGAAAGTAAGTCCAAAAAAGCATGATTTTTCTATATGTACCATCCAGGTAAATTTCTAGTTGTGTTTCTCCTTCAAAAACCAGCAAAACAAGGCTTCTCAACTGAGGATGCCAACAAGAGTGAGATTTACTTTTTTTTTTTTTGAAAGAGTAAGACTTAAGCAGCCAATTTAAAACATAAAACCCAAACTATAGAACTACAGGGTTTTTTTCCTGATAGAAGATGTTAGATTGAGAACAGAGAAGATATGGACATAAATTGGAAGAAAGAGATCTTTAAGCTCTTAGTCTCACTAAGACATCGTCCTCTTGCAGCTGTGTCAGTATTTGATTTCTTCCACGGTTGTCAGTTCAGTAATCTCAGGAAATTGTCTTATTTCATTATACTTCTATTTATGGTAGGATCATTCAAAGGCTGTGATACACTCCTTAAAAGTTGTCTTTAAAAGATTGTGGTGAGTTGACCTTGGCCAGCAGCCAAACTCCCACCTCACCTTTCACTCCCCTCCCCTGTGACACCAGGAAAAAATAGAAAAATGAAGACTGGCCCCTTATTTCATTCAGTATTGTCTGGGGCCAGCTAGATGGTGCTTTCACTGGAAGTTAAAGCACGTTTTATTCCATTTGAACATCGTCTGCTTGATGCCTGTTCTGAACCTTGTACATAATGATGGTCTGCTTTTATTTGTCATCTCTTCATTCTTTCAAATATCAAAGAAGTTGACAAGTTCCATGTTTATGTCGGGTTGCCTACACTGACCCTGGGAGTTTTTAAAATGTGTCTGAAATTAGTACAACACATAATGAGCATTAATAACAGTTTTTAAATGGGTTACATATCTTTGTTGGGTGTTATACTGTCACTGAAACCTGACATTAGATGAGATCTAAGATGAAAGCCCCATAAACCAAAAACCTTTGCTCTTAGTAAGCCTTGAATAGAAGACATTTTATCTTTCATTTTTGTCAAAATTACTGTCTGTTCAAGTATCCTGTGAAAGGACAGATTTTAGAGGGTCAAAGAGAGAATCTGAGTTCCAAAAGAAACTGATTCACAGAAGAAAATCACATGGAATGAAATGCATAAATTCAAGATAAAAGAAATGTAAAAAAATTGTTATGCTTTTAAATACTAGTTACAGACTCTGTGTGTCAATGAAACAGAGGTATTTACCATAAAGGAAAATAGGAGAACGAGAGGAAAAAAGGAAGCAAGAGAAGCGTTGCAAGAAAAACAGAAAATATATTTCTCAAGACTAATTTCCTTCTGGTGAGAGTGATCATATTTAAAGCTTTGCACAACACAATAATTGAGCTTTAATATACCAAGCCTGACCATATATTTTAACATGACAATGCATCTTGTAACTGTAAAGAGGGAGTAAATGATTAGATTACAATGTAGGTTTTGTAGTGTGAAAGCCTTAAAATAAAAACAGAACTCCCAAACAAAACAATAATAATAGTAGTAGTAGTAGTAGTAGTAGTAATAATAATAATAATAATAATAATAATAACTCAAGGAATTTTAATTTGGAAAACACATGACAGAAGAAATTATGACATTATATAAAATCTTCTCATATCACAGGGACTTCTGAACAATGATAAAAATTACTGGTTGGCAAGTGAAGAGCAACCAAAGGAGCATTTTCATATATTTCTCCAATGAATTTTGGAGTTGCTCCAAAACTATTCGAGGGTGGAAAACATTATCTACTGAACAAAGTGTAAAGAAGCTTAAAGAATATTTTTTTCAAATATGTCATGTATGGTGGCTCACGTACAAACTTGTGCCCTGATATGCCAAGTGGGTACATAGGTAGAGTTAATTGAAGTGCTTAGCAACAATATGGCAGTGCTGAAAGCTATACATCAGGCAAGAATTTAAGTGAGACCCTTTGTCCCTTGCCATATATTTTTACACATTTAAATATTATTCCTGAAACAGTTATGGAAGTAACGATCTGCATAAAATTCCTGTTCTTCAAAACTAAGAAGAATTTTCAAATTTCTTCTTTCTGCAGCTTCCTATCTCTCAAATAGAGACACTCTGCAGAATCAGTAGAAGAGGCTAAATTCCTGCATGGAACACAGTCTTTCTGTGAGGCTATGTTCATGTTTGTAGGAAATACAGTTCTGTGGCTGTTAATCCCATGATCAATCTTAGAGAAAGACAACACATTTTAGAGAAGGCAGAAGAGTCAACAGTGCAAATAAAAGTGAAAAAAAAAAGAGGGCAAATCAAGGAAAAAGCTCCAAAGGATCTTACTTTTTCTTTTTCACTCCTATCTTTTATCTCTGTGATTTTTATAGACTCACATGTATTTTAACTCTGAAAGCTAATGGGCCACATTCAGGGATCTAAAATAAAAAATAGTTAAGTCTTTTTTTCCAGTTTTAATCCTCAAGACTCAATCTTATAACTGATTTGATTACATCTTTTACATGAGTATTGTGTGCATATGGACTATTACTTACTTTGGCCTTTATAATAATTGACAATCCATCAATATCTTATGCATTAAAATAATGAGAGATAAATTATTTCAGTTATAAGACTATTTCTTTCCCACAGTTTTTAGTGTATGTCAATATAAGATGTTATCAGTTCACCAAGATGCAATGTAAATTGCATTGATGTAAATCTCTGGGCTGTGCATCTTTGAGAAAGAAGCAGAAACCAAGAAAACAGGCTTTAGGGGTCTTGTTACATTTTAAGGAGGGAGGAAGGGAGGGAGGGGAAGGAAATGATGCTCTTTAGAAATAATCCAATGCTTGATAAAGAATAAGAAATGCTCAAGGAGATGGTATTAATCCAAAATAGGGGTGCATAGAAGACAGCATTTTATTTAAGACTGGAAGATGTATATTGACACTTCAGACTGCTGTTTTCTCCATGAACCAAACACGAATGCTTTACAGCTGTGGTGGTGTGCTCTCCTCACTCCCTATTTTAAGTCATTATCACCAATGCTATGATGGCCTCGCCCAGATTTTGTGGGATGAATGGCAACATGGTAGCCAAGGGCTGTCTCAAAAAGTGACCCAGAGGTGTTTCTGGTATGCACATATGACTGTGAGTCAATTAATTTACTCCATATATAGTGGGCAATCCAGGGCCCATTGAGCTCTCCTGCATGAAGGATCTCTCCTTTAATAGTAACAAAGGTGTTACTTGAGGATGGGAGTTTCCTCGGCAAAAGAGGTTCCTGGTAAGTGATTTATAGCAAGTTAAACTCTGAAACCCTAGCTAAGTGATATAAAGGATTGGTTGAACACATACAATCTTTAGCCATAAAACATTAATCAAGTCTGGGAGAAGGACTGGTTGCAGCTGCACATAGAGCCCCCTCTGAGAAGGGGGAACCTTTCTGAGCTTGTGATTCAGTGGCAAGATCCCCCTGACAAACTTTGTCTGACCCTGTCCCCTATGCAGTTAGTAATCAAGTCTACTTTGCCATTGAGTCTTGTTAAAGCACTGTGGAATTTAGCACTGAATTTTCTTCTGATTTATACCAATAAAGTACATTTTTGCTTCTCTTTTGAAGGTAAAGTCCATCACTCCATTTGTGACAACAATTCACTCCCGAATTTGACCATTCAAGTGAAGTAAATAACATGGAAGCGTTTAAACTCACTGTCCTGGTTTAGGGCAAATATTTAGGAGGAAACCTCTGGGGGGTCTCCTCTAGGAAGAGCCGATTCCAATCGCCCCTCCCCCTACCGGTCCGGGAAGAATTTCCTTAGAGAAAAGTGGAAAAAACTATTTATTTAACACATACAATATTTACAAGTATAGGGAAAAATTGGATAATATGAAAACAATGAAACCTCTCCTTCCTCTGAAGAGATGGTAGATTCAGAGTCCGTCTGAGTCCGGTTCAGTTCTCCAGTGGGGGGACGATTGCCGGGCCCGGCTGTAGAAGTCGGCGAGGGTGGGGGGGGGGCCCCCGGGTGGGGGGGGGGCCCCCCGGGGGTTCCCTGGTGTCCTGGGCCCACGCGATGCCAACCAGTCCCAGGAAGAGGAAAAAAAGAAAAAATTCCCAGCAAAAGAAACAAAGTCTCTCCCTGCAAAAAGCCGGGAAAAAATCCGAGGATAAACCCTCCGCTGTGAGCTCGGGCAGCACCCCCCACAACAGAGTGAGTAAAAAAAAAAAAGAAAAAGAGATAACGCTGTCCGCTGGAATGCAGCCTCTCCGCTCTCTTGGCCTTGGTTCGTAGTATCCTGCAGACAAACGGCGAGTGGTTTTTTTCCTCCACCTTCACTTTCACTGTCTTCCTTGGACCAACTTAAAGCTGCAGAACTTAATGTCCAGCATAAACAAGGGGACGATTGGGGATACAAACAGGTCATATGGCTAACCCAGGACACTCACATAAAATTTCACTGGTGACTCCACATGCAGGGCTCAGTAATTGGTATAATACCAAAGTGACCCTCTCACATCACATACTGAAATATGCAGCTGAGATACTTGATCTCCCTGGGGACTATTTGCTCTTCAATTTTCCTTAGTCAGTTGTTATAAATGACAGGAAGGTTAGTTATGCAAGCAGTATGGTCTAGTAGACTAAAATGGATTACACTCTGGATTTAGAAGTCACAAATTCCTGAGTCCTAGCTGATTTTTATCGAAAAAAATCCCAGCAGAATTTGAAAGAATGCACTTGCACAGGATTTCCTAAAATGTATGAGTAAGAGATTTTATAATAGTTTTGTTGAACTTTGGAAAAAGTGTACAAAATTCCGTTACAGCGACACTGTTGTAAAGTTTGTAAGGTGATTATTTTGTGTTAAATTACATAGAAACTTAACCTAGTGGAGTTAAAGACCCATATTATCAGATTACTTGGTTAGAAAATCCATTGAAGGCAAAAGGAGCATTGTGATTGCACTTTGAAATTGGCTTCTATGTGTCTCTCTAATAGGGGGATTTATCGTACCTGAATTTTGTTAGAATGCTTACTAAGACACAAACTACATATTCAGTTTTTAAACATTAAATTTAGGGGTTTTTTCTCAGTATGCTGAACTCTTTATTATCTTTGTCCTAGAAAATCATCACCTTTCAATATTTTGCATGTACCTATATTTCTAAATACTAACAATATCTTAAAAGTCATAGATAATAGCACTTGGATTCCTCACTTAGTATTTTCCTGATAGACGGGGTCATCTTGGTTGCCTACACTAGAAATCAAAATGCTCCAATCAGCAAAGAATGTGGCAAAGTTGATTCTTTCCAGCATTTCAACCTGGTATTAATAAAGGATCAGAAATAACTAAAATTCCTGAAATTAATTCAAAAGTGTAATTCTTAAAGCTGGAATGAAAAGATTGCCAAGGCATGGAGAGCTGAGCATATATATGTCAGCCACATATAGTTTGCATGGGAAAGGTAACTATTTCCTTTTTCCTGGCATAAGTATTTTAATGATGTCATGCAACCAAGTTTAATCTCTACAAGTTAGGTCTATAACAATGATTTACATCCTTTCTGCAGTAATTACATTAGGTTGAACATCCTGAGCTTATGTTACAATTCACTGCTTAATTTCTCAGGGTTTTTCTATCCTGTGGACAATGGTCTTACTCATATGGTTTAGTTTTACATAGTCCTGCTAGAAGCAGAAAGCTTGACTTGATGATCCACATGAGTCCCTTCCAACTTGAGACAATCAATGATTCTTCAAAAGACATGAAATTTGCAACATTTTGTTTAATACTAGTCTTAATAATTATTCTTAATGCATATCCTTACAGGCCAACCAGAAACAGAAAAATAGCACAAAAAAAAAAAAAAGAAAAAGCTCTTGTTACATACTCCCTCAATATAGTTTTTTAACCTATACATCATGCATTTTTCATGCTATTGGCTGGAAGTTCCTGTCTCCCATCTTGCAGGCTTTCTTATCCTGTGGTGACTAAGACTGATAGTAGAATTAAGCAGAGGGGACATTAGAACACATGTAGGGTAGCCTAGGGCTGGAAAAAGTAAACTTCTAATTCTTTAATTTGGATGGAAATGACACCTCAGCTAAGCCAGGAGCAAAACTCACTTGATAAATGGGAACTGAACAAGCAGTTAGGTTTTTGAGTTTGTAATTCACAATGGCTGTTTACAAAAGATGCCAGGGATTTTTGTTTAGTATATTTTTCCTTCATGCCATAGGTTCTACTAAAGGCTTTCCAGGCCCTCATCATGATTCATTTTAAATACATTTTTAAAAAGGCCAGATTGAGGAGGTCACACTTTTGCATTCTGCATTTGCTATGTTTTGTGTTTGACTGTGAGAATGCATGCTATGGACAATGATAGATACATCTTGCATTTCTACAAGAGACTAAATCCTTTTGTTTGAATCAATAGGGCAAATTCATTCTTCCATCCAACATGTTTGCTCTGGGGATGAATTTCACTCTGGTGTTTTACACATAAAACAGAGCTGAAAATTAGGAATTGCTGCTTACTGTTCAATATCTAAAAAGCAGAATATTTTAAAGGGATTTTGATTCATGTATTTTCTTTTTTCATCTTGTATGATCCAGAGATTTAAAAAGGATAGTAATAAAAAAAAAGTAATGTAAGGTTGTATTATTCCACTATAACAGTATGGTAAACAGTTGATTGCATAAAAAATTGAGAAGAGATCAATAAAAATGAAAACACCTGAATTGCAGTAATTTAATTTATTTGCTCTATGAATATGAAAGGAATCCAGTAGCTATTCTTCACTTCAAGAACATAAATACTAGAAAAAAGACATCATGATATGACTTTACGGGTATGTGGGGTATTTTTTGGTTGAAAATTGGATATTCTGCTGAGTGATTGAACTATACATCTATGTAATTTTGTTTTGTATAGCTTCTTATATTAATTGCATATTAGGTGCATTTTGGGAACACAATTAACTTTCCCATTTTTTCCACTGGATGTGTTATTGATTCACATGCAGATTTTTTAAAACTTTTATTCACACTATTTAGTAGAACCTTGCTTTGTTCTCCTTTTGGAAGCAACCTTTTGGAAGTCAGTTGCAAAAATAAAATTGATTTCAGTAATATTGGCAGGGCGAAGAAGACCGAGACACACTCCTCTACACTCATGCATTGCCTTTCTTTTAACACTCAATTTTAGCATAATTTAAGTAGTTGAGTGTTGACTAAATAACATCTTGTAAGACATTTAGGTAATTTTAAATTGTAATTATAGTTTAAATTATAATTTAAATCTATAATTTTTAATAGAAACGAGATCTCAGGGTTTCAAAAAGGTATATTTTGTCACTGGAGGAATTGGCTGAAATAGCAGTTGTGCTATTGCAGTGGGTGTGATGGACTCAAAATTTATATCTTAGGCTGTAGTGTGAATAAAATGTGTGCAAGTGCTTTACAATGAAAACAGGCAAAGCAAAGTCAGAGAAAGGAGTAGGTCAATCTCTCATTATTTCTTGCAGGTTTTTGTGTTTCCAATCGATGTATGTAAGCCTGTAATTCTCTCATAAACTGTTTAATCATACACAGCTACTCCTGTGAGGTAGAGACAGAGAACAACTGATTTACTCAAACCTACAAAGAGATTAGTGGCCTTACTCTTTTTATGTATTTAAATCCTTTTTCTGCTACTTCACCTGAAAGACTTGCTTAAAGTCATAGAGGAAATCAAAGCTGGAAACTGATTCTGCATTTACCAAGTTAGTTCCAAGACCTTTGAAAAGGACTTCCCTTTTCCTCTGATCTGTAGACTAATCTCCAGCTGAGAGAACCACCTACATTTGCATCACACGAGGCTAAAGATCAAAGCATTAAACACTTGCTTCTCATTCAGAGCTCTGTTAACAGAATTCAAGTGCCTAGTTAAAGCAATTCAAATGGGTTTTTAATATTGTTGGACATAATTTTGTCTGTTAACTTGAACAAATAGCCATGGACACCTTGCTGAAGCAGTGATCTGTAGTAGAGTGGTCTTTTATACCACATACTTCTATGTGGATTGTCACTTGTTCTTAAAATCTGTCACTGTCTCCAGAGGTTTTACATCCAAGTTTGGTCACAGCCAAAGAGGCAAAAGTATAGACTGTCCTAGTGCTGCCTAGGCAAAAGCACAAAATTAGAATTGATAAAGGTGTGTCTTTGTTGTGATCATAAATACTGTGCATGGGCGCCCTGTGATAGCAGGATAGCATAAGCATCCCCAGTCTTATTTAAAGTATGCTTCTTTCAAACCACAACTCAGAAGCAACTGTGAGAATGTAAGAATGGAAGGCATGAAAGGATGAATTTCCCTGTCACTCCCCACAACACCTGCATAAAACAGAAAATTCCTTATGTATCTTGCAATTCTTTTTCTGTATTTTACGCAATATTATGTGATCACTGAACCTCTGCTACATAGGAAGTACAACCCTTATGAAGGTTTAGAGTGCTACTTCTGGTAGGGTCTTTAATGCAGATGGTGAGAGTGTCATATATATTTCTTTTTTATTCATTAGATTTTAAACAAAAATGGTCACATAAGCCACAGATAATCAGAGAAGCATATTATACACCATAATTTCTCATTAAGCAAGTCCATATGGCTCCACTTTTATTTTGCCTTTCTTCCAAAAAATAATTGTGACTAGGAATTTGTTCCTCCATTAGTGCCGTTTGTTAATTCATATGGCTGCTTACTGTGAACTGGACAAGTGTTAGATTTCTGTTTTTCAAAAACTGTTTTCCAGATTTCTTTAATAAAACACCCCAAAAATCTCGCCGTTTTTTTTTCTTGCTAGAAGAAGGCTCTATGCTAATTGAAAACAAGTCTCTCATAGGCACTTAGGGGTATATCACGATAGATTTTAAGGTCTGCACAATTGGCAAGGTAACAGTTATAGATTAGGTTGGGTTTTTCTATTTTCAATGTAATCTTACACCTAGTGACCATCTCTATAACCTCTGATAAAGACTGTTATGCAGCTGGGGTAAAATCCTGTCTCTTTTGAAGTCAAAAGCAAAATTCCCACTAAGTTAAGAAAAAGCAGGACTTTACTCTCAGTTTTCATCTCTGATGCCTTTAAATGTATAGAAGGTTTTCGGCCTGCTATATAAATTTTGCACAGAGTATAACAAATAGGGTGCTAAATTATGTGAGATTTAGCAATGTGTAACAATGGCCATTCTTTCATGCTGATGTACCCTACTGCCTCAGCTTTTCTTAAAATGCTGTGTGTGAGAAGATGGCTGCAGAGGCATCTTGAACGTCTTATCCAGTTTTCCTGAGCTAGACAGTATCCCAGAGGCAGTTGTTATTCTATTTTCCTCTTTCTGGGTTATTTCCACTTCAAATGTTTATCAGCTGCAAATGGCCTACCCAGGGAAGCAACACAGAGGATGAAAGAAAGCAATGGAGAAGGTCAGTGGTAAGTATTGCATGCTTCCATTTTGATTTATGTATAAGAACACCTTTCATTGATCTTTGTTTGTACTGGATGAGAGGATGCTTTTAATTTTGCCCTTGAAGCATTGATCAAGTATTTTTGTCAATATGCTGTTGTCAAACATTTCAGAGATGCAGAGTTTGTATCAACTCTAAGAACTTTGTAATGATGACACTTTTTTTTAAAAAAATAGTCTTTTGCATTGTTCAGGTGAGAGTAAGATGTGTTTTATAAGTCTGCATTTAGTTTCTGTTTCTGCTTACATAAAGCTGATCATTCTACAACACTTAATAAAATACTGTACTGAACTGAATTGAACACCTAGTGATCTGCCTCAGAAAACTTTAGTATTCCACAAAAGTTTATCCATGTGTTTAAACATTACCTTGTCTCAAACTCAGTTTGTCAACATGTAAATTTTATTGCTGTTTACTTTCTCTTTCTTCAGAAATAAATGAACTTAACTTGAATTTCTGCAGCATTTTTAGAATATGTGCTTTCAGTAAGATGAATGTGGTAAAAATAAAAATGCTGTTAGTGATGCTTTACTGTTATTTCTTCTTGTACAAAACTTATTTTATTATAATAGTAAACTATTTTATTTTTTACTGTAAATGGTGCTGCTGTTGTTATTGTTATTGCTATCATTACTGAGGTGGGGATGAGAAAAAGAGAGGATTCCCCACGTCTTTTTCCTGTATGCAATTTTTTGTGCCTGGATTTTTGTGACTGTTTTCAAACCTTTTACTTGTTAACCCATCACAGTTAAATTTAGCCTCAAGGCAGACACTGGAGGAATACAGTCTCTCCCATTGTAAGAGAAGATCATGTTAAAGATGGCCTGAGGAACCCAATGAGGTGCAACTCCAGGTCCTGAGGAAGTTGGCTGATTTAGTTTCTGAGTCACTCTCCCTCATATTTGAAAAGACCTGGCAGTCAGGAGCAATCACCAATGACTGGATAAAAGGGAATATCATACCCGTCTTTAGTAAGTAGTTGGGAACTACCAACCAGCCAACCTCACCAAAGTGCCTGACAATATCACAAAGAGATTGTCCTGGGAGACGTGTCAAAGAGTATGAGAGGCAAGGAGGTAAATGCAGCCAGCCAACATGGCTTCACTGAGGGCAAATCATACCTGACCACCTCAGCAGCCTTGTGTGGAAGGATGGGGTGACTTCATCAGCAGACAAGGGAAGAGCTATTAGTGCCATCTACCTGGACTTCTGTAAGGCTTTTGTTGCAGTTCCTTACAATGTCCTGGACACTAAATTGGAGATTTTATGGACAGAGTGTTAGATGGATAAGGGACTGTCTAAATTCTTTTGCCATGGCCATAGTGTCTGTTGTCTGTGCCTTGCTGTCCAAGGGCAAACAAGTAGGAAAAGGACTTGGAGATCCTGGTGGGTAAGCCAGCAATATGTGTCTGCAGGACAGAAAGCCAACCAGATCCTGTGTTGCATAAAAAGAAGCATAGTCAGAAGGTTAAGGGACATGAATCTGGCCCTCTACACTGCTCTCATGAGACCCTCACCTTGGGTACTGTGTGCAGCATAGAAAAGACTTGGGCCTGTTGCGGTAGGTCCAGAGGAACAGCACAAAAATTTCAGGTTCCATTTAATACTACTTCTATTGCAACAGAACGCAACCTGAGTTCAGATACAAAATGGATATGTAGAAAGATCTGTGACTTAATAAAGACTTAAAAAAGAGGCCCATTTGCATAATTGTTCTGAAAAAGTGTGTTTTACTCATTTAATCTGTAAAGAAACAGGGAGCTGGGTTTATTTCTTAACTGCAAAGACATTTTCAGGAATAAAATACAGAGCTTCCTAAAATCAGCAAAAAGTAAGGAAAAAAATGGTAAAGCGGGTTATCTTTCCAGTCACTGTCAATATGAAATAGATTGTGTTTGAGAAATTAAAGTGAAATACAATGAAGATCCACTCTCTGCATTCTTGGCTATGAAGTGTGCCTTTGTGCACTGCAGTCTCATCCCTCTGGCATATTGGAACGGAGCCCCCAGTGGAGACTGAGCCAGAAGACATGTAAATCACAGGAAACAGACAAGTTTGTAATTACCTTCTGAAAGTGATTATCTCAGATATTCAAAATCACTTGCTACTCCTGCTTCGTAATGAGAGGTGAATGGTGATATTTGAATAAATGAAAAAAGCCTCTCTGGAAAAACTGAAAAACATGAGAGAGCTCTCAGCAAGCTCTCAGCAAACTTCTGTGGATGACAACAAAGAAGTCTACCTGGATTTTCAAAAGGCTTTTAACAAGGTCTCTCATCAAAGGGACTGATGCTGTAGAATTTACCATGGCATAGTCTCCACATGAATTGAATAAAACTACAGCTAATTAAATCATGTACCTTGCATCTTTCTTCTCTTACTACATGTCTGAGGCAATTTATACCTGGATATTATTTCACATTGTAGGCATAGTATGCCGAATTATATTTAATTTCATCTGAAAGGTGAAAAAGAATACTTCAGGACATGTTTTAGGAACCAGAGGTACATCTACTTCTCTTTCAGATTATTTTCATTCACTTCAGTAGTAAAAAGTATAAATCAGAAAGTTTGCTAGGGTGGTGATTGCAGTAAAGGTTTTGAGTATTATATACCTGTGAAATGCTGAAATATGTAGTCAAAAATAGCAAAGTGAGAAAAGCACAGAAGGTATGTTGTAGTGAAACTTTGCTCAGAGTGTGGGTGGTTCTGTAGAACTAGAAGATGTAGTTGGGATATCATTGTAAGATCATTCCATCGTAGTGGGGCTGAGGTGAAACCAGAAGAATAATTCATGGCAGAAAAAAATCCAACCATATATACCCTAAATATTTCTATTGCATCTTGGGCAGATAATTAGCCAGAAAGAACTGTGGATGGGAATCCTCTATCAGAAGATTATTTGCATATTCTTCAGAAGAGAATTACCAGCAATGCCTATCAGATTACTTTAGCATCCAGTTATTCACCAGCATAACTCTGCAGTGTTTATTTGCTTCCCTTTGTAGCAGACTTTTGTTCAAATAAGGATGATGGACAAGATACTTTAGCATATTTATAAATACTGAAAACACCAATAAAATGAATGTTTTAATTTTTTTCTCGAAAATTATTTAAAATCATTTTCATAACACAAACATACAAATTTCTATTAACATCATACTATATATAATATATATTATATATGTTATAACAACATAAATTAGTTCTAAATTAAATACTTCTGACATTTACATGTCGGGAACGACAGGAGACAAGCACGGGACCCCGGTGATGATTAGCAAGCCTCAGTTTATTATCAACAACTCTGTTCTTTATATAGATACAATAATGAGGCTCATACATATTGCAAGGCTAAGCTCATCATTGGTCTCTTAGCTAAAAGTCATCTCCACCTATTCGTATGTTATTGTAGTCTGCAGGTGCTGAGTTCTCTCCTTTTCCCACACATCCTGTTTTCGCTTTATGTAAGGATACCTTGCCCAGTGTCCTCGCCCTTATCGCTTAACTAGCTGAATTCCATTACGGCCGTGCTCTGCTAGCCAGCTTCCCACACAACCCTCCACATTTACAAGATGAAAAAACATTTTAAACAGACAGCAATCCAGCTAATATGAAAGACGCACTATTTTATATCAGCTCATGGTTTAGGCAAAGCTTCAGTCACAATCTTAAAAATCTCTGCAGTGATAAGAATTGGACCCAGATGAGAATTTGAATCAAAGTAAGATAATACCATTACAAAACTTTTTTGCAAAAGCGTGAAAATATCTTACATAAAGATTTTTTTATATAAAATCTGAAAATCTTGGTTTCGCCCAAACAAAATTAGTAGGACTCTTGCAGTAGATATTTCAGTTGGAATAAACCTAGAGGGGTAGATGAAGAGTTGTGAGTAAAAGTAGCCAGTGAGTTTGCTTGGCATGCATAAGGGTTCAGATGTGCAGTGGAACTTTTGGTTTAGCTTTGACATCAGCATTATCTGCATTCCTGAGACCGACACATATTGCACTGTTGGTCTTTTTTTTTGTTATAAAGATATTTTTATTGTGCTTGACAGATAGTGTATGTCATTTTTAGAACAAAGCTAAATATGTAGCGACTTGCATAACTTTTCAATACCTGACAAGCCTAGTTCTTAACTTCAAACAATGAAACATCCAGAGACTCACTTTATTAAAAATACAATAAATAAAAAGAAAGACCCCCTAAGACAACTCAAAGGTCCACTGAAATTAAGGTGCAACACCTGGTGTTCCATGAGTGAGAAAACAAAAATCTTGAGTCTGAGTGATCCAAAGTCTTACCGGTAAACTCAGAATTAATAAGTCTTTAATGCCTGAAAGTGCCTGCTTTATTTCCTACAGTAAGATGTTTGACTTACTGATGGGTAAAAGGAATCATATTATTCATTAAGGTTCTACAAAGTCTTACTCCTCTCTGTATCACTATATCCTCATGAAGTAATAAAATAAGATGTAACACTCAGACTTTGTCTTGTGGCTGTTGTTCAGGGTGGTTTGACTTGGATTTTTTTGCAATTTAATGCAAAATTTAAAAATTGGCAAGAATTTGGGGAAAATTGTCAAATAATACAATGCTACAAATTTAATGGGTCCATAAGTTTAGAAACCATAGTCTTAGTGATGAGTTCATGTGTTATATAAAGAACATACTTACCTGTTTCTCCTTAATTATAAAAAATATATTTTTTAAAATAAATGTGTATTATAAACATAAAATCAGTACTAGAAACAGTATTTGTGAAACAGACAAGCAAGAAATTACTATATGAGAGAAAAAAAATCCAATTGCAAAATAGTAACAGCGTTTGAAATAAACACTGCCTACATGAAACCACCTTGGAAGAAATGTTTGTTGTTAAATGTGCGGAAATATCAGAATGAAAAAGCAAAACTTTGCAGCAGAGGCAGGATAAGACCCTGTTATCTCTGTCTGAGTTTACAATAGGTTGCAATATGCAATGAAGAGGTAAAAATATTTTGACGCCTAGAACTGTGTCATCCTTCCTGATAATTTATGATTTTAGGGCTCATTAAATCCCCAGCCCATTGAGTTCCTCTGGAATAGATGCTTGCAGTTCAGGCCTTTCTACAGTTGTTTCCTGGCTTCCTGCTTCCCAGTCTTATCTGGGATGAAGGTCATCTCTGGCCAGTTGTGGTCTAGGTGTCCCATGCAGACCTCCCTGGGATCCCTGACACCACAGAGCCTTGGTGCCTTGAAATTCTTCACCCACCACTGCAACCACAGCTCAACAGCTCTCCCAATAACACACCGAAAACCTGCTGGCAGACTGGAAAGAAAGTTTGTTTCCAGGAATTAAGTAGAGAAAATGAGATATGACCAGGACATCAGTTTTTCCAAAGCACAGCTATGTGAATGGTAGAATTCTTAGTTTTGCTCCTCTCGTGACAATAATGAAGTCCACTCAACAGCATGTTTCCTCTAAATGCCATGCTCTGGAATTTTACTAGTACAAACAAAAAAAAAATGTCACCACAAACACCAACAGTGCCTGATGTTTTCCTAACGGGTTTTAATTTACCTCCAGTATAGAGGGGATTTAAACTCATTCATCTAGCAAAATATGATAAGATCTAATAACCATAATAGATCAGAAGATGGAAATAGTCTTTGTTATACTGAGTTCACTCATTAAATTATTGTACAGAATAAAAAAGAGGATTTTCAAATAAAAATAAATAATAGTAACTCACAGTCAAATGGCAGAATTTAGTGTTTTTAGGACTGGCTTTGCAGCTAATGTTACTTAAAAATCTATGCATGTCATTTGAAACCTGATATTAGGAGGTGAAGAAGTTATGTTGCTGTAGTAACACCACTTTTATTTAGACAAGTTGGAGGAAAAAATTGTGCAGAGTATGCAAATTATTAATTTTATGCATGCAAGTTTCTTTCAGGAGGATTAAGCAGTACTTTTATTGCTTTGCTGAACTTGGCTAGAGGCAAATTCTTATAAAGAATATTATTTAGAGATGTCAGAAATATTTGATAAATTTTATATGCCATGTTTCTGTAAACATTTTAACTAATATCTCTACTTCTGTTTACATGGCTCAAAGGTTTAATTAATACAAGAAAGTTAATCTGGATTTGCACAAAAACATGAATGTCAAGCAACAAGAAAATACTCATGTATTTACTTGCTTGCTTGTTTGCTTTTCTTCTCCCTTCCTGTCTCTTGTTCATTTGTTCATGTTAAATTACTTTTGAGCTAGGATTTATTGGGCTTTCTTTTTTTTTCTTTTTTCTTTTTCTTTTTAATATATTATAACTATATGATTTTTTTTATTTTTCTGTTTAATGAGACTGGAATTAAAGGACTATGTACCCATAGTTTTTTACTTAACCATCATTATAAAGATCAATAAATAACTTTCATGCTCTTTAAAAAATATCCATAAGGTTAAGACTTATCAAGAGTTAGTAACTTGTATGAAATCACTGTGGCCTGATGACCTCCTAGAGCTCAGAGGCTCCCAATGCAAGAATGTGATAAAATTTATCCTAGGCCTATATAATATCTATAAGCTGTCTGGTGTTCTGTATTGAAAAAAAGTTATGTTAAACATGTTGCAATCAAAGAAGCCTCTGTGGAGTTTTGCAAATCACTCACCTGAGTAAGACCTCACTTGAAATAACTCACACATTTTTCATAATGCTAACAATGATGTGACAAAATTTAATTTGCATGTAGTTTTCTAACCTCCTGGAAAGAAAAAAATAAATATAACTGTACTAGTTTTACAACTACATGTAAAAAACCACAAACTAAGATTACTTTGTAAAAGTTATGAGGGCTCCTGTGACCTAAGAAATAAAGAGTCAAGGTTAAGAATGAATATGTTTTAACTCACAGATTGGTATGTTTGTTAGTAAATAAGCACTTTTAAATCTGTGTGTGTAAATGAAGCCACAGGAGTGGCAGAGTTCACCTTTCCTCCCATACTTCAATGGGGGGATTTTTGTTCATACCAGGTAGGACATTCATAGTGCAGTCTTGGGTCTAACTTCTGCCTTCTAGCATCACTGCTAAACCACATCATCCTGACTGATGAACAGTGACCTACTGTCCTGTAGCAACTGTGCTAATGGATATTATTTGTGGGAATGTTTTGATAAGAGAAAATAACTCCAATATCAGCCTTCTAAACAGTCAGTGTGCTTTGTTTTGGGTTTGGTTTTTTTTGTTTTTTTTTTTTTTGTTTTGTTTTGTTTTGTTTTGTTTTGTTTTGTTTTGTTTTGTTTTGTTTTTTTTTCCTGAAGGCTGTGATTTGTCTATTTGGAATCAGAGCAGAGGTCTTCTGTAGGGAAAAGGAAAACAGATATTTTATGAATGTACTCTTAAGTCAGTGAATGCTGAGAGTCAGGACACAAATTGTATTTGCATCCCCAGCAACAGATGATTTTTTTACCAGCTTAGAAAAACCCACCAGATAATTTCTTTATTTCACATTTTTAATGACATTCACCCTGTCATGGTCTGGTTTTGAAGGTTTCTAGTTCTGTTTTGTGGTTTTTTGCAGAGTCAGTACTGTGATCCAGAAAAGAGCTGTTACTAATGTCAGAGGTGGAAAGACAGTAGGATTTAAATCTACATGCCTTGGTACGCCCCTGTTTCTCCTCTCTGTACATTCTTGTCTGCAAGCATCAAAACAATCCAGGCAACTATCACAAGTTATTGCACATTTATGATATCCTGCCTCTTGAAGTTAGTCTTATTGCTTTTCTAAATACCTGTTTGCCATGAACAAAAAAAAGATTTGCTTGTGACAATCCTGACATCCTCAGCACTTACTATGTGCAAGAGATGGGTGATGTAGTGAATGAATCTGAATTGCAATGCTCTTCTTGACTGTTTTGCTCACTTAAAGTAGAGAGCACAGAAGCATTTGCATTAAGCATATCTCTTGCAGAAGAAGAAATGAGCACTTGGAATTTGAAGACTGTCAAAAACATATTTTGTTGAAAGGGAAGCCTTTTGATTTTGGCATGTTTCACTAATGGCTTTTCCTGACAGAATTTCTTTCTGAGCATCCATTTTCTGCTTTTTAATATCTTGTCTCTTGGACTTTAAATCTTGCATATTGTCCTTTTCCCCAAAGACAGAGATTTTGGCTCTGCTGTTAAATTTTACACCTCAGTGATAATAAAATATCAAAGAAGTTATTTCATGGCCTTTTAGCAATGTAGATGGATGGATTCAGATCAGAGGAATGGATTTGGTCATAGAACTCATCTAACATATGCTTCTTTATTTAATTGATGATAGATTATTAAATGCAAAATATAGGACCAGAAATTGGTCTTATACTTTAATTCCAGTTATGTGGACTTTTTGTTTGTTTGTTTTGTTTTGGTTTGGTTTTGGGTTTTTGTTTGTTTGTTTTGCAGGTCATTGAAACATTTAAAAGTTGCTGAGGTTTAAACCACTGGTGCCCATAGCTAATAGGAAAGCAGATGGTGTGATGAAGCACCAGAGCAAAGTAAGAATAACTTGCTAATCCCCTTGAGACACGATATTACTCTAAACATGCCCACTCTTGATGTATTGCAATATGTATGCCTTTTTTCTTTTTTATCTCTTTTGTGTGTGTGTATGATAAGTTTTATATTCAGTGTTGTGGCCTATAGAAGGGAACAAGAAAAGATGTTGAAATAAACATGGTTGTCACAATGAAGCTGTTGCCTTTGTGAGACTCTTCCTTCAGTGCTTTGTGACCAGGTTTTATGAATCAATTCAACAGCACGACCCAAAAGAAGGCAATCACTGCCCCAATCATTTGACTGCAATGACAGAAATAAGGTCACACTAGAGCTAGGGTCCAAGTTCCTTAGTGCAGGTTTCCTGGAGAAATTGTATTTACACCTGCAGAAATTCAGTAAACATCATCACTTGAAATTATTAAAATTCACACTTCAGCTTCCAAATGTATGCAGCAGAATTTTAAAGAGGCAATTAAGAAATCATTTATTTTACGTCTTACCTTTGAACTATTAGGACATTAGCACAGATAAATGTTCTACTTTTAAGGAAGCATTTTGAATTTAATATTAAGTGAGGTAATAAATAATAGCATAAATAAAACAACCCGGAATTGCCTTATCTCTGACATCTTCATAAAGACATGCTTGCCAACCCTACTTGTATTTCCCTCCTAACACCTTCTAACAAAATATTATGTATTGATTTCTTTTGGAACAATGCCTAGTAATTTCACCTTTGATGAACTGACAACTTCCAAATGAAAACATATTTCACTGCAGAAGTACACAGATCTTCACAGCAGGTAAAATGTAATTTAAGGCACACTATTTGTAAGGCAGCATTCTTCATGTGAGTGAATAGAAATGCCACAGGCACAGTGCATAGTTCTTTTTGAGGTTCAGCTAGTCAAGTTCAGCTGACCTCTTCATTATGTATTAAGGAACAATGTTTTATGGACTTGCAAAATTCCTTGCTAAAGCAGAAAAGAATAGTTAAAAGTGCAACATTAATAAAGACCAGTACTTCTTTGGGCTTCACAAAAAATAATTGCTGACACTATGGCTTTTAGCAATTTCTTATCAAATAAAGTTAGATTGTTTTTAGGTGTTAAGCATGTTCCCTCACATGATGATTGCTGTATTTGAAACTTGGGAGAGTCAGGGTAGATGTGTGAACAAGTGCTAGATATGTGAGAAAGAGGGAGGACAGACAAGAAAAGGAATTTTCATGGGTTTTTTATTGCCTTAAAGTTTAGCAATTTGTAAACAGACTATAGTTTCTTTATTTTAAAAATTAATTACTTTTGTGCCTCTCACAACAGTCAAAGTAATTAAGTAATCTTCTATTCTTTTGGATTCATAAATTAAGATTCCAACGTGAGGTAAAAAGGAAGTAAATCAGCATATCTTTGATTAATATTTTGCACCAGATTGCTGCCACACGGAAAATCAGAACCCTGTGATTGTTTACACCTTGTGTTGCAAACAGAGCATACGACCTGGCTTACTTACTGGAGAGGACTCAGTAGACAAGACACAAAAAGTGGTCCTTAAAACTCAGTAGTATGGAAAAAGTTAGATCATTAACTTGCAAAGAAAATTTGCAGTTCACTAAAAGCTTCAGTAAGCTCTCTAATTTCAGAGGTGGTTTTGCCAAACTTTCAGTGACTTGAAAAAGATCAGTTTCCATAGTTTGAGAATTCAGCTATATTAAAGAGAAGAAAATGGACACAGACTAAGTATAGCATCCAGAATTATAAGTAGCTTCTCAGTATTTTGGCCTTTATATCTAGGTTTATGGCAGGGAATTTTTATGTCTGGATCCTGTGCCATTCTGACAATGGAAAAGTCTAGGTAATTTTAATATACTTTCTTTATGTCCAGTTACATCTCAATGTCAATGTTTGCCACTCAAAAGTTTGCTAGGGGCATTCCATACATACAGGTCCAATAATTCATCACTCATCTGAATTGTTTAAGGACCACAGGAAAGCCCCAGTATTAACACAGTTAAAATTATTATACAGAAATTTCCCAGCCTGTCCTTTCCTCTGGTGTATGTCCACCCTCACATGTGTTTTGACTGGCATTTGTCTCTCTTTCATGAATGAGAGGAAGTATTTTGCCAAGTAATCAGCATCCTCAGTCTCTCCTTCTGAAATATATGGATGAAGTTCAATATGAGGTATTCTTCCTCCCTCTTGGAGGTCTGCTTTGGGCTATTTTTATGTGTGAGAGTTTTTAATTAGGTTTTTTGGTTTGATTTGGTTTTTTTTTTTTCCTTCTCTCTTTTTTTCTCACAGTCCAAGCTCTTCTCTCAGAGGCTTTGAGCTAAAGCCAAAGACTCACACAGTTACTTTCCACTCCCTTTAAGGGCTGCCATTTGTCACCTCCAGAACCCCCAGCCCAGGCAAGCTTATATCACATTGGGGACCATGGGACCTAAACTAGAAGAAGAGAGACCATTGTCACTTTTTAGCAGATGTCAGCACTTTCTATTGGGCTATATAAGGCCATAACTACAGATTAATTACTTTTATCAAGACTTAGTTTTGTCCTCCTGTAGAACAAATTTTGCATGTGAAATGTAAACTCTCTATACCATGAAATTCCACAAGAGATTTCTTGTTTTCTGAATTGCATTTTAGCAAACTGCAAAGCAAATTGACATTTTGACAGATGTGCTCTTTTAATTAGTTGTTTTTTGACTTATTTTATACACTTCTAAACCTAAAATTGCAATTTATTTTACAAGCATGTAAAACTGTCTAAGTAATAAGGAAATAACTCTGAGTCAGTTTTTCTGTCTACCACTTAAAAGTGTTGTCTAGATCCATATTTCAAACTTTTGGATGGTTCATTCAATCATTTCATGCTTTAAATTTCTGTATTTCCTATTCTTGACAAGTTTTTTGAAAAACAGGTAGAAAAAGAAACAGCTTCTCAGCTAAATAAGGCAATCAAACACTCAGTTTGAGGATTTCAGAAATCAAAAGAATAAATACTGAAGTCAGTCAGTAGTTTCAGAAACAGTAGTCAGGGAGAAATCTTTGCTCTGCAATTGGTACCAAATGAATTTTAAAAAGCGTCGTAAGCACATTACTTTTTGTGTCAGTCCAAATCTGTGTCTGTGCTGACGTTTCTCTGCTGCTGTTTTGCAGAAAGCAGGATCCTGTGGATCCCAATTACAGGCCTTTTCTGTAGGCTAACATCACAGAAGCTGAAAATTTGGAGTCACCTACTTTATCTCTGAGTCTTGTCTTTGAACTACAGTAATAAAGGCCAATTTCTGTCATTATTTCTTAACAAGCATCTGCAGAATGTAGGAAATTTTTGGAGACAAGTCAGTTTCCTGTAGAGTTAAATAGAATTATTCAGCTGCAGAGATTATATTGTGAATAGAGATATATACCCTTATTCATTGGTAGAGCATGGTGGGGAATGACTCAAACCCAAAGCCTACTAACCTCATACTGGTTTGACAAGTACTGTGAGTTTCCCACTGTTGCTTAAATTAATGAAAAGAAATTCAGGAAAAATGTGTTGAAGACAGCAAAATATTGAACTTTGGTGTATCTTCATCATCCTAACCACATGGGTCCTTGCCAACATCTCATAGACTAATAATCTTCCTCTCAAATGCACTTAAGCCCCAGTAATTTAGTACTGCTATGCATCTGTAACTTTTAATTATCTGTTTAATCAGGCTGTGAATAAACTAAAGTAGGTTAATTTTAAAAATCCTGTTTGGATGATGTGTTTTGATTGGCTCTGAAACCAAGTGAGTACCCAGTGAGATTAAAGTAATGAGGAAAGATGGATTTTTTTTTCTGGAATTTCTACTATTAATTTGGATATCCCACAACATCACTTCGCACATTTCAGCAGACTGACATTTATTATTTTCAATCAATATGTCACATGGTCACAAAAAACCAATGACTGGTGAAAGTCTAGATATGACGGAGAAATATTTATAGTTATAGATTATATCTTTCCCCTTCAAGATAGCCTGCTAGGTAAAACTGGGCTGTGATGTGAACAAGTGCTGTACTTGCCTTATCTAGTTTGTAGCCTGCAAAAATCTCTTATTACACAGCATCTTTTGACTATTTGGAGACTGTTCGTTTGCATGTTATTAAGGTGTAATAATAGACTCATGTCTGTAATACCTATTGTTAATATTGATGTTCATTATGTCCACTGCAAGCCCCCAGGGACTACTATTTACACTGCTATGGAAATGCAAATTAATTTCTGTATTCAAAGTGTCAGCAGCTAGCTTCTCATTTCCAAAAACGTATTGTACTACTTATATTGTCTTGAACGAAAACTGGGGGAAGGGAGGAAGACTTTTCTGAACTGGAGGGTGGGGAGAAAATTGAAGTTTAAATCACTCTGATATCTGCACTACACTAAGCATTCACTACGTCACAAAATGCAGTGAAGCTCTACTTTCAGACCGAAGATCACTGTGTTTTCCAGTCACTATTTAGGCTTGTCCTGGGTTGGCCATATGACCTGTTTGTATCCCCAATCGTCCTCTTGCTTATGCTGGACATTAAGTTCTGCAGCTTTAAGTTAGGCCCAGAGAGACAGAGAGAGTGAAGGTGGAGAAAAAAAAAAAAAACACTCGCCGTTTGTCTGCAGGAGTCACATCTTAACACTTAGAAAAGCCTTGAGAGAGCAGAGAGGCTACATTCCAGCGGGACTGCGGTTTGTTTTTTCCCTCTCGGGGTGTGCGGGAACGGCATCCAGCCGAAGGTTTTCCTCGGATTTTTCTCGGCTTTTTCTCGGCTTTTTTTGCAGGCAGAGACTTTGTTTCTTTTGCTGGGTATTTTTTCCTTTTCCCTCCTCCTGGGACTGGTTGGCATTCGCGTGGGCCGAAGACACCAGGGAACCCACGAGCCTCTGCCCTCCCCCCTCCCCTCCCCCCTTCTCCCCCCCCTTCCCCCCCCTTCTCCCCTTCTACAGCCGGGCCCGGCAATCGGCCCCTCCCCTCCCCCGAGAACTGAACCGGACTCAGACGGACTCTGAATCTACCATCTCTTCATAGGAAGGGGAGGTTTCATTGCTTTCATATTATCCAATTTTTTTTCCTATGCTTGTGAATATTCTATTTGTTAAATAAATAGTTTTTTTCCACTTTTCTCTAAGGAAATTCTTCCCGGACCTGTAGGGGGAGGGGTGGCTGGAATCGGCTCTTCCTAGAGGAGTCCCCCCCCAGAGGTTTCCTCCTAAATATTTGCCCTAAACCAGGAGAAGGCGGCAGGAATTGAATGTGTTTCACTGAATATATCTGTGTGACTGCAAATTTATGGATATAAGAAAAAGGCTGAGAATGTATATCAGCTAAATGTCTTCTTCCAGTTTCAGACACTGTTCCCGTGTTTCCTCAGCTACCACTGAGTATATCAAATAATGATAAAAATCCATCTCAGGTTTGAGAGAAATAATTCACTGAAATTATTGGTGTGTGCAAGTAT
Organism: Petroica traversi; assembly: GCA_025920805.1. Lineage (NCBI taxonomy): Eukaryota > Metazoa > Chordata > Aves > Passeriformes > Petroicidae > Petroica > Petroica traversi. The sequence continues at coordinate 16,778,731 of JAHLSL010000019.1, forward strand.
TTGGGGAATAGAGTTTTTCTGTTTTCTGGTATATATATGAGTGGCCTCATTGAGCCATTATACAAATAAAAAATGTTCTTAACCTTGGAAAGGATGGGAATTTGTTATTTCTAACATCCCTACGGTTATACCTCATAGCTATTTCAGAAGAAAGGTGAGAGTAAGAAACCCAGGTAGCATACAGATATCTAAAACTGTAGGCTGAAAGGAGAGAAAAATCTTAGCAAGGAAGAGCCAATCTTCCTTTTATTATACTATCACATTTTAGGAGAGGATGATCAGAAACCTTAAAAACCTTCACATGTGTTGCAAGGTAATAATTTAACAGCCAAGCTGCTGGGGTTTTTTACTTTCACTGTACATGTGGAAGAAACATACAGCAGCCTACTCTATTTACAGAATATTTTTCTAATCAGCAAATATTGTAACACCTTTTATCTTTTACTCTACTTAATGTAGTGAAGTACACAAACTTCTGTGTTATGTAAATGAAAAGCAGTATATGAACATGTAAGTAATAATGAATGTTTCTGATAAAGCTTTAATCCAATCCAAAACTTAACAGCTATGCTTCAAGCTAGTATAAAACAAGGCAAATATAATTGGTTTGATTTGCCTTACCAGAACTGACTTGGGTTTCTTGCTGGCCAAGAGGCCACTTTGTTTCTGCTGGAAATAAATGCATTTAGGAGATGGGATGACAGACAAGGTAAATACAATTACAATTTACTGTTTTCCAAAATGTTCCAGTCTCATATATATGTAAGTACTCATAAAAAAAAAAAAAGGGAATCTGATAACTAATTTTTCCCAGCTCATAAAATTGCTCAGTAAGAGAAGGGGCTTGATAGAAGGTAAATATCAGACATTTCTGAAGTTTCAGTTCTGTGTCATGAAACAAACCTGGGAGGTTATTTAGAGCATAAAACAAGAAACCAATTTTGAGAACAAACTCTGATGCTATTTCACAAACCTTTTAAAATTGACAGAAAAATATTTGCATGAACAAGACCATAATCATATATATTTATGATTTCGAAAAGCACAGAAATGGAGGTGGGCACTCAGTTGATATTGTTTTTCATTAAATATCCCTGTGGACAATACAACAAAATACAAAAAATTATGCAAGCCATCACTAAGAGACAGCTTCTCTTCAGATACTGTTAGCCTTGAGATACTGTCATGGTATAGAACAAGATGCTTTGCTGTGACCTTATCTATGCAGTGAAAAAAATGTATGTGTGATGTTGTGAAAAATCATAAAAAGCTGCAGCATGTTATACAGCAGATATGGACCAGATTTGAGTTCCTTACACCCAGAAGGTGCTTAATAAAGTTTGAAAGCTCACAAAACACAAATCATCAGAGGATTCAACAAAATCCAACAGAGAAATCAACCTATAATTATGTAGTTTAAATCTTACTAGCATATACTTTAAATGCGGCTTGGCTACTAAGTGTTTCCTCCCCGTAGTATATGCAACACTAACTATTATCCTGAGAACTCCTGAATTGTACATTTTAACTCAGTCCCATTTGCTTATGCATTAGTCCACAATGTGAGGATTTTACAATTGAATTGATGAACCCAACAGAGAGACCTTTGTGAAGAGGTTTTGTGCAACAAAAGCACGACTAAAACTAATCTGTAGCTTGATCTACTGTTTGCCTGAAGTGGTGCAGTAACAGTGATTTCTGAAGAGAAAGATTTTCCACAGATAAGGTTAGAGGTAGATTGTGATCATTAGTTGTGCTAAATTGGTTTGTTGTGCATTTGAGTGCTTTCCTTATCTTTGTAAGGTGGTGGTGTTATGACAAACCAATAGGATAAGAACATCAGGAAAATTAAATTTCAAATAGTCATGTAATCCTCCAGGGCTCATGAGCCTTCAGAAGCTAAGGTTGGCTGAAATCATCTTAAGTTGTGGCTTTCCAGAGGATGTGTATAAATGGTGTTTAAAGATACAGTTTTTGTAAGATTTACTGTCTGGATAATTTGATTTAAAGCTTCTGCTTTGCATAAATTCTTTTCTCTGACAATTTCCAGTAACTTCTCTGACATTAAACTGCCATAGTATTTAAGTATTTCTTATTGAAGCATGCAACTGCATTTGCTTTAAAATCCAGACCTTTTCTTTGAAAAGAATTGAGCATTCTGGGCAAAAGTTAAAAGATAGAGCTCATAGCCACAAGGGAACCTGTGGGAGTTGTTTTCATCTTGTCTTTTAACTTTCCAGGTTAGAATGTAAGAGGAAGATTTGAGTGCTCACTTCACTAGAGTTGTATGCACCCAGACCACATTCAGCAGTTGTGGTCACACATGCAGAGCTCGAGATTTGATACAAACGTTAATGATGAGATACACACAGGAATGGCTCACTTGGCAGGGCTCTGGAGGAGCTCAGGAACTGGTCTGAGGATGGCTGAGTCACAGCTGCCAAAGCCTGAGGATGAAGTGAAGATGTTAGGAATTCAGAAAGGATTTTGAGCCGTGCCTCCCATGCACCCCTAGGGTCCTCACCAGTGGGGCATTACAAAAAGGACAAAAGACCTTGTCTCTCTGTAAGCCCTGCTCAGCAAAACCAACATCTCTATATTATCAACCCTGTGCTTAGAACAAATCCAAAACACAGTCCCATACCAGCTACTAGGTAGAAAATGAACTCTACCCTAGCTATAATAAACACTGGATTATATTTTATATCCTTGATTTTGTAAATCAAGGATATAAAATTGTAAATTTTGTAAACCAAGTAAATCCTGTCCCCTCTATTCCCCAGTCTTAACTCTGCAGAGTCCAGGTTTTGTAAGTCTCCCTTCACAGACTGCTGCTCCATTATTAGGGCTTCTCTGGTTGCCCTTCTCTGTTCCTCCCTTGCCTTCACAGCAGGATGAGTTCACTCTGAAAGGGGTCCTCCTTCCTGAGATGTGCTCTTGAAAGAACTCTAACTCTGTTTGCATGCATTGCTTTTAGTTGATTGGCTTTCCTAAGTCAGATATTTATGAAATACATCCAAAGGGCTCTTATCATAGATGATGTTATTTTAATCTGTTATACCTGAGGTAAGGCAGTACCAATATCCCCTTTTAGGACATAGGACACTTAGACACAGAGAAATTGGTAGCATCTGGCATTGTTATTAATTTAATAGAAGTCTCTTAAGCTTATGCCATCATCAGGGAACATGCTGCTCTAGCCAGGAAAATATGATTTTGCTCTTACTAGCAGAAGGGTATGGGCCTATTAACCTGGTATTGCAAGGTCTCAAGGATTTTCTGAACTTATTTTGCCTATGCTGGATCTCACTTGTTTTTACAATTATTATGTTATTAAGAGGCTGTCTTCTCACCTGTTTTTACTGAACCTCTAAATACCTTTAATGGGTATTTGGTTTATGATAAAATTACTCATCATTGTATTTAGAACTGTCGGACAGGTGGAATTATAAATCTCTGCCTGGTAATCCATGACAAGGATGTAGACTGCTAAGAAAAACAAAAGAAATAGCTTTAAGCTTGTCCAATGCTGAGAAAGATGACAGAACTGTCATGAACATCATGGTACTATCAAAACAGACACTTGTTTGAATAGTTCCTTCTTTTCTGAGAAAGACTGAACCTGTTAGTTGTGCACTGGGGATAAGGGAGTGATGGTCAAAATACCAGAGAAAAGGCAGAGGAACTGGAAACTTTTTGTATAGCAATTTTAATACAGTTTTTATTAGAATTTTCTATGTTAATTAGGTAAGTTAGGCCCATGAATTAGACATTAATGGGAGTAGTGAGATTTTAAGCTCAGTATATATGGTTCATCCATAAGAAGCTTTGGTATGTAAGATTGCCTTCTTCTTGTGGATTCCAGCAACAAAGAACTTTTATTTCAATTGTCCCTAAGTGTTAAGTCCATCTAGACCCATATATATGAAAGGTATGTCTATTTTGGTGACAAATTCTAAATGAGTGTGATCACAGTTAACATATGAAATTTAAGTGTTATGTGACTCATATGGCCATCTCTAGCCTATGATATAACTTTCACAAGCATTTTTTGTTGGGTTTTTGGATTAATTTTTCAGATACAATATTTTGGATATGAAGTGTTTCCTGAAAATCGATCAAATGAGGTATGAATTCTGTTAATATGAATATCTTGTTAAATAGAGGGATCAAACTTGTTACTAATTAAAGTCATATGGCTCAAATTTTCACATTTTTAACAGCTCTTCCCAAGATGAAATTTTATAAAGCTCTCAATTTTTTCAGCTACATTGCAATGCCAGCTCTGTGATGAGTTAAATTAACAAATTGACAGTTATATTAATAAATTGTCTCCTGAAACAGAAGAGCTGATGTATCTCAGGCTTTCTGATTTACAGATGCTTCCTTTGCTTATCTGCTACTCTGACAAGAGCAATATATATCTGTAGGTCAGTGGTCAAAAATCAAGAAAAGAGAAGAGAGAAAAAAAAGTGTATAACTTTCCATTTCTCTTATTTCTGGCAGGACAAACTTGATAAAACAGTGTTCTTTTTCTGAATTACAGTTACTGGTAGAAGATTCATACTAAACAGTAGAAAAAAAACCTTTTGAAATCTCTCATTTCATCAAATACCTTTTCATAGTAGCTTTACAACATGTTTTGAAGCTTGTTTTAAAACTTGTTTAAAACTTCTTTTAAGTGTCAACCACGTATACTGTTTTCATGGACATTGAGTGACTCCTGTGACTCCTTTTGAGACAATAGGTGTTGTCTGTGAATTGTAAATAAATGCTGGAATTACGTAGGGGTATTTTCTAGTAATCTAGCAGAAACAATATCAGTCTTCAGCATAAGTATAGGTTACCTGTGTGGTCAGGGAGAAACTGAGCATTCTGTCACCTGGCAGAGCTGTGTAGCTTGAGTTGTGCAGGTACAAACAAAAGAGCACCAGAAAAAAATCTCAAGAAAATTATCTTGGTAAGAGCCAGGAGCAGGACTGCAGTATCACTCCTATCTTGTAACCTTGCTGTCAATGGGATTCCTCACTGTAACTCTTCTGAGAGCCTCTGCACTTAAACACAGTTTCTGATTAGACTTTGGCAGAGAATTTTCACCTGAAGAAGTACTTGACCTACTCTGTCCAAGCTGTAAGGAGCCCTACCGGGCAAACTCAGCACTCAGTTTACAATGAAAGATCATGGGATTTACCACCAAAGTATTTATGCATTCATTTATTATTTATTCTTTTACAGCATTCAGATGCTATAATTATTGCTGCACTCTGAACAACATCACAGATTATCCACCTTAAGCTAACAGAAATTCTGTCCTCATTCATACAAAGTCCATTAGGCATGTACAATATGACAGAACCATGCTTTCACATTAGACAGATTTATATCTGATTTACTCTCCTATTAAACATGCCATCCTTTAAACATGTGGTGTGCACATAACAGATGGATTTACCTGCATTGATTTCAGAGCAGTCAAGGTTATATCAAGCTTTTTGTTTGCTTATTTTAAGTAACAATGCACAAAATATAGCACATTTATTCTAAAAAGCCAGTTTATGTCTGAAACACTATTTAGATTAATATAATACTTTTCTCTGTTAAAATTTAGAAACTGATTTGTGTGTGTTTACTTCAGTACTGGTACATCGATCAAGTTGTTAAACTCACTGCTTTTGCAAGCTTAGAATTTTTGTTTGCATCAAATATGATTTGTGATGGTGCATAAAACTTCCTGGTTTAGAGTGCTCAAATTTATATGTAAGTATATAGGCTAAATTTTGTACAGCCTACATTGTTTAATCTTTCCATTCCTAAATTGGATATAGGAGTATATAGAGAGGTTAATTTTACCTGAGTTAACCTTTCATGAAGCTCAAGCATTGGACAGATCTCCTTCTCTGAATTAAATAAAGAGACATATTCTAACAGCATAACTGTTACAGCAACCAACATGGAAACAGTATCCATTTCTTGAAATCTCTTTTTTCAGAATTAATTTTTTTACATTTTTTAGTGTTTAATAGGGAGATTATGTAAATGTAAATTGAAAAACGAAGAGGCTATAATTATACCAATTTTATATGAAAAAACTTTATTTAATATTTCCCCCAAAAAATTCTATGATGAGTGCACTGAAATAATAAAATACAAGATAGTTTTCAGATTTCACAATTTATTTGTATTGCATAGACATTCACAGAGTGAATATGAGAAAAGCATACATGCTCATGTGAGCATTTCTTAAACAGAATAAACAGTCATTAGGTACACAATAAAGGGCGTCCCCATTTCAAGTGGCTTTGACCTGACATCTTTGCCTGGATCAGGTGTGACTTCTTTAACTGATTTTCTGGTGATTTTCTATAACTGAGCAGTCTCCTTGTCCTTTGTGGCAACTCCAGCATATGCATGAGCATTTGTTACAGATTATTTTAAACTTTATTCAAAGCATCTCCAACACAGAAAAGACTGAACTGTAAGATGGTTCCTAGGTTGTCCTCGTTAACCACCCCAGATATTAACCAACAGTGCATTCACTCTTGCAAAGAGCATCATTTAGTTGCCCTATGCACAGCACGAACTTCCTGGGGGAAATCTCTTGGTCTATCCTCCTCACATAGGTACAGACTGGACAGACAGACGTATTAGTTTTGAATACAGATTAGTCTTGAGTTTCTCCTTTATACAGTAAAAATGGCTTACATTTCCTAGATCTTGCAACCCCAGGAAATGATAAGCGACAAACTTCCAGAATAAGAGAATTATATTGCATTCAAGTGAAGTACCTCCCTTAAAGCTCAGGAGCTTTTTGTTTTCTACAAGCAAATCAAGACTATGAAGTACTTTTAAAATATGATTAAAATAAGACATCCTTGAAAGTTAAGACTTCTGGCTGACGCACCTTTACAGATTGATCTTGCAATAAGAGATCCTTCTGCAAGAGATCCACCCTTGCATCTCTCAAGGCACAGAGTATTAGATAGCTGGAGTATTTTCCCACTAATGAACATTCTTCTCTCAGTCCTGACCAAATCCAGAATATTAGGATACTAGGTTGGTAATTCAACAAACTTACATTAGACAGCAAGAATATTTCTTTTTTCTTTATTTCTTACCTGAGGAACCAGTTCCTAAACATTCTACTACTTTACTCAACTGCAGTTTTTTTCTTATTTGTAAAATAATAATGATAGTAATCATAATCATAATTATGGGAAGATGACTAGTGATAAAAACATAACAGTATGGAAATTATAGGGGAAAATATGATTACTACTATCTGAATGGAATGCAATCAGCATGTCCAACCTCCCAGAGAGAATACAATCTAAGGGGGACTAAAAGGAGGGTGGAGAAGACTGGAGATACCTCAGCCAGGCTCAGTTGAAACCCTTGCAAAAAAGGAAACTCAGTGGTTCTTTATAACTGATAAAATCACCAGCAATCCTTGAACCTTGTCTTGCCACAATTTTACTTAAAAAGAATGTTACTCTGTAAACTGTTAATGGGACTCCTTCAAGGGCACTGCCATTGCTGGCAGCAAGTGATGGTGTGGAGACCCAGGAGGGGGTGTCTCTGTTTGGCACCTCACCCTGAACAATCAATCAAACCAGCCTCCAATCTTGTGAGCTGTTCAGAGAAGGGACCCATAACAAGACCCTGACAGACTGGTCAGGAGCAAGGGACTCGGCTTTCCTGGATGCTGACAGACTAATGGAACACCGAGGGTTGGAGTATATCTTCTGTTTTCACATGACACTGGGACACTGGATACTAGTTTTAGGGAAGCTAGAATGATCACTGTATTATAATTAGAGAGGTTCCTTACATGTGCAACCGCAAGCCTAGAAGGAATATAGATATGAGAATGTGGTGTCTAAACAATAAGTGAAAGAATATATTTAAAGAAATATTTCCAATATAATCATACCAGCTATATCACTGGAGACACAGAAAGAGATGAGTGCAGCATAATAGTTACGTATTAAGCAGGCTTGGATTTTCCTACACAAGCCATACATGTATTTATTTCACATAAATGTTCATATTAGAATTATATAAATAACTCTGCATTATTAAAACACATGCATAGTCTCCATAGGAACTGTTTCTGTTTTGGGTGTATTATAAATGTCAGTGCGTTTTCTCACAGTCCCAACTGATTGCTGTGTACAGTGACCTTTTGCGTTTTTATAGACCCCTACATGCAGCAATCATTGCTAGTGGGAGTTTATGTGTTTACCTGAAGTCAACATTGCCAGAAAAAAAAGATATTTAAAAACTACCCTTCTAAAAATGCTAACTTAGAAATGGCTAAGACAGTCAGTAAATATATCACAAAGATGTATTCATCTTTCTCTGCCCTTTCACTAGAAAACCTGAAAACTAAATGCTAACTTTGGTGAACTGATTGCAGACGTTAGCATCTCAGAATAAATGTAAGAGAGAGGTAAATAATATATTATATTTATGTAATTTATCTTCCAGTCTTATTCCTAATGTTTGTTGTTTTTTTTAATAAGTGAGAAACATTTACGCTGCTATAGTTATAATATATATATTTCTTCTTATGCTGCAAAGGAATGTATAACGGGGCACCCTAGAACATGGACAGTCAATCATGCTGGATATTATAATTAAAAAGTCTTGTAAATATGTGCAGCATTTTGTATCTAGCATTCTAATACATAACAATTGTGTCTCTGTTTGGAGGGCTCATTAGAGAATTGGAGGTGTGACTGCAGCAATATTCCCTGAGCACAGTGGGAACAGATTTTCAGCACTGGCTCCTTATTTCCCCATCAGTCCCTGGGGTGCAAGGAGAGGAGAAGGAGGGGAGGGAGGATTAATTCTCTGCCGTGCTGTTTCACCTGGTTTTGCTTACATATTTTTCAAAGAGGCAAACCTAACCACTTCCCACTACCTATACTAAGTGGAGATTAGAGACTTCAAGGAATAACATTTCCTTTCTCTTCTGCACTAACATCCACAAGTTTGGGGCTCCTGTCATTGTCGTTTGTGGAAGCATGAGTCAAATGTGGGGTCAGTCAAAGGTGATGAAAACATGATAATCAAACTGTGACTGCCCAATTGGATGAAATTCAGTCAGTTAATTCAATATTTTTGCTGGTAGGAAACATTTCACTACAGATTGTTGATACCAGCTATAGTGCTGTTTAAGACTGTCATAGCAGAGACCTTGGCAGGACTCCAATCCCATAGAAAAATAAATGTAATTCTTGTGTCAGAAAATTACAAAAATTATATGAATACTAAACTAACATTATTATTACCCTTCCTAAATCTGTCAGTAATCGTTACAGTAACAGATTAGTCATGTTTCTCTTCTGGACAGATATGAACATGTGAATCTTCTTCTTAAAAATCTAACTCTGAGCCATTTTATAATTGCACTAAGACACTCCAAGGCATATGTCACCATGCCTCTGAGATGAGCATTATCTCATAGCAACATACACCTTGTCATGTATTATTTATCACACTAAAGTGCCTTGTAATTTTCATTAACAGTTATATCTAGCTTTAAGAAATAAGGACATACTTAATTTTAACGGTTTCAGTGATAAAATATTTTCTAACTTTGTATGCAGATATGAAACTCTGGATATTGACAACAAAAAGCGCCATTTTCAGTAACATTCTGCAAAAGACATTAAAAGGAAAAAAAAAAACACCAAATGTTTCCTTCACCTAGGAATAATAGCAAGCATTCCCTTTCTCTAGGTGATTCCTACTAACCTTTATATTGGCTTCATACACTGTGCTGTCCCCTGGGTCTCATTGTCATCTTTTCTTTGTGATGTGACAGATGTAGCATATGAGAGATGACTCTTGCCTAGATGTTGGCCAGGATTCACTTGGAGAAAAGCAGATGCGTGAGGGTACCTAAGGGGCCAGATCTTCCCCTTATATACATGAGATCAGCCTCTTGTCCTTAAGTAATTACAAAAGACACTCTGAGGCTCCCCTGCCTCTAAATTAGGCAGCACTAACATAAATATACCTCAGCATTTAAGGTCAGTTGTTTCTACCAGTCATTTATACTTCTAGGCTGTTGGAAAGCTTCCTAACCTGGTGCTGGCTGGGTTTCTCTCCCAAAGAGGAGCAAGGCATTTTTTGAGAGTGTTCAGGGCCTGGGAAGTGTTTGCAAAGAGCTGCTTTCCCACCCCACTGGGAACCAGCAAAAGCGTAGTGGCATGGGTTAGCACACCGGTGGGTATGAGTAAAGGGTCTCAATCTGTGCCAGTCTTACTGTTCTGATTTTCACTCATTTACTCAGTCACAAGCTCAGAGTAGGACTCATATATAGGAAAACATTAACCCTTGTTTAGGATTTATGAAATGTTCATTACATTTCGAAAAACTACGTAAAATATTTTGACCGATGTTTATAGTAAAGTTCATTAGATCTCCTCTGAATGCTACAGCGGGCTTTCCAAGTTTCTGAACAAACAAATGAACAAATATATAGAAAACAACAATGCCATTGCCTCCACCCCCTCCCCTGCACACTTTTCAGCTTCCTTATCTGCTGTATAGTCTTATTTTGGGAAACAGAAGTTATACTGCATTAATTTTAGTCTGTACATCATCAATTAAAAAAAAATCTGAGGTTATAATTTTGTTTGAATTTTTGCCTGTTTGGCTAAGTTGTGTGAACAGTGGTAAAATAAACCCACAAGAGAGTTTTATTTCTCTTACTTCTGTGTTAGATAAACTTACTTCCCATGGCTAATAGGTGATGGGAACAAATTTTGGGATACCTCTGATATAATAGCTTTTCAAGTTCTTCATTTTAACTAATAATTCAGTGTTACAGACATACTGATTAGGCATTTCCTATATAATCTAAAAGACATGCAAAAAAAAAAATTGATTTAAGGGAAAGAAGATGACAATTGATCAAAAAATAGTCCACTTTGATCGGGGATTTTAGGTGACCACAGAGGTGAATGAAAGAAAACTAGAGAGGGAGGTTTGGTGTTGAAATTGAGGAATGAAAGAAAATGTTCCTCAACAGTACTTCAACTGAAATAAAATAGAAGATGATTTGGGATGTAGCCTAGGTATGAACTGAATTAAGATCACAATTCTTTAGGGTTAGGTGGGATATTGTTTGTTTATTTTAATGCTTCTAGATAGCCTTAATTCCACTGCCACAGAATACTCTGTATATTCAACGGTAACGGTTACATAACCTAAGAAAAAATGAGCCATGAAAGCTTAGCTCTTGTTGCTTATGAAGCACTGTAAAATAAGCCACAAGAAAAAAAAAAAGAAAAAAAAAGAAAAAAGAAAGAAAAAAGAAAGAAAAAAGAAAGGGGACTGTACTCACTGTGGTATAAAAGTTTCCACATGACAAACTAACTTAATAACTTTAGCTGCTTAATTATGTCACCACTGTATGGAAAAGCCTCCTATACAGATAAATTATAGAGCATTACTTTAGTTTCCAGTGCAGAACAGCTTCCATCTTGTATGCAATTAAACAGATTTGTTCTCAGCCATGCAACCAAAGCATGAAACCATATTCCTCCTTCCAGCAACAGATGTTGTTTGAAAGAGTTACAGTAAGAAAAGCATTCTCAGAATAACTCTTGGTCTGTGATATCTCACTATTTGCCATTTAACTGCTAAACAACTAGGGTTTAAAGTGTGCCCTCAGATATACAGTCAATAACTATTTCATAGCAAGAAATATCTAAATTATCTAAATATTATAAAAGGGATAGAAAATAAACTGGTTTAAGTAACTAATATTTGAAAATCTCCTCATTGATACTCTTACCACAATTAAAGAACAGTCATGGTATTTTGCATCAGAATATAGAACTTTAATTGTTGATTCAGGAAATTTTACAGATGCATATCACACAAAGTCTCATTTCCATCTTCAGAAGTGTTAAAAAATTGAGAAGATGTGGCACTTTGCTGCCATGATGGTATTTGGTCAAGGCTGGATTTGATGATCTTGGAGGTCACTTGCAGCTTTGATGATTCTATTATATGATTCAAACAAAATTAAAGAAATATTATCTTTCTTTTTTTTATTTTTATTTTAGGAATAGCACAATGATATGTTTGGGACATGTAAAACCTCCATCATATTTTACCAGCTCTCAGAAAGCTGCATTAAAGGATCCAATATTAGTGACACATGCTACCATTCACACTCTTAAATGTCATCTCTCTTGAAGATTTAAAATCACACAATACACATAATTTTGATTTTAAATGACTCAGCTATATGCTGTTAAATATATCGATTTTGTTGGGATTTTTTTCCCTTCCCCAATTAAACATACTTGAATTTAATATTTCTGAAGGTTGAATGTAAGCCCAGGAGGCTGATATTTTCTCATTAAAAGATGGTGATGAAGGTACCAACATGCAAGTTTTCCCATGCAGTTCACACAGTTTGGTGTTGTTATTAGGAACTGTTTGGAGAAAAATTATCCAAAGGCTGTAGATTTTTCTGAAGAATGGTTTTTCTGAAGGCAGTTGGAAAACTTGTTGGTTCAAAGCAGGACAGATTTTAGTGTATGGAGCAGCAGAGGAAACTTATTGTTTAAAAGTTTTGTGTGTTTACGATGATATTTTAGAAAGCCAGACTACCTTTCCAACACTTTGTCATGGTCTCCCTTCTGGATTAGCTGCATCTCATTATGAAAAATGTGAGACATCTAAGGAGTCAGGTGAAAGGAGAGAATGAGCTCATTAAGATTCTGAACTAAAAGTCCTTAAGGAGACAAAACCAATTTAATGTTTGGTGGGGTTCACATACCACGTTTTATCTCAGTTCATTAACTTTAGCATGCTATGAATCAATACAAAAATTAGAATGTCACTTTTATTTGTTTAATCTTTCAGCGTTATAGAGCATGAATTTTTCATAAAAAAATATGAATAGTTTGGGTGAAGAAAAAAGAGGAAAAACGCCCAAAATGCCCAGCAAGAGATAGAGTGAAATTAATTTCTATGATTTGGTGGAGGAAATTCCCTGAAGTATATCTAGGAACCTAATGTATGACCTTGCTTTTTAGATTAGATTTCCATTTAAGGACTAAATTTATCTTATGAAAGATCTAAATGACATTTGTATAAATTCTGTGTGACACAAAATTCTATTTTGCTAGAAGTTTTCTAGCATTTTTTCTAGCAATTTCTAAAATGCTGCTTTCCACAGACAACATCTTGAGTGATACAAATAAACCAAACAGACAGAAAAATCCACACTCCACATCAATCCTCTCCTTCAATAAACATTCTTGATTTTATAAAAACACAATGTGTGCAGCAACTATTTACTTATTTTTTTATGCCTGTATCCCTTATCTGGTGGAAGAGAGAAAATGTGCTTTACTTAGACAGACATATGAAGATCTTGAGGAATTTGAGAACGGCCTCAGGAAGAATACAACTTCTTAGTCTTAATAAAAAACAAGTGGTTTATGCTATTATTGCTAAATGTACCCTGTAAAAGTGCTAATGTTAACTGTGTATTGTACAAATAAGGCAGTTATGTAACTCAAGGAGTCTTTTAAGACCCATTTTAATGTTGCTTTAAGGACAAATGTAATAAAAATGTTATAAAATGTGTTGAAAGAAAAAAAAGTGTAAATATTGACCTCTGATTTTTTGGGTTATAATTCCTATGAAAACAGGATTTCTTGATCTTAATGAAAGCTTTACAGCTGAGAGGAGAATTCAGAGATTATTAAAAACAACAATAAAATGAGTGCACTTGAACTGATATTTTCTATGTATGCTTCAGATTCTTATGGAAGTCAGGATGCAGGCTATTAATGGAGAAACAACAATGCCTTGTGTAAATGAACCAAGAAATGCTGTTTTATAATCTTAATTTACAGTCATTCAAAAGGCTGTATTTTATGTACAAGGTTAAACAAATGATCTCCCCTTCCATTACATATGTTTAAGTCCTGAAATGTGTGTAAGATAAAGTATCATCAGATGAAGATTTGCAGGAAACGGTGTCTTACTATAACACTTTCTACAGGGTTTTCAAATGTCATTCACTCTATCTAGTAGAGAGATTATTGCATTTCCCTACAGATGGAAAACAAAATTCCAATTTGAGAGAAAGTATGCAGGCTGAAACTACTCATTATTGACAAATGTGAAGAGCTGGGTCTCCTCCTAGGATTACACAAGAGGAGTGGATGACATTTGTGACCTTTTTACATTTTGATGTAATGAAAGTTTGAGATCATAACAGCATGACTGGAGCCACTTGACAATTGTAATGTACTTTGTGAGTGAAAGGTAGTTAAGAAATATATCTGGAGAAAAAGAATTTAGCCTTTTGTTCAGTCTGAAATCACCAAAGTTTCTGCCAAGCTTTTATCTATAAAGAGGAGGGCATTCAGTCATATACTTTCTCAAAACTAAAGTTTTTCCTCAGGGATGGTTTTTCTGATATTCTAGTTTGAGGTCTCGAGAGCAGAATCTTTTGAAGAACCCTGTGGCATATTTTGAGGAGATAATGAGGAAAAATATTTTCCTTTTTAAGCTTGAGAGCCATGGCAGAAAAATAGTAAAATTTGTTTCAGCTCTGTTACAATTTATTGATATATAGATAATATAATTATCAAAGTAAGATCTTTAATGCTATCCTTTCCACATCTCTCTTCCTCATGTTTTCAGCCAAACAATCAAAACTTAATCCTTTAAGAAAATATGCCCTCTGGTCATTGTATTTCAGAGATCAACTTATTAAAGACTCCTTTTGAACATAACCCTAGAGAGCAACAGGCAAGGAAGTTCCTCAGACCTGACAATCTTACTAATTCTATTTTGTAAAATCATGTATCTTGCCTGCCAGCAGTACACAACCTTTCTGTATCACAGTTAAGCCTACATGATACAGGCTTAAAAATTTATTTTGAAGCAAATACTTAAAAAAAAATTATCATGGACAATGAAATAAAATTTTTGTTTAAAGTAGTTGTTCTAAAACAATAAAAGTCAGGAGTTGAAAAAGAAAGGCTCTTACTGCTACAGGAAAGTATTTAGGTGACTATAAATTTTAGACAATTTATCATTCCAAAGAGGATTTAATGAGCAGTGAGTAAGCTAGTACATGTGACAGGATTAACATGGGTAATTATATGTTCTTGCATTACAAGGAAATTATTGGGGAAACTCTAAGAACATACTGCACTGTTGTGTAGAAAGGGCTTGAAGGGGATGTGGAGAAATAGGTCCAAATTATCTTGGGAGGCTAAAATAAGCCTGCCTTAAAAAAAAATTTAAAAAAAACCTTCAGGGACTAAGAGATGTTATTTCTTGTGGCAGTTTGCCTTGGTCGGTTTCCAGATGTCCATGCAGTTGCTCTCACTCCCTCTCCTCAACAGGATTGGCAGGGGGAAATAAGATGTAAAACATCATGCAAGGGTCAAGATAAAGCGAGTTTAGTAAGAAAAAATACAGCCTGCATTACAAGGAAGGCAGAAAGAGAAATTAGTTCACTATTTCCCATTGCTTGCAAATGTCCTGCCATTTTCTGGACTTTGAGAAGCTGTGGGTGTAGCCTGGTAAGCAACTAAGCCCCTCAAAGCTCACATCACACCGTGGAATTGGGTAAAGAATTGGAAGTATAAAAGTGAGTAAACTTGTGGATTGAGATAAAGACAGCCCAATAGGGAATGAAAACTTGCGCTTGCAATCAGATCAAATTCATTACCTGCAGAACAGATTCATTACCTGCCTTTGGCAGACAGGTGATTAGCCATTTCCAGGAGAGCAGGGCTGCATTGCATGTAACAGCTACTTGCGAAGACACACCATCACTCAGAATATTCTGCGGGTAACATGAGACTGTGAAACTGAGAGACAAACAGACACTGAATTTGTTTCTAAGCATTTGTTACTTTCTTGGAAAGCAGAGCAAAAATATCTGCATCCCTTGCAAGTGCGCCTGAAGCAGTGAGTTCCAGTGTCACAGAAGAAATATTTTGTTTGCATCTACAGGGTGAATTCCATCCTCTTTTTTTTTTGCCACTTTCATGATAGGAAAGACTCAGCTCCTCTGCAACAGAGTATCACAGAATCATTGAGATTGAAAAGAACATCTGGAGGTCATCTTGTCCAACCCTACGCTTCAAGCAGGGACGCCTAGAGCCACTTGTGCAGGATGATGTCTAAGCTGCTTTTGAGTACCTTCAAACCTCTCTGGCAACCCATGGCAGTGCTCGGTCACCCTCATTGTAAAATGTTGTCTCCCGATATTCAGAGGAAACCTCCTGAATTTCAGGGTGCGTCCATCATCTCTGGTCCTGTCCTAGTCACCACTGCAAAGAACCCGGCTGTTTGCAGCCTCTTTGCACCTCCTTCAGGTATTTTATATGCATTGATATATGCACTCTCCCAAGCCTTCTCTTCTCCAGATTGAACAGTTCCTGCTGTCTTAGCCTTGTATCTTATCAGAGATGCTTCTGTCTCCTCATCATCTTCCTGGCCTTTCACAGGAGCCTCTCAGTAAGACTTTCTTGTATTGAGAGCCCAAAACTGGACCTAATACTGTGGATGTGGCTTCACCAGAAGTGAGTAGAAGGGAAGGATCACATCCTGGTGGCAATGTTTTGTCTAAAGATGACCAGGGTAGCAATCACCTTTGCAGGAAGGGCACAGAGCTGTCTCATGTCCAGTTTGGTGTTCAGAAAGACACCCAGGTCCAGTTCTGCAACACTGCTTTCCAGATGGGGGATCTGCAGCATATACTGGGGTGTGAAATTGTTACTTCCTAGGTGCAGCTTAAGTATCCCCTGATTTGATTGTCTTCCACCAAGGGTGTTCCAGGGTCTTATCCCATGGGGATCTACTGAGCAGGTCACTGAAGAGACAAAAATCTGACCCTCTGAACTCCAATGCTGGGATCTTGCTTTTTGCCCTGCTCCTTCCTATCAGGATCCTGAACTCCACGATCTGATAGCCACTGTATTCAAGTCTGCTTTCAACCTTCACATCCCCAGCAAGCCCTTCCTTGTTTATGAGCATGAGAACTTCCAGAGCACTTCTCCTTTCTGGCCTATCTATCAGTTGGTTCAGGAAGTTGTCTCTGCTGTGTTCTAAAATCCTCCTGGATTGGTTACATCGTGCTGCACTCAGGCAGGTGTGGTGGTTAAAGCTCCCCAATGGGACAAGGACCTGAAACACCAAGTTGCTTTTAGCTGCTTCTAGAAGGCCTCAACCACTTGTTCTTGTTGAATAGGTGGCCTATGGCACTGCAGTGTCACTCATACCTGTCCTCTTTGTAATCCTTGCCCATTAACTCTCAGTTGGTTTATCACCCACCTCATGGCAGAGCACTAGGGATTCCAGCTGGGCAGATGGAAATTTCACCTCCTTGGTGGTTGTTTTCTGGGGGTTTTGTTGTTTGCTTTTTATGGTATATTTAGTTCTTTTTTGTTTGTTGTTTTGTTTTGTTTTGTTTTTTTTTTGGCAAATAAGTTTTGGTTGGCTGATTAATCTAATACAAAGATATTCTTACAGTAGGAAGGACCTTGAGGCTATGCATAGACACAAATCATAACCACTAAGATTGAAAGCCAAGGATACTAACTTTAGATGTGCTTGCCATTTGCTTTAAAAAGAGCTGTGGGTAACTGGAAGTTTAGATTTCCAAGAACTATTTTCATACTGTAATCTCAAAGGTCTTTTTTTTCCTGCGCAACTAATCTCCATGTCATTTTTTTTTTCTGACAAATGGTAAATACCAAACTATATATTTCTCCTTTGTAGGAAAAATGGTACATATTTTTCATGGAGACATAATTCTCCACATTTGCGACAGTAGCAAACTCAGAATGCATTTTAATAGAGAAAATAAAGGATTTTGAAAAATTGGGCACAATTTCACTGCATAAGAATCGCATTTTCACTTCCATGTGAAATAAGAACAGTTTCACAAGTTTATAAAGTTTCCCCACCCTTTTTTGAAAAAAAAGGAAAATAATTCTATTATTTATTTTCAGTGAAATGAATGAAACAATAGTTGCAATGAAGAGAAAGATCTGAATTATTTCTCCAGTCTCAAAGGTTTTTAACTTAAATACTGGTCAAATCACCTATGAAGCTATTTTGAGTATTTTTACTGCAATTATGAAATGTACATAACACATCTCAAAATTATGGCACACTTTGGGTCAAGTAACTGTGCAATTATTTAACTTCTTTTTCTGTTTATTTGTAGTCAATAAATGCCTTTACTATGTCAGAAAATGTGTACTGATATAACATAAAGAATGCTGTAACACAAGTGCAAATCCTTAGAGAAGGATATTAAAACAAGCTCAGTATTCCTTAACTCTATCAGGTTAAAAATATATGGCAAAATTTGTATACAAAGGGAATTGTTTTGGGAATTAATGCAGCAACATCATTTTTCATGATAAATATATGATTAATTTTAATATTGGCCATGGATTTTCCAAATGCAGAAACCAAAAGTTTCATAGATAACAAGTGTATTACAGAAAAATGGAATCTTAGATGGCATTCATGAACAATGGTTAGTGATTTTAGCAAGTCTTTAATACAGGCCCTAAATTAAAAGTAGGAGTAAGAGAATAGGAAAATATCTTTTAAAATGACCCTTGAAAAGGGCAAACACTATTTTTGCTAGGTGTGTTTAGTAAATCCCATGCCAGAACATTTAATTTCTCTTCATCACTAGAGTCTTCAAACTGCTTTGTCATTTTAATTTTCACACTTTTTAATTGCTTTTGTAATGATATTTGTCCTTTCCACCTTCTCCAGTCCCTTCGTCTGTGCATTTGGTCTGTGTCAAACTTGGCTTAGAACCTGAGAGTTTTAAGAGGGAAAATCATAAAAGAGAAGCTTGGGCAACAACCTATGGGAGAGATTCTGTTTAAATAGGCTGTAGAGACTTCTGAGATGCCATGATATAGAAAAGGAAGTGCACTACTCCTAAAACTATGGCTAGTAGGTAGAAAAAATTCATTTTTCTAAATATATAAAGGCAGTTCAGAGTGAAAGCAAAGAGCCAGCTATTGAGCTAAATGATCTGCATGAGCAAGCAAAGGAACACTAGAATACTATATGGCATGTACTAGAAATTATAGAAGCCAGCATTACTTTAAAAGGCTGAACATGCCGATGTTCCTACTCTTTTTATCACCATGTCCTTCATTTTAGAAATAATTCTTTAAACTATTTTAAATAATTTTCTCCCTCACTTGTTTATACTGTTTTCAACCTATTGTTTCCATTATAGTACAGACATAAAAGAAGGCACAGCTACTAATATCTAATTGTGTTTGATATGTAACCCCATCTTACAATAATTCTTCATTGCTTTTCTTATCTATCATCACCTAGCTAATTCCATACTTCAGAATCTTTCAGAGACCAAGCATGCTGAATATCCAAAACTCCCATTGCTGCAGTTGATAGGAACTGCAGTTTGTCTCAAATACTATTCATCTCAAACTTCTGCAGGGTACCTCAAACAGATTGTTGAACTGCTGGTAAATGTTCAGGTCTGGAAGTGCTGATATATATTTTTATGGATTTAATCAAGTCAATGTGGTAGTACTCCCATGAGTAGAATCAGTGCATACGGATGAGTAATGTTAAAGGAACTGACATTTTTGCCCTAACATTTTCCATACAAATGATTTCTCTTGAAAAGATTACTCAGTCTACTAGAGGTAGGAATCATCAGCAATCATGCATTGCTGTCCTCCACAGAATTTCTGTAATGTATGAACCAAAAAAGAAGGTATGGAAGGAAATGAGACCTATATTTTACAGTTTGGGACCACCAAGCATATAGGTTCAAATCTTTACAATAAAATTTTTATATGAAGCAGTACAGATATTACAGGCTAAATAATACAGATATTACAGGCTAAATAAGAAAGCTGAAGCAAAATCAACTGCACTAGAACTGTTTTCCTAAGCATCCTATGTGAACGTTATCTATGTAGCAAAACAGAAAGTTAGTTGGCAGCTTTGCTTTTGTGTTCCCAGCTATTTACACAAAAGCTATTTGGTTTGCTTTTTAGAAAAACATTCCCTGCAGAGTATCAGTGAAAAAACATATGTTCAATAAAAGATGTTTTTACAAGAAATCTGTACTTTTTCACTTAGAAGTTTTTACTAAGGAAATTAAAAAAAAAAAAAAAAAAAGCCCTTCAAAGTTACTCCATGAGCAAATATAAACATGCAATGCCTTCTTTTGAGGTAAGCCTGCAATGATCCTTATCATTCTTATAAATAAACATGTTTATTTAAATTTACTGTAACCAGTAAGGAAGAATATCAAAGTTAAATGTTACGTTCGTTAGCCAATTTACCAAGCTAGCAATGGTGACTTTAAGGACAGCCTTGGATTGTCACTGTTTCATAAACAACTCTACAAAAATTGGTGGGTTTAACCTTCACAGACATTGCTCTGAGATGCATTTGCCTTGCTGGATTTTTGAGGCATGTGGACAAACAGAGGTTGGCATTTGTCTTTCTGCCCATGTGAATGGATGCATAGATCTAGTTGTCATTGCATTAGGAAATAAATGAAACAGGTGACAAAAATCTAATTCAGTACCAACACTGGATATGCATCAAGATTAAAATTGAAATTTTGATCCTGGAAAACCATTTTCTACTACCAAGCCCTCTAGTATAGGACTCTGTATCTCCACTTCAGGTTAGACTGTAATGACAACTAATTACACTTGAACTTTCTACAACCTAGTGACTTTTACATTTACGGCTAATTCTCATAGGCAATTCCCATTAAATATAACTAACCCTAAAAATATTTCCCTTATTTCCATAACTTTTAATTTAGAAGTTTCACAGTCAATTTCTATTACAATGACTTATTGTTCAGCTGCTGAAATTCAGTAATTTAATTAATTTACGTAATTTAATCTTGGGTAATACCAAGATCATCTTACCTGTCATCATTCTTTAGTTTTTGTCAATGTATGAAATGCATAACAAAGGCTTTACATAGCACACTACTGCACAGTAGGGCATTTATCAAATGAGATAATGTACAGAATAAAGGATAAAAAAGTAAAGAAAGTCTGTGAATTAGCAAAAGTATTTTCACAAAACATTTTTTTTTCAAATTTGTTTTCTTTCTGCCTCACAGCATCACTGAGGTACATTAAAGATGATAAGGATGGAGAAGCATTTGTTTCCTAATAATTATATATAATTAACCAGAGGTTGGTACTTTGTACAGAACTTTTACTGTCAAGTGTCTTTTGGCTCAATGACTGAAGGTAAAAAATACATATGCTATATATTTTGGGTACCCTTCTGCAACTTTTCTACTGTTTCAGAAAAGACACAGCCGTGAGACCCCCAAATCCAGTGGGGAGGCTTTATTTTCAGCAGTCACACAGCCTGCCTTTATTCTGTGCTCTGATCTGGACAAGGCACTATTTGTAGCACTCACTTCCTTGGGAAATACTAAGTTAATGACAATCCTTCTGGCCTGTTTTCTTTCTAACGAAGCTGGTAATTGATACCAACTGTTTTTGCAGTTCATGCATTTCCAGAAGGAGTGGAGGAAAAAGGGGGGTGGGGTGTCTCATTTTCAGTATTAATACCTGCATTTACATATCTGATTGAAAGTACAAAACCTTCTGTTATGATACCGTTGCAGCTGACAGTGATCTAGATTTCTCCTCTTTTTCTTTCATTCTATTTTTAACACGACACACTATAACTAGTCTAGTTACAACATGTCTACATGTCTAGTAGAATACTCCTATGTTTTTTGAGTTTGAAAAATAACTGAACACTAGAAGCAGTGGGGTACAAGCTTATCATTAAGCACTGGATTTAAATTTTTTCTAGGACCTCCTGGCATTGGATCCTGACATTAACATGACTGTGAGTTACCTTTGTGCTCTCTTTTTCGGAACTCTGTTCACCCTCTAGCATCTCTAATGCAGTTGGACTTTTAGTTAGTCACACAATATCAAATTAGTATTGAGATAAAAATCATCATCTTATGAATAATTGCAAACTTGTGCCTAAATTGTCTGTTTAAAAAATTTCAGGTAAACAGGAACTGCTTATAACTTTAAAGACAAAGGTAGGGTTTCCATAAGTTTTCTAATGAGTATTTTGCCTTAGCTGGATATAACATTTTTCTGAATGAAGTGGTAAAATCCTTTTGCACCTTCCTCACCAACAGTACCATCTCTGAAGGAACATAACAACAGTGCTTCAGTTTTCTGAAAGGAAAACAAAAGGGGGGAAAAAGCAGTGTCTCAGTATAAGTTTTTCAAAGTAGAAGTCTGTTTTATATAACATTTCCAGTACTTTAGTTTGCAGGTAATAAAGCCTCAAAAAGCACTCTTACAAGAAATTGCATCTAGCTAAAACATATCTATAACTCCTTCAAGTCAGAGACTGTTAGGGCAAGATACTTCCCAAGAATAAAAAATGTGGTTTTAAAGCTGTATTCAATTTTTAGTTGCAAAAAAACCACCCAGGATTCTACTCCAATGGGAGCAAATTTAAATTTTTCTATCTGGCATGCATGCTTGTGCATTCACAAAACCATTTACTGCTCTTTATTGATGATCTTGTTCGGTGTGGAGGAGGGCAAAGGGAGAGACAATATATTCTACAAAACACGTGCTCCAGGAAACTAATTTTAGAATCACATAAACATAGAGTGGTTTGGGTTGGAAAGGACCCTCAAAATCATCTAGTTCCGACCACCCTGCCATATGCAGGGACACCTTCCACTACACCAGGCTGCCCAATGCCCTGTGCAATCTGTCCCTGTGGTCTACATGGAACCTTCTCTTCTCCAGGCTGAACAACTCCAGTTGTCTTGGCCTTTCTCCACAGGAGAAGTGCTTGGAACTCTATTAATTTTTGTGGCCTCTCTCTGGGCCCTCTCCAACAAGTCCACATCTTTCTTTTGTTGAGGACTCCAGACATGGATGCAGTTCTCTAGTTGGAGTGTCACGAGAGCAGAGTGAGGGGCAGAATCACCTCCCTCAACCTGCTGCCCAGGCTGCTTTTGATGTGGCCCAGGATGCAGTTGGTTTCCTGGGCTGCAAGCACAAATGGCTGGCTCATATCCAGCTTTCCATCCATGAGAAATTAAAGTCCCAAATCCTTCTCTTCAGGACTCCTTTCAATGAGTTTTTTTCTCAGTTTTTACTCATGTCTGGCACCTTACATGCAGCACCTTGCACTTGCTGAACTCCATTCCTCAAGCTTGTCCAGGTGCCCCTGGGTTTGATTCCATCCTTCTGTTGTGCCAACTGCACCACTCAGCTTGGTGCCATCTGCAAACTTGCTGAGGGTGCACTCGATCCCACTGTCTGTGTCATTGATGAAGATATTGAAGAGTACCTGTTCCAGGACAGAGCCCTGGCTGACACCATTCACCTCTGTCTTTCATCTGGATATAAAACCTTTTACTACAACTCTCTGGCCATGTCCATCCAGACAATTCCTTATCCACTGAATAGTTCACCCTTCAAATTCATGTGTCTCCAATTTACAGATAGTGATGTCATGTGGGCTCATGTTGAAGGGCTTACAAAATCTAGGTAGCGATCGTCCTTTGTTGACCATTGCTGTCACTTTATCATAGAAAGCCACCAGATTTTCGCATTGTGAAGTCATGGTAGTTTTCTGGGATCACCTCCTTTTCTTGGATAGGTCTTAACATTGTTTCCATGAGGATCTCCTCCATTATCTTCCCAGGCAGAGGATTGAGGCTTATCTGAAGTTCCCTGGGTCTTCCTTTTATCCTCTTTTTAAAAATGGGAGTGAAGTTTACCTTTTTTCAGCGAGCAGGACTTTGTAAGATAGCCATGAACTTTCAAATTTGATGGAGACTGGCACAGGACCCTGGGATGCATCTCATCAGATCCCATAGACTTGAGGCTAGTCTAGGACTAAGACTGACAAAGGAAACAAGCTCAGATGTGTGATCTAAAAACACAGAAATTATACCAGGTCAAGAACCAGTGGAGAAGCCTACCACAAAGGCCATTTTTTCAGGGCACAAAGCCAAGGTTCATCATAAGATTAAAGACTTATTGCATATGTGGAAATGAAAGTTAAACTGAATACTGATAGGAAGATTAAAAATATTCTGCATGCAAAACCTGTAAAACCTAGCTGTTATTGCAAAGATAATGAATAACTTGGAATAAGAGGTAGAGAACAGACGTGTCTCAGCTTTATCATAGAGAGGATATTTTAAAAAAACAATGTCCTACAATGATAAAGAATTCTCATGCACTTTTGATTGTGACACTGTGAGTGACAAGAACTTGAAAGTTATTTAACTCTGGCCATAAATTACAAATTCTTTGGTTTAAACCTATCTTTATATGTAAGTGATCATTAGTGGATTATTTGGAATGTATTTGCTTTGCTTCTAGCAGTGACAGGTTTGTTAGACAGCAGTTACTCAGCTCGAACCAGTTATTCTGGTTAATTCACAGTGAATACAGGAAATGCATTTCATTCACAGTGATTACAGGAAATGCATTTCTTTCTGTTGTATCAATGTCTCCTAAAGACACTGACAAGGACATTATTTTACTGAGTACAAAAATCACAAACGATGCAAGCTAATAAAAATTACAAAAAGAATAGCTAGTCACATCTGCTATTCTTCTCAAAGTAACATGAAAAAGCCCTTCAGCACTTCAGAATTGCATGATTTAAAAAGAATGCATGAATATATAAATATCATCCTTAGTCGTGTTTTGTTAATCATGTTTCTCTTAAATACCAAAAGTATATTAAATGAGTTCTGTCTACGCAGAATGAACCTCATTCTCATTTACTCTACAGTGTTCTTACTTCTTACACAATGAAAATGTGTATCTTTGAGAACATGCAGATTAGCCCATGATTCATGGATTAGGTTATAGGCTTGCCCTTCATTTGGTTTGCATGTTGTACGCTGTACAGCAGTGTACAACAGCATGTTGTACAGCAGTGTGCAATGAGAGTCAAGTAACTTTGCCTGTCAACAATGCACACTCAAATCAGGGAAACAAAATTTCAACAGAATACTGAGAGTCTGAGAAATGTAATGAACATTTAATTTACCTGGCAATAATCAGAAATGGAAACAAAATATTAGCTGATGGTAGATAGACCTTAAATCAATAGGGAAAATTAATTCCTAAAACAAGTTATAGAAAAATACAATTACTTATAGTTTACATTCTATGTATTTATATAATTTCTCTAAGACTTTATCAGATACTGCTCCCTGACAAACTTGACAGTAATTTTCTCACTGGCTCTGAAAATTAATCTGTAAAAGAACCAGTTTCCAAGCTGAAAGACTATCTCACAGCTACTTGTACCCTCTTTTCAAATTTATTCACACTGGCCAGTTGTTCAACCCATGACATGTAAAAACTGTTGTTTGAAAAAGCTGCTCCAGTGAGGGCAAAAAAATCTAGACCCCTGATTCTCTTGTGTTCTAATTAAAACTGCTTAGTTACATCATTATGTAAAGAGTACAGTGAAAAGAAGGGAGGGGAAATTATGTCATATGATGAGTGTGTTTGACTTTTACTCCTCTAAGTTTTCTGGCAATTTTCCAGAGTGGCCCATAAATAAACAAGACAAAGACAAACTTAAATATAGATTCTGTCCAGTTTTTTTTAGTTGCATAAGCTTTGCTCAATCTCTACAAATTTACTTTTTTCCTCTGAATACTAAGGTCTGCCTTTGGGCAACATATAACTCTATGAAACTGGGTGGGTGTGAAAGAACTGCTGAGGACTCTAGTAACCATTATATAGCATAATTTCTGCAATATCTTTTTAATGTGTTAAATTTGGTAGTCAGCATTTGGTTCTTGTAGAGAAATTCTTCCCTCCACACACATATTCTCCCCATTTAAATTGTCTTCAAATCAATGTCTCTTTGAAGCCAGTTTGCTTTAGGCATTATTTATCTCAGAGCAGGAGATGGTGGTGGATCAATAGAGCTTTCTCATCAGTCTCCATCTTTTCGGAAAAGCACACTGGATTGCTGCTCGAAAATGAGAAAAGGAAGGGTGAATGCATTATTCCTTCAGAAGTTCACCTTGTTGTTTTCCCAATGCAACAGTAAATTACTGTAACGCATCATGCAAAAGTAAATTTTCAATTTTGAAATTTACAAGGCATTTAGCTGGGTACAAATCCAGAAAGAATAGTCTTCATCATTTTTGTTCTTATCGTGATGCCTGTAATTTATTATTCAATTAAGTATTAGTTTACTAGGAAAATTCTAATTCTAGTCTTTATTTTACAAATTCTAAAGATTTAATTGGGATGAAAATACAGAAGTAGTAAAGCAAAACTCTGAGTCTTTTTTTTTCCCTCCCTTCTTGAAACAAACTTAAGACACACATTTTATTTTCTGACTTGAGTGTCATAGAACTGAGGCATTCATGAACAAGCATGCATATAGACAGAGGTATCAGAGATAAATTTGAAGATTGTCCAGTTAATATTAATAGATTAATTCTCAAATTAGCACAGTATAAGAAGAATCTTCAATCTTCAAGTTACTCATAGCAAGAGCATTTCTTCTTCATCAGTAACAATATAAAGCATGAATTATCTCTGTGTAAGAATGAGAAGGGCTCAAGAGTCAGCTCACAAACCTCAAT
The DNA here is from genome assembly GCA_025920805.1 of Petroica traversi. Taxonomy (NCBI): domain Eukaryota; kingdom Metazoa; phylum Chordata; class Aves; order Passeriformes; family Petroicidae; genus Petroica; species Petroica traversi. Next base: position 16,805,417 of record JAHLSL010000019.1, read on the forward strand.
ACAAATGCTACTACTGTGATGAGGAGGAAAAATATTACCAATCTTTGTTAACTTTATTTTTTATTTGAATAAACCTTGGAGAAAACTTTTTATTTACAATAGAAGAGTTGAATCTGTGCTTTAGAAGGTCTGATCTTCTACACAGTTTATGTTTCTTCTTGTGACAGCACAAACAATAATATATTACAAATGTTTATATATTGTTACAACTAAATATATGTTCATGTATTTCAGTTAGGAGATTAGAGATTGCTCTGACAGGAGTGTTCAGAAGACTGATAAATCAAGCTGCTTTCAAACTTCAAGAACAAAACTTTAATAGATTCATTCATTCATTACCAACACACTGCAGGCTAATGATTTTCTCCTACACATTAATAACCATTACCACTATAAACTCACGTAAGTTAACAGCTATGTCTGAAATTAGTGGTGAGCACGCTGTGTCCTGGAGATGATGTCATGTAGCTCACGATGTATGCCCTCCTCCTTGGTGATACCAAGCTGCCAAGGTCAGGGTGATCAGCCTGGAAAGCCCTTTGCTGAGACAAATCAGGGAGGAGATTCCTGTCTTCTTCATCCTTCCTCATCACTGTCAGTGTTTCAGCCTTCTTGCTCCCCCTTTCCTCACCAAATAGGGCTTATATTTATTTTGATTTTCCAGTTCATTCTTCTGGGTTATTTGGCAGGATGTCCTGCCTATTGGCAGTCCCTTCTGCTAGTCTCATTCTTTATCTTGCAGACTCTTGGTTTATTCTCCCTTGGGCTTCACCAATCCTTCTTAGTCCCATTGGTGGTCACAACAATCCCATGTTTACATAAAATGCATGTACACAGTGTCTGGCTGTGCTATCACAGCACTACAAAACACATGCTGCTGGTGACATTTTCATACAGTTATAATTGTTAGTGGCGGTTGTATCCTGATTAAAACACATAGGTTTTATAGGTGGCAAAGTCAGGTCTCTACTTCAAATATTCCCAAGGAACTGCAGATTACAATTTTGTGTTTTGTGCCCTTGAAACACCCTTAACTTCCATTGTGCATTACATTGCTATTACCCATGAAATTGCAAATATTTTGTAAAATGTCAGTGTGAAAATGTGTAGCTCTGTTTGTAAATATTCAGCTCACCAATAATTGCTAATTATAGAAGGCAGTGGAAATTAGAGTTAATTTATGGCCCTGACTACTTCCTAGAGAGGTACCACGATATATTAGACTATCCAAACACCATGTACATTGGCATTTAGATGAAATTATGCAGCAATTATTCTATAAGCATAGAAAGAATAACCAGTTTTAAAATAAAATCTTGAATAGTTAAATATAATTTTAGAATTACCCACAGATATTTTAAAAAAATGTTGTATATTGCTGCAAGTGTTAAAAAGGATTGAGATGTGATTTTTCTCATATTGACATAATTAAATGTGAAATGTGTAGATTAAATAAAACAACCCAAGTGTATTAGCATCTGCTTTTATTATTAATTTGTCACTTCCACATATATTTTAGCATTTAGGCTTCATCCTATTTTCTGATTTTCATGAATATTATCTCCGCGATAAAAGATCTTTAAATGTGATATTCTTTAATTAAGTTACAACCACAGTGAAAAGTAGAAAAGAACTCTGCATATTTTACAAGAGATGATACTGATACTAGTTGTGGTTTTTTGTCTGAAGAAGTTTTTTTATAAAGATATGAAAAATGTAGTTGTCTTGATTTTCTAGAGCATTTTGCATTTGGAACTAATTTTCATATTTGATCAGCTGCGTGTATTTTAATTAATTGGTAGTAAATATGGTCCTCTGTTAATTTCTCACATTTATTTCTGTTCATCTTTCATCAGTGCTTCTTAGAAGAAGGAATAAAAATATACACACCCTTAAAAAAAATAGATCTGTTATTACACCTCTTTACATCATCCAGGTAATGAAATTCTGCCACTGGCAGAATTTCTTCCAAAATTTCAAGATTAAAAAAAATTAATATTTGAGACAAAGCATGCATATGTAGAGCTCTTAATCTAGGCAAGAGAAACAGGAAGTACTATGTATTTCATATGACGATAAAAAGGAAATAAAAAAATGTGGTTTTCTTTATTTTCTCAATTCATTTGTTTATTTTACAACAGCTAGCATTAAGTAAAAAATTATTTCCCTATTTTCATATATTACTACTACAGACTTTCCTAGAGAACCTCTAAAATACCACTTACATAGTGTTTATCATAACTCTTTAAATGTAGTCCAATTAAAAAAACAAAAGTAATCACTGGTATTTTTTTAAATGGCATGCACTTAAGACTAATGGTGATTCATTAATAATTTTACATGCTTCTGTAGTCTAAAATTAACTCAATCCCCTATATATGTTTAAATCCCTGACGAATCATGAAGAGTTTAAAGGTATAGAAAACATGGGAGCTCAAAGTATCTCTCTACACAGTAAAGGATCTGTTCTGTGGGAAAGAAAGAGCTTCAGGTTCAAAGACTTTCACATCAGCAACTTTCATGAAACATTAAATTCAGTTCAAATGTGTATTTCTGAGAGGAAGAAAAAAATACGTTCGTAGAACAAAGTGCAATAAAATTTTGTTGAATGTAATGAAGAATGTTTTGCACAGGAATGCAAAAGAAATGGTATGGGAATGCAAATGCTATTACAATTTATATTAGGTAGATACTTCTATCTAAAATATTTCTTGTGTGCTGAAAGTAGGCCAGAAAAAATTGTTTATACAACAAAGTAAAGACTTGTGGTACTTTCCTTGGATGTTATCCCAAAATAGTACTTCTAATAAGGAGCATCACAGCACTAAGATGCACAAATTGCCACCTGCTGTGACATCATTACAGCAAGTACAGGGGCGGTAATTATGGGAATTATAGAAAATAAGTGTGGAAGTCCTGCTGTTTCCAAACACCTGCTGATAGGTAGAATGCCTGCCCATATTTTCCTTTAAACATAATTTTTGTTTTGGTCTCCATCTTTAGAAGCAAGCATTGTGTGTAGCTAAGAAGGCCTGTTGAAGTGGCAGACCCGATCAGGAACTGTGTGGCTACATGAGTTCAGTTCCTTGCCACATGAGTTTGAATTAACCACAGCCTTGAAGACAAGCACACAGTGAAGTGTTATCGAGATGCTGTTACTTTCCAGATTTAGAGAAGGTGAATACCAGTGAAACTTACGAAGATGTGAATTAATGAAGTTTCATAAAAATAGTTAAATTAGAGCTGAGAGAGCAAGATTTCTAGTTTGTGATGTAAGTGATACATATGGTAATCTTTTAGAACAGAGATCGAAAACAAGACAGTTGGAAAGCAGCAGCATCCACTGTGCATTTTTAATGCACAGTTTTTTTTCCAGTTATATATAGTTAAGATGAACTCATGGATTCAGTTTCTTATTCAATTCACTTAACTAGTGAAAGGTGCTCAGTGATTCACAAGGTCTCAGGTTTTTCCTGTTACATTAGAATGGGAATGTATAGATGCAGGAATCTGGTAAGTGGTATCGCTCAACCAAAGAGCAGCGCTTTTTGGGGAGACACAAAAATGCACTGAGTTGTATTGCAAGCCCTAGTGATGGCCAGCTAAGCAGAGTTGTGACCTCCCGAGAGCGTCTCCCCGGGCTGTGAGAGCAGGACGATGCAGGAGCTCACACTCACAGTGCCCAGCACACACACAGGCACTGGGGAGCAGCAATCACAGCGGCACAAGGAGCACACAGGGGGCCCTGTGTAGGTTCCAGGCTCGGCTTATTGCGTAGTTGGGAGGGTCCAGGGGCAAAAAACCCAAAAAAGGGGAACCTGGCCCTTAAGTACCAAAGGGGGCGGGGTTTACACCAACCAATAGGGAGAGGTCTGGGGCGGTACAATGCTGATGGATGGGCTGGGGAACCAATGAGGAGGGGCAGGAGGAGGGACCAAGGAGAAGGGGCCAATGGGGCATCGAACTGGGGAGAACATTCCAGAGAAATTCCATAGAAGGACAAAAGTGGTGGGAAGGCCAATGGGCCAGCTGGGAGAATGGGATTAAAATAAATGTATATAAGGCATCGAGTTGTCTTGGGGAAAAGCTTTGGGTCACCTTAACTGGAGGATAACACAGCCCTAGGGGCTGTGCTACCAGTAGCCCTTTCAGAATCCTGGTCAGCAGGCCTGCTGACCTCCACAGGGTTGCTACAATTTTTTAAAAATCAAAATATATCGCATCTAGTAATTTTTGGTGTTTCTAAATACAAGTGTCATTGAGCATAAAGGAATGCATTTTAATTTCTTAATGGTAGCAAGAAAATTAAGAAGTTGTGGAGAAACTGGTTTAATGACAAAACACAAATTAAGTATGTTATAATTTGATATATTTGGTTTGGTAGTGGGGGGACTGCAGCGAATTTTCTGTGAGAAGTGCACAGAAGCTTCCCTCATGTCTGACAGAGACCATGCGAGTGGGCTCCAAGATGAACTTACCGCTGGCCAAGGCAGTAGTAATGCCTCTGGGATAACATGTATAACTAGGGGATAAAAAAAGAAAACTGTAGCCAGAGATCAGTGAAGGCAGCAGCCTGGCAGAACCCAAGGTCACTGGAGAAGGAGAGGGAGGAGGTACTTCAGGCACTGGATCTGAGATTCCCCTGCTGCCTGTGGTGCAGACCATGGTGCAGAACCTGTGTCTCTGCAGCCCATGGAGGACTGAGGAGGAGCAGAAAACACCCTACAGCCCATGGAGGATCCCACGCCAGAGCAGATCGATGCCTGTGCTGGAGCAGTTCATGAAGAGGGGAAGCTTGAGGGGAAGACTCACACAGAAGTTTTGGAGGACTGTCTCATGTGGAAGGGACCCCATGCTGGAGCAATGGAACAGAGTGAGGAGTTCTCCCATTGAGGAAGAAGCAGTGACAGAGATGTGTTATGAACTGACCACAACCCCCACTTCCCATTCACCTATGCCCCTAGGGAGAAAGAGGTAGAAAATTCAGGCATGGAGTTAAGCCTCTGAAGAGCAGAGGAGTAAGGAGAAGGTTTTTTAAGATTTGTTTTTATTTTCTCATTATGCTACTCTGACTTGATTAGTAATGAATTATGTTAATCTTCCCCACATCAAGTCTATTTTGCCCATGTCAGTAACTGGTGAGTAATCTCTCTCTGTCCTTAACTTGACTCACAACCCTTTCACTGTAATTTTTTCCCCTGTCCAGCTGAGGAAGGGAGTGAAAGAATGGTTTGAGTGGGCACTGGGTGTCTAGCCATGGTCAACCCACCACATCAGAGTAGCAACATTTTTCCCTTAATGACTATTTCTTATATAAAAAATAGTTCTCTTTGTAGCTCAGTAGAAAAACTTTAATTTTGGATATTAATTATTAGATTTTAATGTCATTAAAATCTCATTGCAAATTCAAATTAAGTAAAATTAATCATTATTACTGTGGAGCTGTTATTAAAAAGCAGAAGCAGTAAGAAAAATGGAAGAAGAAATCAATTAAAATATTAATTTTAGCATTTGTGAAATTAGTCAGGAAAAGACAAGGAAATTATCTCTTTTATATTTTTTAGATATCAGGTTTTGCTTTATATTATCTACTCTGCTTCTGTGTCTTAATACTGGTTTTGTTCTGCTACTATATATTCCTTCTCATCTGTTGACATTTTGTCTATACTCCCTCTAACATAGGAAAACAGATACTATTTTCTATTTCTGGCGTGCTAAGTTCAGTCATATCCCTGTCTCCTCCTTCCTGGGCATACTGAAGTAATTGCATCAACTTTGCCTCTTGCGTTTTACTGGTCTTGATGACTTAATTGCTGTTTACATGCACTCTTTAAGGTGTAGCGTGAATATTAGCTGTAAAATATGTCGTAGAGAACAGTTTTTTTAAAATCCATTCCTTACTCGGAGTTGCAAATTTCCTGTCCTCACACATGCCTTTAAGATTTACTCTTTTTGGTACGTATTTCGCTCAGGAAGTAATGTAACTTACATATTTGAAAAAATACTAGCAGCAAATGTACAAAGTGGAACAATATCAAGACTGGAAGATATAACTTCAACCAACTTCATATTTTTCTCTGTATTTGAAATTTTTAATCATGAAAAAAGAAGGAAAACAAATGCAGGTCTAGTCAACCTTATTACAAAATTTTATGTTCTGAAAATGGTATGAATTTTTGATCTCTTTCAGTTCAATTCAATGCAATAAGAATCTATCTTGATGAAGCTACCATTCCTTACAATAGGCCTGTCTCCCATCAGTAGAGAGTTTCATAAAATTATGTAAACATCTGATGATGTAAACTATCTTGTTTACCATTTAAATGCCAGTCTATTGTTGGAAATACTTTTTTTTGAGAACTTCCAAGAAGGAAAATTCTATAAAGAGAAGATAAAGCTGAATTTGGAAGGATGCAGTATCTTTAGTTGCTGCTTAATTTTGATATGATGGACAAATCTCTCTTGGAATTAATTTCCTGACTCTATAAGCATTTTGTATTAGAAAATTCTAAAATAAGTAGAAATAAAATCTCATTAAGAGTGAACTAAAACAAGTGCACAAAATCAATCATCAAAACAGAAAGCAACTCAAGTATTTTTCAATTCGTGAAAAATTCCGGGCTTTAATGACAGAGAAATAAGACTGTTTTCTTTTGCTCTCAGATGGATAATATTTCTTGTTGGCTTTCTTCTCTTCCTTTGCACTTAGTTGACAGGTCTATAATTGCCCAATATGCACTTTTAGAAATAAACTTTCTACTTCCTATAGACCATTAAGCTTTTGATTTGTCCCTGATGGCGTATCCATATTTATCTTCTCCCCAGCTTTTTGTGCAGTGTCTCAACTCTCCTTAATAACTATGGTAGTATCAACTCATTATCTACTCATTTTGCCCATTCTTTGCTCATTATACTGTTTCTGTTTCCCCATAAATGTCCTTGGAATATTAGTTCTGTGTTTTCCCAGCAGAACATTTTTATCTGTGCAGCTGGTGAGCCTCCTTCAGAAAACCTCAAGCTTCCTCTCTGTTGCTGCACTACTCCAACAGTTTATTCCTGATTTTGACATGAAACAAGTACACACATAAAGGTACTCTGCTGGGGCTGCCTGCTGCCTCTCAACTGGAGATGTAAAAACCCAGCAGGAAAGGAACACCAGCTTCAAATTTCTTTTTGTTGCCCCCAACTGTGCAGGATGTTGCCATGCTGTTAAATCCAGCTGACTTTCTGGAAGATGTAAATTTACCAAGATCTGAGGGGGCTGTGATCATCCAAGTTCCTGATGCTATGTTCCACAGGAAGTCATACCTATTCTTACCACTTGCCAGTTGTCAGTCTCCTCTGGCTTCTTTCCAGCCCTTCTCATTTATTCTTGCTGACTATGACCAACACTAGGTAAATTTTTTTTCTTTCCCTTTCAAAAAGACATTTTATTCCAACGTGCAGAAATGTGCCATATAATCCACAAAAGCACTTCTATTTTACTTTCTTAGGTAAATTTTTCATTAATATAAAATTGTCCTATCTATTTATAATGGCTTATATTAAGCATTTTCCCCAGGACACATTTGTAGACTAAAATAGTTTCTTTAATTTCAGTTGGGTGTGCTACTTGCAGCCACTGGACCCAGTATGCACTTGAATTTTTGTGAGGTTTTCTTTCTCATTAGGGGATTATTCATCCTATTATTTCTCCTCTAGTTCTTTCTGTTGTTTCTGACTCCTCATTCTGAAAACACCTCTTGATGTAGTTGTGAACAACATTTCAAGCTACCAAATGTATAGCTTTTATTATTATTAATTTCAAAACTGATTCTGTGTAGAACTTTAAAGGAATGGGATAGAATGCCAATTCATTTATCAACCACATCTCAATGGAGCTGAGAGTAAATGGGTAAACAACAACAACGAGATTTTTCAAATATGTTCTGATACTAGACATGTTTAGAAAACTCTCTAATCCCCTTTTCTCAAAGAGAAAGAGGAGTAAATTTGCTTATTCCTCATCCGCTAATGTTCCTATTTGTTCTGTTGTGTAAGTGTGCATCAAATAGATTTTTCTTATTTTAATCTACTTTCTTCCATCCATATTGTGGTTGGACTTTTTCTCTTTGATAAGATATTCCAAAAATTGTTCTTTAGATAGTATGACTAACTTGGAAGTCCTGGGGAACGGCACTGTTGATTGCAGGTATTATAAGCCTAAGTGTAAGAACTGTGGCCAGTTTGCTCTTTGCAATGAGATATTTCTTTTTTGTGATCCTAAATGACATAAGAATCATGTTGATGTCCATTTCACTAGCATACCTATTCAACTGGAAAATAAACACAAATGTTCTTAGTCCAAATACAGCTTTTTCCTCTCTAAGAATCAGAGGGCTAACAAGTGTTCTTTGTCATAGTCCTAAGCACTGACATTTTGTCTTCTGCTTTTATTTTGAAGATACCTCAATTTAAAATTTTATTTTGTCTAAATTATAGACCTATGTTTTCAAAAAAGTTCTTTCAAGTCACTGAATCAAAGATGGAATTAAGCAAGTTTGATTCCTGCCTTGCCCACAGTAGTAATGCAAACCTACCAGACAGTAGTCAAGAGAAGACAGCCGGTGGTGCAGAGGACCTGACAGCTGCACTGAATGTCCCCAGATCCTCCTTGGGACTTTGTTCTGTTTCCATGGAGGGAATGTTCTTAGGAGAACCATTGGGAACTTATTTTGTTCCTTAATTTCATTCTGAATATATTGAGGTAATGTGCTCTAAAACAGACCCAGACAGGAAATAAAAGCAGAGACAATAGAGATAAATGATGCATTTTTGGACAAAAGCCTGAAAAAGCATATACCTTGACTGATCTGAAAACCCCCAAAAATAACCATAAGAAAATGAAACCAAGTGTACTGTCTTGAACCAATTCCTATAAAACCTCTCCTCATTTTGAATACACTGTGTTTGGAAAGTATTCTAAACCACCATTGATGTGTTCCAATTTGACTCCTGTTAAGACCCCTCCATCAGCATGTTCAGGTTGTGTTCTGCACTAAAGTGCTGAATTTGCCCTTCTGATGGGGAAATGTGACAGCTGAATGCCTCCCTGCTATGTGCTGTCATTGGTAGCTTTTCATAAGCCCTGTCTTGAACCAAACCATGCCATGGCTTAGATTTCACCTGTGAACTTGTTAAAAAATAGTTAATTTCTGTTTTCCTCACCTGGACAGAGAGGCATTTTTTGTTGTATTTTTTATGCCTCACATATTTCAAAGCTATACAACAACAACAACAAAACCCTACAAATGACAGCTTGCTTATCTGCAGAATCTTGACTTTGTGATGACAGCACATTACTTTTTATACACTATATTTTCATATACTTATTACATATTTCTCTGGTCTTTGCAGATATTCAGAACTTTTTACAACTAAATAATGACATATTTTTCTTTGTGATAAAGATTATTGAGTCTGTGTGGTTTTCACAGGTCTACAGATTTAAAATAAGGATATTTTGGTGTGAGAACAAATAAAGATTCCAGTCATCAGTTGAACCAGATTTTTTTCGCTTTAGAAAACAGATTGAAAAGGAAAATGACATCCTAAAGAATAGTTCTTTAATTAGCAAGGAAGTTTTGGGTTGGGATTTGATGGGTTTGTGTTAGTGTGGTCTTTTAATCTCCTATTTGGTGAGCAGTCTCCGATTCATATTCTATTCTGAATTCAGTTTAAGTCCCATATTAAAATTCATTTAATGCACAGATTCAGCATGTTTTATAATGAGACCTCATCCAATAAAGAACAAAATGTGTGACTGAAGTACTACTGTTGTGACAAAATGCTAAACTCATAATAAATGCCCTTTGCAATGTATCATTTCACTATTTCACACTCCAACAGCTTTAACCCAGTTGCCCAAATTGTATGTCAGATGCATCAGGATCTTTGTATTCCACTATACTATAGGCAAGTGAAAATCCTTTTTGACTTTGGTGACAATGGGAAAATATCCTCTTGCAAACAGGTTTGTAGCCATTTGAAAAAACTCTGTGGCATTTCACAAGAATTTCGTATTAGCTAGACTAGGTACAGGGCATAATTTTTTTTTTAATTAAGTTGTTTCTGCCTTTTTTATTATTTGTGGTGTAATTTTGTTTATGTCAAATTTTAGATGCTCAGTCTGTTTATCTGAAAGCAGCATGTAAAACCTCACCTCAGAGGCATCACATAAGGGTTAATTAATGCTTCTATTGTGCTTTGAAGTCTGTAATGGAAGTCACTGCAGGGGCTGGAATACTGTTATCATTACTACCACTGTTACTATTTACAGTAGTTCACACTATTTTTTCTCTTTGTCTGTAGGAGTCCTTGATCCCTCTTACAAAACAAGCCTGAAAATCACATACCAGTGATGTGAGCAAGATATATATTTAGTAGCTTTACGCCCTCCTCATGTGGCTCTTCATCAGTTTGCCACAGGGAAACATCTGTTGCTACATGTCACCTTTCTTGGATCCTACCCTAAACAAAGTTTTCTTGTTCTCTGTCTCCTGTATCCTCCAATAATACTCTTTATTATCTCTGGTTCTTTATGATTTAATTTCTAATGCCTTGCATGCACTTCTATAGTCACTTGCTCATTTTTATTAGGTTTTTCATTTTCCTGTCATTTTGTCACTGTTTCACCAGCCATCTGGCCTGCTAATTTTCCTCTGACTTTTAGTACTTTCCTCATCATTGCCTCATGTACATTGGAAAGAAGTGATTACATCCTGCTGTCAGGCTTGGGTTGTTGGTTTTTGGGTTTTTTTACCACTAAGATGACATTTTTTTTTTTTTTCCTCTCTTGTTTAGCTTCTATTCATGTAGTTCTACCCATCAGGAAGGAAACAACCGAGTTTTCATAGAACGCCATGAATTTTAAAATGAAAAGAGGGGAAATCTAAAGCAGAAAGTATAATAAAGGTTTCATTTCACCTCAACTGAAGTTAAAAGTCTACTTTGTAGAAATCATCACCCCAGGAATTCCCTGGAAAGTAACTGTAATATTCAATAGAGGTAAACAGTGATTTTAGAGTATGATTTAGAAGATCTATTTCAGACGTCAATACATGTCTGAGCTAACTTCTCTCTGCCGACTGTAGAAATTGTGTAGATTATTAGTTTGGCTGAAAAAACCTGTATTTGGCCTGATGAATCACATGATCCAACTCTGTGTTCAGCTGTGGATACTAAATCTTCTCCATGGCTGGTAAAGTGTTCACTAACAAGTTAGACCCAGAGTACACAATATTTTTAAAATCAAGACATATGTTTTAGTAATCAAACAACATTACCATAGGCTTACCATTACTTACTACATTACCAAAATGTTCAGCCTTTCATAGTTTTTCAAGTTACTTATTTGTTTCAGAGATGGCAGCTACTTGGAATGCCTCAGCTTTGGCTTGCTCAGGCACATTAGTCATGAAAAGCTGGAAAAAGACAGCCTCTGCTGATGTTCTGTACTCCTGGAAATTAACCTGCAGCTGCTTCAAAGTGATCTTCTAAATCTGAAGCAAGAAACATGTCAGTCTGCCCAGATCCCTGTATGTCATTTGCTTTTGTTGACAATGAGAGCCCTGATTGATTTCCTGAGGCAATTTTGACATTTTTACACCAAAATAATATAGTTCTACCTAATGCATTTCTAGTTATTTAAAGATTGTACTCTTGGTACTTTCTATTTTGCTAATGCAACCCATTTTAATTGCAGATTGTGATCTTGTCTTTGAAGGAATTAGAAATTGATGTAAATCTGTTTTTCTTATGAAGGTCAAAACCTACAGCATGATAATCTGGGCACATGTGTCAGGTCAGCGACACAAGCACTAAGGCTATTTCTGAGCTAAGTAAATACTAAACAGTTGGTGTTAAAGGGATGGAAAATTAGGGGCTAGTGCTCCTTCATAGATGCAGCATCCTGTGCTGAACAGTAAACATTAATTCTTGACAAAACTGATTGCAGTACCTCACCTGAAATTATGGGTGACAGATATCTATGTGAATGCCAAGTGTCTAACTACATTTGCATGGCATAAAACAAAGAGATTGGGGTATTTTTTCCAGTTGGGTTTGGGTTTTTTGATGTTTATGAGTAAGCTCTGTTAATGCAGCAAGCCATTAAGATGCACACTTACGGCCCAGAGACCGCATAATCATGGTACTGTGGCTGAACTAGCAAAGTCTACTTAACACAATGGTTTTCTTAGTCACTGTGCTGTGCTGACTGCAGTTGCACATCAACTTGGTCAGAGATGTCACTTTTCCCTTTTTCATAGTTTACAATGCCTTTCTTCTGCAGTACTGTAGCCCAGTTTGTTAAGAAATGATCACAGGAATTTGGCTGTGAAACACCAACACAGTATTCTTAAGCTTTTTACCTTTTCTTTGGGGTGGAGATTGATAGAGAGGTGAAGAGAGAAACATTCATCTAACTCAGGGTACTCCTGTCCTATAGTGAATATGGGAGTACTTCCTTGTAGCTGAGGGGACCAAAAATAGGTTATTCAGCTGAGCATAGGCTTAGTCCCACAAACAGGCTGCTCTGCTTCAAAATTAAAAAAAGTTAGATAAATGAGGGACAGTAACCAGGTTCTTTCTTTAAGCATCCTTTCTTTTGCTTTAAAATCCATTGCACAGATTTGTTATTGATATCTGGGATTTCCTGGGACAGAAAAAGACAGACACAACATGTTTAACTGAAGCAGTTCTTGAGGAGAAGGGACAATGGGTTGGAGGCAGGAGGCATTTGTGGGTTGGTTGAAGTCTTTTGGTCATATTACTAAAGCTACTATTCAGCATTTACCTTGACATTAAAAATTTGTTCCTGAGACATGGTTGTGGTTTAAATGCAGCTATATAACTTGAAAAACTCAGCTTGGTATTTGTCAAAAGGATGTAACTGAAGTTCAAAACTTGTATTAGTGATTCGGAACTACATCTTGCTTTGCTGCCACTGATGTTTGTGACATCGCATGATACCATTCACTCCTAACTTCAATATAATTGCCTCTAAAATGTGTTACTGCTACTCCAAATGTTCCTACAACTGTATATGTATATCATCTCACATGCCAGAGGCTGTTTTACTACTTTCAGTTTATGTGATGATTAGCATTGTTTGATGAGACAGCTCTTTGCTGTTAATGTCTTTGAAGCTGGAATTGTTTTTATCTTGGAATTATCCCATGACCAACGTAGATCCTCTAGTGAGTGCTTTTTTCTCTGGCAATTTCCTTACTGCTCATTTTTAAAGAACTCAAAAAGATTTGCTTTTTGTGAAATGTCTCAGTAGCTGATTCAATCACTACATTTAAATGAGACAGAAAAATATAAATAAATCAAACATTAATGTAAACCCAGGGGGCAAGAATGGTATTCATAGTGTGAACAGAAACATTTTTGACACAGTAGGTGGATTCCTAAAGGAGATTGCATTGTATATACATAGATACATACATATATATATATATATATAACTGAGAATGTCTTTAATGTTTTCTTTATTCATATATTACCAACTTCTGCAACATTGATGTAAGAACTAGAATTGATTCTGTGAAATTTCTGGTTTTTATCAGTATTTGAAAATCAACTAGTACTTACTTATTGATGAAAAATTAATGAGAATTAATTATGACAACATGCAATTTCTGTTTAGGATTTGGAAATATATTTGCTACCCACAGCTGTAAATAATTCAATGCAATCCTTTATGGATATATTTTTTAACTAGATATACATGATTCTGAAGCATCTTTTTTCTTAAAGGATGCATTTCTTCAAATGATAGACATATTCCTGCTAGGAAAATAATAAAAGTTCATGTTAGATCCTGCCAATGTAACTAAAGCATGTTAGTATCTATATTGTCACCTTGATTCCACATCTCATTATATCCAAGTCTCTAAATTAGCTTGCCTCCTTTATTTTTTTGTATGGTGGCATTTTGGTGATCTTAGTGTTGAGTAGAAACTGTGTCAGGAGGGAGTATCTGTAAGAGAGCAGCTAAATTAACACTAAGTTTACTTTTATTGTAATTTTCCACATCTTAGCAGCTATGAATCTGTGTTTGAAAAAAAGGAGATAAAGTCTCAGTTTGGGGGAATTTGAGTTTTGTTTGTTTTTTTTTTTCTTACTATTTGCTCTTGCTTTTCTTTGCAGTAGAACTGGGGAAAAGAAACAGGAAAGGGAAAGGAGGGGAGAATGTGCTGAGTACATCAGCTGCCTGACTGGCGAGCCATCTGGACACATAGGGTGTCTCAGATGTCTTGGTCTCACAGTTGGCTGCAAACCCTTCCTTGAGTTGGAGGGAGGGAAATGCTGAAGCCTTTTGATAGTCAGGGGACATGTGGCTGAGGCCAGGATGAGCAATGTTTCAAGAGGACCTCTTGGAAAGAGCTGTCAGAGCCCAATCTCAGTGTGCAGAGCAGGTAGGACCATTTGGCCTTTATGCCTTGCACCTATAAAAGCAGAATGTGCAATGACTGATACCTTATAATGCAAGTTACTTCATATATTAAAATAAAGACTTTTCTGCCACTGGATTAAACTCAGTGAGTCTGGCCTTGCCATTTATATTAAATCAGAAAGAGAAGAAATATTACAGAACAGACTTACCCGTAATGCCTGACTGGTGTAAGAATCTAACGAGGCTGGTGGCAAGTGTGCAGATGGACCACTGAAAGCCGGATGGCTGCTTTCATCAGGCTGGTAGCTGCTGAAGTCCTACATTGTAACATAAGACATTCTCACTTCTAAAACCCTATTTTGTTGTTTCTGAATAATGGCAGGGTAATCTGTGCCTCTGACTCAGAGCCTGCCCTTGTGATATGTCCTTTCTTTGGAAGTCTTTGAGCAAGGATGAATTATACCTGCTGACCTGCTTTTAAGAAAGGTCATATTTCAAAATATTTTTCCTGCTTGAAGATGAGGATCATGTGAATCACATAAAGAATGAAAAAATGATAAATACTGCTCATGTTAAGATGCAGATTTGTCAGCAATTTGAATATGAATGATGAAATAGAATATCCATATCCAATAATACTATTTCCTCCAAAATGTTTAAACACTATGTAGGAATTTGATAAAATGATCTAATTGTTAATAAAGTCTGCTAACTATTGACATGAAATAGGTTTTTGATCTAGGTTGCAATACTGTCATGTCTGACCTTAATTCTGAATGGCCTAAAAATATCAGTCAGTATTATTTTCTAACATTAAGCATCAATTCTGCAAATAAAACATGAATATTTCTTGCACAAGTTCTCCACTGGTTTTCTTAACTACACTTTTACTTCTGTAGAAATTTTGTGCTAACATTTCAATGCCTGCTGAAACAGCTATATTACTTTAATTCAATTTCACAGTAGTTTTTCTATTTTTAAGTATAGTTCAGTAGTCTGAGAATAATGTGACTATACCAGCAAGAGAATCAGAACACCTCTATCCCGTGTGAAAGAAAATAATTTTTTCTTGGGTCTCTATAATTGCATTTTCATTTTCAGGCTCATCTCCCTGGTTAATAACCAAAATATTGATTCACAAAGAGAAGTAGTTTGAAAATACAGTGAAAATACTTTTGGATAAAATAATAAAATGGGATGTGTCCTGAAACTTCTTCTAAGACTGAAGTTCATCTATTTGTATGTGTCTTGAAATGATATTTAGGGTTAGCATTTTAGCAATGAGCTAAAATTAATGAATTTCATTTCATTAAAAGGTGGTTTAGTTACTATTATTTTTTTTTAATTTTATACCTTTTTTTTTCTTTATTTTTTTTTTTTGAAAAGTCACCTTGTCATTAGTTTGACTAGAGAATTTAAAAGATTTTAATTATTAAGATTAAGATTAAATTAAGATTTATTTGTTAGTGTAGCTGCAAAAATTTGATGGAAAAAATAGTGTGTATATGTAGTCCAGTCCTTCTACTTACAGGTGGATCTGTTGTAATTAGTACAATTATGCTTATATTTGTGCTGTCCAAAGCTTTTCTCAACAATACTCTAACAGTCACTTATAAATTTGCCATCTCTGTTAGTAAGCTTGTCATTTTTCAAACTGAGCATTTGTTGGTAATTTTAAAATGCAGTGATTCAATGTAACAATTTATGTATTTTTATGCACAGCAACAAAAGCTTACAAAATAATTTGCAACCATTTCATGAGCTTTACTTTGCTATTTTATCATCCTTGTATATCCTTTCATATATTAGCTGTCTTCATCTTTTCCTGTCCTTATGCAAAAGCATAAGAAGTACAGTAATTTTTTTAACTCTATTTCTTTTGCCAGTATTTTATATATGTTGATCCAAATGTGAAATGGTAATAACAATATCACATGCCAATGTGGAACCCACATTCAGATCCTTACACATAAATCCCTCAGGTTTCTGAAGGCACTTGGAACCAGAATAATTTTTTGATACTTGAAGCCCAAATGAAAATGAGTCTCTACATATCTCATTACTGAAATACTTCATAATTTTCTTAAAATAATTCTTGATATCTTTTGTGTCCCACAATATTGCCTTGGTTCTTGGGCTATTTATTTGGGCAGAACTCTGAACTAGCAGCCACATGTGCTTTATCCATAAAACTGAATTATTCGTTTTATCTCCAAATAGGGCAACCTGTTTTTTAATGAGTCCAGGCTTTAGTGTTCCTTTTACTTGAAATGGGATAAATTACACCTAGGTACAATAGATAAAAGCCTAACAATAAACATTGAGTGTAACCAATCCCATCAGCATCCTTAATATCTGATTCACAGCTATTTTTTACAGTCAGTTGTGCTTGGACTCTCCATGTGCAGAGTATCCAAAGGGTGTATCATGAGGGAGGTGTTCTGATGTTAGAATGTCTACAAGAAAATAATGCTGAGATGAATGTGATTCCTACATTCTATAGTTAGCTAAACTTTTTTTTGTATCTTTCTTCAGTTCAATGCTCTTATTCCTGACTTCTGTCTCTGTTTTAAAATTCTGATGTATTCGGTGTGTTGCAGATCTGCCTGGATTTCATGCTGTGCTCTATGCTTTCTGAAGTGTCCAAAGACAGATGATAGGCAAATTTTTTTTCCCATTTTCCCCATGATATTGTGATAAATGTGGCTATTCAGCTACTTTATTTTCCCCATCATCAAATCAACTCAGAATATTTGTGGCTCAATATTTCTGGCCTGCCAAGCCCAGAATCAGGCTGGAGAAGGTGCAGTCTCAGCATCCCAAAAAGAATAATAGAAGAAGTAGTCTCTTAGGACATAGTCTTCCAGAGCTCAAGGATAGACAGAGGGAAGGCAATAGAATAACTGTACTTAAAAAAAAATAGAGAGGAAAAAAAGGTAATGTGATAGAAATAATAATTAATAATGATTTCTACAAAAAAAGTTAATCATGTTATTCTCATTTCAGCTATTCTCAGCAGTGCTGTAAATTACCCACAAGCCTGTTAAACAAATTGTTTGAATAAGGGTAGTTCCAAGGTGGATGTTTAGTGGGAAACAAATTGTGTCCAAAATGTTAAGTAAATACTTGGGTTGTTATTGCTGTCATTGGTGGAGGTTTAAACCCAGCTGGAAATTAAGCACTACACAGCTGTCACTGAACCCTGTTCTTCCCCCCCAGTCCAGTGGAATGGGGAGGAGGATCAGTAAGACTTGTAGGTTGAGGTAAGAACAGTTTAACAAGCAAAAATGAAGTACAAGTACAGTTATAATGGTAAATGATAATGATAGTAAAGAGGTAAAAAACAAGTGAGACACTACAAGCTCTCACCACATGCTGACCGATGCCAGACCCCTCTTCTCGAGTCCAGATCAGTCCCCCTTCCTGATCCCTCTCCCCAGTTTGCATGCTGGGCATGAGGTTCTATGGTGTGTAATATCTTTTTGGTCAGGTCGGGTCACCTGTCCCAGCTATGCTCCCTCCCAGTTTCTTTTCTGCTCCTTTTCACTGGTAGAACATGAGAAGGGTTGAAAAAGTCCTGGACTTAGGACAAACACAACTTAACAAAAAACCAAAACAGCAGTGAGTTATCAACAGCGTTCTCATTCCGAATCCAAAACAAAGCTCTGTAACAGCTACTGAGAAATTAACTCTATCCCAGAAGAAACCAGGGCACTTTGTTACCACCCCATGTAAGATGTCTGTACAAGAATCCTGTATCCTCTGTAACCACAATTAATGTGTGATTGCTAGATACAGCTCCTTGAGATATATTATTGGTTTCTTGAATTTTCCCTTAGACTGTCAACTTCAAGGCTTGCTCAACCATTTAGGTATTGAGAAATACTGTGTCATGATGCATTGAATGTCATTTTTATATTAGCACTGGAAGAGCAATTATGACAGAAATGAGCATGCTCTGTGAACGGCGTTAATAACAAGAAGGTCCAACTCATTTAATTAGTTACTATTTCCCTAATGCTTTGAATGTGTGAAATGTTCTATAAGCAGTGAAATATTTTATCATCACTTTACTCAAGGTCCTAGCTAGATGTAATGAGGGAAATTTGGATTTTCTCATAGGAAATTGGACCAAAAAATTGCTGTCAACCAGGAATCCTGGGAATTGAGCAGCTAAAGGGATTAGAAAAACCCTGAGTCCAACAACTTTTACTGTGGAATTAAAGATTTATTTTTAATAGACTTTGGCTCTAAATTCATTAAAACTGTTAATACAAGAAACAATTAAGTGCCAGTAGAAGGAATTGGGCAAACAAAGGCATTAATCAAGGGTTTTTCAAAATGAAAAATCTCTTCAAAAATTATATGAAATATCATATGTCATCAAAGTGAAAACCTGAATTGTTCTCAAATATACTGCAGAATAAAAAATGTCCAGATGGAAGAAGACTTGAAGTACTGCATTCATTAGGGCTAGGAAATCATGAATTCTTTTGAGATACACTAAATTATGTTGAATCAGAGTGCTCATTGCTTTGTAAACTGAGTCTCTGAGAATATACACACATAATCATAACTATAAGCTTGGCTACATAAATATTGAAAAACTTAAGCCTAGCATTACATTTTCTCCTTTGAAAATACATAAGTGAAATGTTGAAAAAATAACCCATCTTCCATCTTTTCCCCTTCTGATGAAGCTTTTTTTATGAATAATTCACAATATTTTCCACAGAGACAGAGAATGAGAATCACTGATGGGATTGTAACTGTGTACATTTCCCTTCTGTAGTCAGTTTGGGACACTGAAGCAGAGCAAGGATTTTAACTTAGGTTCCCCTTCTTCATTATAGACATTAAGCAAATGCCTTCTACTCAAATCTCAGTTTGTAGTCTATGATTTGGGAAAAAGTATTCTAAAATTTCAGTTTGGCTGTACTAAACAATGCCCTTATGCCATTTTACAGAATCACTGAGACTCAATCACTGAATCATTTAAGCCATTTTTTTGTTGTAGAAATGCAATGCCTTGTGAACTTTAGTTTTATACTTCAGTGTTTCCTAAATAAGGAAATGATGCAATGTTCTTATTCTTCTATTCCTTTTTTCCCCTGCTCCTTCATTTTATGGCAATTTCTAGTAACATTGCTATTCTCTGTTTTCTATGATGCTGCTAAATTACTTCTCTGTAATCTTGAGGAGTTCCTGAATGATAATCTAAATAATCCCCTACCTAGGAAGAATGCAAGGACTGTATTTTTCAGTATTAGTCATACATTATAGCACTGTGCTTTTTTTCTTTTTTATTTTACATTTTCACATAAAAATAGTACACCTTCCAAAAATACATCAAAATTATCTTTATTGCTTTCAACTCTCCCCATAGATATGCATTGTGAAGATCAAAGAAAGGATCATAAATAAGCCACAGTTACATGATTAATGGTATCACATATGCTGAAAGAAAAAAAGACTAATTTGTCATTTTAGCTTATCTGCAAGAATGCTGACTTGATTTGATTGTTGTAACCTCAATAATTTGCAGGAGATTAAGCCCAAGATTCTGATGTTAGATAGAAAATGGGAATGATCCTGCTCATTCATTATGCATTTTGAAAAAATGAACCCTTTGTCTATTTTTTTGCCAACACAGCTCTGTAGCTCATTGTGCACTTATTAGTATTTTGTTTTGTTGTTTATTGTGTCACATTTCTGCTTTCCCTAGCAACCCTTACCAAGCTTAAAGGATTCTACTGTAGGAATTTATTTGCAAGGCTCAGTTAAATCCTTTCCACTTTTAATTTAAGCTTATTTTACTGTAATGTTAAGGTCCCCAAATGCAGCAGTGTATTTTTCAAGAGTATGTTATTTTGTGGTCAACAGGTGAAATAGATTGCCTGGAGAGTTACCGAGCATATTTGGGAAAGGAAGGGCCAATGGAGTATATAAATAGAGGAAATGATGGGTCCTACAGTTATGACAGTGAGGAGCAGGAATACTCTAGTTGAAACAGACAAACTGCAGGGCTGAAGTGATGTGCACAAACCTTTATACTTGTGGTCTGTCTTCTTTAGTTGTTCTAATTTTGCTCCACTTTAAAATAAAAATAAAAGTTGAGCATCTTGTTTTCATTCACTTATTTATTTCCTTAATTTGAAAAACTTCCCAGTCTTTTGAAAGAGTTGTTTATAAAAGGAAAGTCTGGACTGAATTCCCTTAAAGTAATTTCCAATGCAGTGACATTTCAGACATCAAGGTAATGGAAAAGACTCCTTTTATCTGTGGGAAGACCTGAAAGCCCCAAATACAAGCAGTTGAAAAGAGACAAGGGAATGCCATGAGAGGATGATGGGTAAATTGAACAAAAGTGGGGCATGTGCCAGTGAAGTCAAAGGGTGTAATGTAAGGTGTAACTATTGCCTTAATTATTATAGGATTTAAGTTTTGGTTATTGTTTTCCTCCATGTCATGCAGTGTCAGATCACGTGTAGCAATTACAGTTATATGGAATGACATTAGGAATGCTTAAGGCCTTGCAGCAGGGCACTGTGAGCAAGGGTTCTCACACAAAAACTCACTTTCTCAATGATCAGTAAAATAAATATGGAAATTATTTTATTGCTAAAACTGCTGCTTGATTCTGTTCCTCTCTCAAGTCTTTTGCTTGTGACTAGAAGTGATGGCAAAATGAAATAGAAAATATTTGTTTTTAGAGTGAGAATTGGTATTATCCAAGAAATTCCCCAAATGTACTTGGAAATAATAAGTGAATAAATATAAAAATGAACATATTTAAATACAAATAGGAATATTGTAACTATGTTTAATTAATCTGAAGATAAATGAGGAACTACATAGGAAAGCCAAGATCTAGTATATTAAAATTATTAGCAAATATATATAATGGCCAAATTTATCAAAATCTGGAAAGGTTCTATACAGAGCAAAAACTAAAATGGGACAATTGTTATCAATACTAGCTGACTGTAAGTTCAGTTTTTACAAGGGCAATGTTACAGATAAACATTGAAAATTGTATGAACAATTATGTATGATTGTTAGTCTGAATATGAAACAAACATTGGAAAAGCCATTTTCAAAGGCTATTGCTCAATTACTTTATTGATTGGGATTAAGAAGACTAAATGATGAAGAATCTATTGCATACTGTGAAAACTCTGGCTGTTGAAACATTTAGGAAGAGAGGACAGCTCAAACATAGATTTTGAACACTGATATTTATACCTCAGTTCAACTTAATTACAAAAAAAATTTGTAGCCCTATAGAATTATTCAATCACCATATGCTCCTCCAAAAGCAGTAAAAAAATGATGACGATACCAGACAAACTGATCCTTCATAATGCCCATTTGGAAGTCCTAAAAGAGAAATACAATAAGAATGAACTAAAAAAGCTCTCATTTAGGTTTGGATCAGACGAAAAATTGTTACTGAGAAATTATTTATTAAAATAGTTAATTACAATAAATATAAGAAGAAAATTATCTACATTTTATTAAATGGTCTTGGTCAGAAATAAATGCTCATGTATGAACTAGAACAGTGGCTACAGACTGCTACTTTCATGGCTAGATATAAGTTTAACAAAAGAGGAAAATCTGACAGATAATAATGCTACAGATTTGTCTTTGAGTAGGAAGAGAGACACTGATGATGAAAACCTGGAAAGGATGTGCAGAGAAACAAGAAAGGTGAAGAATGAAATATGTGGATAATGGATTTTATTACAACTGTCCATAAACTCTGGAGACTGCATAAGGACTTTTTGATGGGACTTTTTTATTTCTGACATGTACATTTATCATCTGTTATGTACTGTGTATTTGCTGTGGATGAGCTTTTGTTTAGCCTAGCTGACCCCAGAGCAAAATGTATTGGTTTTCTATTCCAATTTCTTTTTATAAATTGTCTAATCAGTTCAGTTGATAGAAATATTGAATTGATGTATCTCTTGATGTTGGATAGAATTTTGGGGATCTTATGCACTTGTCTTTGAACATTTTTCCCCCCTTTTCTGGAATTCAATATGATGATGAAATCTGGATTCGTTTGGGGGTTTTGACAGCTTAACGACTTTGCATTTCTTTTGGAGTTTCAATTTACAAAATTTTTGTGACATCTGATCTTCCAAATAAATAGCTGAAATTATGGAAATTCATTTAGAAACAATCAGCACTATCAAAATGCAATGATCTCATGAAGATTGGATTTTTTTTTTCTCATATTTTAAAAACAGAGGTCTCTCTAGGAAGAATTTGTGTATGTTGGGACTTCAAACATGCAGTTAAAGTGTCTCAAAAACACTGTCCCTATAAGATAAACTACCATGACAGACACATATTGAAAACAGGAAGGCATTAATTTCAGGCCTACATGGAATGAAAGGCTTGGAATTAGCACGCTGGGCAAAATTCAATTGTGTAGACTGTGGGGAAAGCACAGAGGCAACAACAGGAGGACACCAAACCTGGTGAGGTAGATCTGGGAAACCTATTTGGACAAAATCTCCCACAATGGCAAAAGGTGGGAAAGGAAGCAAATGCTTGCACACATCCTATCCCAAGATGCAGGAATGACATGGACACCTCTGGATAGCTAGGTCTTGGACTGTATAAAAGTGGTACCTCCAGAAGAACACTCTGGGGACCAGAGCAGACCAGAAAAGGAAGGGCCAGGGTGATGTTGCAGGGAAAAAAGGACACTCTTCCAGTGGAATTTACGTTCTTTATGTACAAGCAAATATGAATAGTAATATTAGTTTTAATGGATTGTTCATTACATCAGTTAAGTGCACAACCCCATATGTAAGGAACAGCCCAAAGGTACACCTAAGAATTTTCAGTGTACCTGCAGATTAAAGTCTCATTTTAGCCCTCTTCTTTCTTGTTATGTGCCTGTAAGTTCTATTCCCAGTAATTCTAGTTGCATATGCCTGGTGGTCATAGGGATCTGAATAATTAAAAATAAAAAGCATGGATACAAGAGAAAAGGTGACCTTGAAAAAAGTATAATGAATGCACTGTGCAAAGGCTCCACTGCACATTAAAACTCAAGTTATAGCCACCAATGTTTCTTTGTCAGTCTTTATTTGGAGTAATGTCTACAAATAAGCTGCACTAAAATATCCAAGAGGAAGAAAGAGAGATTTACTATTTGGACTCCGTACATTTAATTTACACTGTATTAAATTTCCTACAATGTCCAACTCATTTATTGATGGGAAATTATCCTTGCCAACCTTGTTATACTTTCACAGGAAGCTTGATTTCTAATACTGCAGAAGGTACACTTAAAATAAGTGTAGTAAATTGGGCTTTGATTAACTTTTTTGGAGTTTGATCCCATCTGGAGACAAACTCTTTCACAGTTTTTTATAAAACTCTCCTTTAAATTCTTTACAAATGTTCAGAGTGATGCTTTCAGTGCAGTACCTGGTCCCAGAGCTCTTCCAAGGACAACCCCGAGAATAAGACACAGAAGGCACTTGGAAGCAAAACGCAAAAGGAAGAAAAATGTTTTAGTGGAAGATCATGGATAGGATATAGAATGTGTTTATAAGACACTACATGTCTTCTGAGCTTTTCCACCATATCTCTGTAAAACACTTCTGAAACTGTATGAGAACTTCTATTACAGACTGCCACAGGTGTATCACCTGCATACTCTGAGATAATTTGACTGTGTGCAAGGATTTCACTCCACAAAACCAAGGAAGAAAGCTAGTGCTCCATTTCCAGAATGACAGGGGAACAAAGGAGTGTGAATCTGCTTTTTTTCTAGGTAAACATTGACATTTTTGCAGTGGTACTAAACATTATTGCGAGTGCTGTGGGTCTCATGAGAGTTCTGGAAACCAATCTTTACAGGATTTTGCCCCACCCAAGCCCCAGAGTGGCCAGACAACTGGGAGCCCCCATCTTGGTGGGGTTGGTTACAGGAGGCCATAGCACATAAAACCCATTGCCCTGAGATGCACATGATCACATCTCTATTGTCCTTGGATTTTATGGTATCTGAGACCACATCAGGAACCAAGGATGTAGCTATTTCTTGCTTTTTTTCTCTTTTTTCCCTTTTCTACACCTAATTTCCTAATATGGGTAACTTAAGATTGGATAGGTAGAGTTGGAGAAGTTGATGCTTTCAGAAAAGTTTTATTTTGATTTGTTTTAACTTTTGCCCAATTCCTGATCTTCTAATGCTTGCCAGTAAAGTTTGGATTTTAACCTTCTGGGAAATTTTGTCTGGTTCTCCTTTGTGCTCACCTCAGGGAAAAGTAGTAATTTGAGCCTGTTTTAAATAAACTTGCTGAGAAAGGACAGGGGCTCAACACTTGTGCTGTAGAACAAAATGCCCAGAGATTCGGGGGGACCACAAAGCAGCAATCACTATAAATATGTGATTTTTAAAGGACTATATATGATCACTTCCTCCAAGTTCTTCCATTACCCAGAAAACTTTACTTGCTCAGAAGTTCTGGTGCTATACTTCATCACACATAACTCACCCTCTCTGTTCAGTGCTATGAAAACAACACAACCACTGTCTTATGTCATGTGTTTTGAATTGGACACACACAAGATAATGCTGGGATAGAAGGACATTGTATTGGGTTCAGTGGAGACTCAGTACCGAGTGTTGTATGTTGTGGATAATGCCAGTCTATGCCACCTGGCTTAGGATCAGCGAATAATTCCAGGCTTGTTGCTTTTACTGTATACCTATAGTTTTTAAGGCTTATGAATACAACAGTGTTAAAAGATTTAATAGCACATGTAAACGTTAACATTTTATTACCTTAAATGAAATATTATAATTCATAAAAACTTAAAGTATTCACTTCTAGCATTTTGAATGATTGGCTGATACTAACACTCATGGAGCTGTGAAGGGAATTTAGGGAATGAAGCAGAGTAAAAGGCTTTAAATAAGAGAAGCATTAACCTCAGATAGTCTTCTAATAATGCATTTGCCCTGGATAAATGATGGAAGCCAAATCTATTATAGCTGGGAAGAGAAACAGAAGAAAATTATGAGGACGTGAAGGAGCTACCTGAAAGGAGTTTTCTTCATTAAATTTGAATCTCTATATACTAACTTGTCGATAATATTTACAGCAGAAGATTTCCTGTAGCTTTTGAAATTAATTTTTTATGTTAAACATTCAATAGATATTCTATGTGCATATCATGGTTCTTTTACAAGGGTATTCTAAATGCCATGTATCCTACCCTGTGCTATCCATTATTTTGCTGTTTGGTAGTTGTTTATTAAGTCCTCCATGTCTAAGCATAAAAAATGCAGGGAAAATGGAATAAAGTATGATAATATGCAATAAATATAAAGAAATAAATATAAAGAAAATCCTTTTTAGGAATAGTAAAGGAAAGATCCTTGTATTTACTCTTCTTACACTTAGCATATAGATACACATGCACATGCCTTAAAATCTATAAGCTGATTCTGATAGTTCATTGTGGGTTTACAAGCTAGTTTATTTATTTAAAAATAACAGTATGCTATTTTGAAAGACTGTGGAGACACTGCCAACTTCTGTGTAAACACCTAGGATGATAGTGGCAACCCAGGAGGTGGAAGATTGGCTTCTTTGTCATGCTTGTACAGAGGCATTAGGAATTTCATCATAGCAAGAGAGTTTGCTATTCACCAAACTGCAGAGCATTTTATGTAGGGACTTCCTTTTAATATGTTTCACTGTATTGTCAAAAGGGTAATAAACTGTGACAAAGGTTTTCATGTTTTTGAATGAAAAATATTTATAGACTGAAAGTTGTTGCTTGGTAAGTCAACTATGCAACCTCGTTCAAAATGAAAAGAAATGTCAAACACTTAGTATTTTGTCCTAAGAAAGATCCTCAGTTTTAATGTAGCACTAAGAAAATGTTTAATTGAAAAATGTAACAGATAGTGAGCTAGAAAACTACAATTACATGGAAGATACTGTTTGCATTCGAGGCATTTTGAATGGTGATATTTTAGAAAAGTCTCAGCATGATAACTGCTGCAATGGATTTCAGCAAAAAGGGCTCTCAAAAAAAAAAAAATAGTAATAAATAAATCCCACCAAAGCAGCAAACATAAAAATTCTGTTGGAAGACAGAACTAAAGTTGTTTATCATGGATGTATCATAGATGGGAAATATAATGCACTAACTTCATGTGGATGAAACTACATATATAACAAAATACAATACATTTTTCCTTACACTCTGCAGCTGTGTGTTATCACTGAGTCAGTATTTATTAGCAGCCATAATGACTGTTGTCCATCCACAGACTTCAAACATTGTCTTTGAAACAGGGGCTGCTGTTTGGCTTTTCTTCTCTAATCTAGTTAATCACTTGCTTGTACATATTTACAGGCAGAACTGTATTCCTATAGAGAGTTATGCAGAGGATGTGCCTCCCAGTCAGGAACACATAAGAAGCCCTCATACATTGAGCTACCTGGCTGAATTCTAGCTCCTTCTGAGCCCCCAGTTCACTCAAGTGCCTTGTTCCTCTTTATAGCAGTCTCATTTTTATTGTTCTAAGTCACTTTGAGGTTAAGCACATGCTTAGAAATCTGGCTCGGTTGAGATCTGAGTAACTGACCTGAAATTGCACATTTTACGTGGTATAAATAAGAAATTTGCAATCAGTATAGCAACATCTGCCACACTTTGCAATAACAAACTCAGTAGGAACACATTCAGGAGTGGATGATGGCAGCAGAGAAACTGCTGAACTTAATTTTTTTTTATTTTATTTTATCAAACTAAATCCAGTGGTTTTGTCACTGGGACAGTAGTGCTCATTTACTAACCACCAGGTTATTATTAGATGTTCTTAGTTCTACATAAATCCTGAACAGAAACTTCTAAATAAATCATCATTTTCAAGTGTCACAGATGAAAGCACTTATAATTATTCAGAATATAAGGTTCAATGTGATTTTGAAATCTAGATTTCTGCTTGAAACACACTAAAATATGTATTGCATTATTTGATGAATAATTAAGCAAAAAGTTATGTTAAAGTTTTAAAACCATAGTAGTGCAAAATTTAATGGAAAATCGAGCCTTGCCCATCATTTCCCCTCTTGCTCCCACTAAACATCTCCCACCACCTCTTCACATTTCAGTTTAAAACGTGTTTTTCAAATTATGTTGATGTAGAAAGAAAAGTCAGGGTATGCAAGCACAGGCAAATCAACAAACTATTCAGGTACTGTATGGTGCCACAGCCAGGGATTTAACTATTTAGACCACAGGACTTGCTTTGAGAAACTTACTCCTCTGGGGGCTGATGGGATCTGTCTGTAAGAGTAGGGGAAGCACATCCTCAGTAATGCGCTTGCCCAGCTGATGAAGAAGGCTATAAAATTTCTGGTTGAGGGGAACCTCAATCCATCCCAATCCCACCGCTTTGATGCCCGTGGCAGTAGGACAAGCCCAGAGCCTGGAGAGGGATTTCCAGACACTCCAATCAGTAAGCCAGCTTCATTAGGGGCCCAGTTTAAATGCCTCTGTTCAAGCACATTACATCATTGTTTCCAAACTGGAGAGATATGGATGTGACAGAGGGACCACTTGGTGGATAAAAGAAATGTGGCTGGATGGTCGCACTTACAAGTTGCATTCCAAGTCCAAGTGGAGGTCAGTGACAAATGGTGTTTCTCTGGGGTTGGAACTGGCACAATATATTTGTTGGTGACAAGGACAGTAGGATAGAGTGCATTCTCAGCAGGTTTGCTGGTAACACAAAACTGTGTGGAGCTGCTAGCATGCTGCAGCGGAGGGATGTCATCCACAGGGATCATGACAGGCTTAAGAGGAGGGCCTGTGCAAACCTCATGGAGTTCAATAATGACACCAAGATCAAGATCCAACACTTTAGTTGGAGAAATCCCAAGCACAGGTATAGGCTGGGAGGAGAATGGATTGACAGACTCCCTGACAAGAAGGACTTGAAGATGTTGGTTGATGAGAAACTCAACAGGAGCTGGCAGTGTGCACACACGGCCCTGAAACCAATTGTATTCTGGCCTGCAGCAATAGAACTGTGGAGAACAGATTGAGGGAGGTGATTCTGCCCCTCTAATCTGCCCTCATGACACCCCACCTCGGGACATGCATACAGCTCTGGGACTCCCAAAAGAAGAAAAGCATGGACCAGCTGGACAGAATCCAGATGGGGGACAGAAGATGATCAGACAGCTGGAGCACCTCTCCTATGAAGGCAGACTGAGTGACTTGGGATTGTCAAGTATGGAGAGCAGAAGACTTTGGGAACAGCTTATAGCAGTCTTCCAGCACTTAAAGGGGACAAAAAAAACCTGGAGAAGGACTTTTGACAAGTGTGTTTAGTGAGTAGTACTACAATGGAGAACAGCTTTAAAGAGAGGAGATTATATATAAAACAGAAATACCATGAGTGTGGTGAGACACTGAAACAGGTTGCCCAGAGAAGTTGTGGATGTACCATCCCTGGACCAGGACCAGGCTGGATGGGACTCTAGAAAATCTGATCTAGTGGAAGATGTCCCTGACAATGGCAGGGGGGTTGGAACTAGATGACTTTAAGATCCTTTCAAATCCAAACTGCTCTATGATTCTATGCATATAAATAAAAGGGTTTTGTTAAAGTAAGAGACAGAGTTCTTAGACAGGTTTCAGCAACAGATTAATTTCAGATTGAATTGATATGTCCTTGCTAAATTTGTCCTTTTTCTGTCATGGTAGAAAAAAAAAAAGGATAATGAGAACCTGAAATTTGCAGTTGAAAGTTCCTTGATATATTGATTTTTTTTTTCCTTGTTCAAGAGACCATGTGCTGCCTAGCAGGGTCTGTGTTTCTTAAGCACACTTTTTGAAGCTGTCTACCTATGGAGCATATTTACCAAGGCAGCCCTTACATCAATCATAACTACATGCAGAGTGCTCTTAACTCTGTGGAGATGTGTATCAGCAGCAGGGTCCCTTGCCTGCTGCTCACCACCTACAGTCTGCCAGTCCCATTTGTCTCCAAGGGGTCACACTCGTAATTCCCCATAAAGAAAGGTAATTTGCTTGGATATTACTCTCAAAAGTGGCAGACCAGGCTTCCCTCTTGACAAATGCTGAATGATTAATATGGTAGGTTAACAAAGAGGGACTAAGACAGCGAAAAATACAAACACATAAAACTTCAAACAAGAGAGAGATTGTAAGATTTTTTTATGATCATTTTAGACAGAATCCAAGCTGTTGCTAACATGAAGTGTCATATTTTTGACTAACTTTACAAATCATGTTCAAAAATATGGATTAAATACCAGTGAGGCATGTAACGCTTCTACGTAGAGCAAAGCTGTATGATAAAACAAATAGCTTATTTTAAACAGTAATCTCATAGTAAATTCAGATGTAAAGTAAACTTCTGTGGGTATGAGAACTGCATTCAGAAGTCTCTATTCTACCTAACTCCTTTAGGTTGATTCCAACCTGTACAAATTTGGCACCACCAAGCAGGTCCAGTGTAGAAACACCTGAATTTTAAAGTCTAAGTTTTCTAACATTTTAACAGATATCAGTTATAATATTTTGATACTTTGCAATTAGAATTACTTCAAAGCAAGAGCAGCAGCTCAGTTTCCTGTTGAGAATACAGCTAAAGATAGTGCTTACAGTATTTTCACAGCAATCATTGGTAAATAAGTATTTTTCCTGACCAGCTGAGGTTTGGTTGGCTGTTTTTTTTTCCACTTTCTTGATCAAAGCCTAGGAAATCTCTTTTCAGTCATTATTGATTACTCAGTCAGATGAGTGATCAATGGCAGTGATAAGGAAAAAAGAGATATTTACTAAACCCAGACCATGGCCTGATTTGAAAATAGCTGTTTGATTATTCTTCTATGACAATCTATGATATTCAGGATTCATCAGGATAAATCTTAAATGATCTTTATTTTAAACACACACACACACACACACGTACGTGAGGTGTATTTTTTTATCAATTTATGTTTTATGCTTAATGTATAATTTTAAATGTGAAGAGAGAGATCTATATTGAAGCATGTCTTTTTAACTCTACTGATAATCTGTTCACAAAACAAAAATGTTAATCTACAAATTATAGAGAAAGCATTCCAAAACTCACATAATGTCATATGGTTTGATTATGGTTTTAGAACTTTGTATCCTTTTCTTCACACAGCCCTACATGTTCTAGTTATAATAAGCCTTTGTAAGTCAATGCATCATAGTTCACTTACTCACCCTGGAGCAAATGCAAGGTATTAAACACCAGCATTGGATGGAAAAGATATGAAATGAGAGAGAGGCACAAGAAAATGGTGTTTAACTCCCTTGTGAGTTTTGCAAATATGTGGAGAGAAAAGGGAAAGATGGAAAAGTTGAAACTCTAGTTTTTAACTTTGCCTTTCTGCCAGAAACAGTTTGCAGAAACAGTAAATAAAAGGTAAGTAATAGTAATGGTTGACGTAGGACAAAACGAGGCATTGTTCAAGACACACAAACCGTGCATAACAAGTAGTCCTTATTGCTATCTGTATTTAATATATACTGGAAACATATTTTTAATATTTTTCACCCTTGCAGTTTTCTGAGGAAATGTAAATTTACTTTCCAAGGAAGTATATTGAACAGGATAGTGGTGTTACATTGACAAGCTTTCTAGAAACTCAAATTAATTTCATTCAGGTCTTACCGTAAATGCATCTTTTGCATAGATATCTATAAATCACAAATACACTGAATAAACATACAGGCAAAGAAGTTGCAGATTTAACTCTTAGACTAGTTTTGTTTGAAAAGAAATTCAAAATAATAAAAAGACAATATTTAGTGGCACATGAAAAAACCTGAGGAAGGATTTTCTAAAGAAGAACCCCAGTGGTACAATTTCTCAAAAATTCCAAAGCTGTATAGGTGTGACGTGCTTACTGAAATGGAATTTGGACTTGATTTTTTTGTAATTGTGATTTAATTGTATGCTTCTGAGCTGCCTCGGTAAGAAACATAGCCACAATAAGCATGTTCTGTGATCAATTAAAAGATTAATCACCTTGTCCAGAGGGTGATTCAAATCTTAGAGGGGTTGGTGATGTTTACTGGTATCCATAGACCACACAGAGATCCAGGCCAATTTCACACCTAAATTAGATTCTTCAATAGGATGTTTAACTCTTTGTGAGATAATTCACTAGTCCTATTTTGTGCCAAACTTCTGTTTAACTCTGAACAGACTTCCTTTGCTACTTAATATTGATACTGGATATTGAAAAAGCAAGCTTGTAGTATTTGTCCAACCCCACAGACGGGTACTGCTTATTCATGTAGGTACAGTGGACTTCTGGCCTTAAAAAAGTAT
Organism: Petroica traversi; assembly: GCA_025920805.1. NCBI lineage: Eukaryota > Metazoa > Chordata > Aves > Passeriformes > Petroicidae > Petroica > Petroica traversi. The sequence goes on from JAHLSL010000019.1 coordinate 16,837,255, forward strand.
CTGTTGGAACAATTCCAAAATGCTCCCTTTTTTACTCAAAGAGGGATAGGAATGTAGCAATGTGTCGCACAGCAGAGTCAGAAAGGCAGGTTCTTTCTGAAAAGCAGTCTTTTCCCATGTGACATGTCAAAGATAGAGCTGCTATTTTCTTCTGGCTTGTATTAGAGGAGTCAAGACTGACTGTATTTCCCACAGGAAAATGAGGTATGATATGTATGGGAGCAACTCTGATGGCTTTGCATTCATGAAACATGAACTCTCATGAGGTATAGGTTTCAGAGCTATTGTATCTAGGGAAACAAATTCTGCTAGAAACTCAGAAATAAACACTGACAGGATGATTATTAGAAAGTACTTTAACTGCTTGTGGTTAGTGGCCTATGATGGTTTGACAAAATACGTCACTGAATAACAAATAAGTAACACTATATATACGGATATTACGTGCTTATCTGGAGAGATTGTCAACCAAGATCAATTTGAAAAATTCTAGGTTTTTTAATTTATTTTCTCAGATACATATATTAATATAGCAACAAAAAAAATCAATAATTTCTCTGGAATAAGACTTCAGCAGACAGTTATAAAGTTGGGTATAGCATGATTAGATCTCCACATTTACTGTATTTTAAATTGCTAGGGCAAAAAGAAATCCCTTGCTGAAATATTAGGAACTGAAGAGCATAACATTGAGAGGCCAAATGTTACAATCTAGTTCTCTGAGCCAGATTCTGCTTTAAAAGAAACTTAAGAAAGTAAATTAATAAAAATGTCACCTTTTTTATTATTTTTTGGTAGTTATTTTCCACATCATCGCATCTACTGTTATGAGGAATTGAAGCACAAAAAGTCTGTGATGCTGACTGAGACAGTGACTCGTTGGTCACTCAATGATGGCTTTCATTCAGTGAAAGCTTCAGTGATGAGGCAGAAGAACAAAGATCTGTATTTGTCACTCTGCGAGGGAGAGTGCCAAAGATGTTTCAAGAAAGTACCTTTTACTAAATTCCAAGTTGAAGCCTGATTCAGGCTTAAATGCTGCCTTTAGGTGTAGTTCTAAGCATGGGAGAAATGAGAATGTATAAAGCCTCTTGAGGCCTTGCTGAGGAGTACCTTTAAAGTCATTTAAAAGAGATGACTTTTCTGCAGCACTGTTCCCTTTTATGCTGGAGTGAGAGTAAGGGCTTTATTCAGCTTATAGCTGCCTAAACCTGGCTGCTTTTGGACTGGTATAGCTTTCCCGCTTAAAGAACCTATAAGATCATGGGTTTAGGAAGGATTTAAATTATCTGGATATAATGTGAATATATAAAAGTATAAGAGAAGGGTTGTGAGCCTTTTCTGCAAAGGGTCTGTCTTCAGTGGTGGTGGGAAAGCACGGAGCGTTGCTGTAGGACATAATGTGTATTTTCTGGTCTCCCTCATGTGAGTAGTGCTGCTTGTTGTCAGAGGAAAAAAAATTAAATTATGAATGCTAACAGGTGACTACTAATTGAATGCATGTTTGCTGGGGGTCAACATACAAAAGTGAACTTTTGAATTCCCTGACAAAAGCCTGCTACTTCTGACCAGGACAGACTGGTGGTAGATTTTGATAACAGCCAGATTTTAAAAAGAAAACAGTGGCACATCTTGGGTCCTCCTCATCCTGCAGAGGCACAGGACTGAATTTGAAGGCTCATCATATGTTACGCTTCTGAACATAGGCTACTGAAGTGAAAAGAGTGAGGCTTTCAGGGGCCTGAAGAGCGGGTGTCCAACTGAATTGTTCCCAAAAGCAGAATTGGTTTTAGAAAGATGAAGCTTCTGCCTGGAGATAGGCTCCTAGAAATGGGGTAACCTCCTGAAGATGGGACAGATGAACAGAGGCTGGTGCTGGAGCCATGGCTCCCCAGTGGAACTCAGGAAAGTGGGTATGTGAAACTATAGAGTAGGCTAAAGACTGTTGTCTTCTTTGTTCTTGAATAAACTGCAGTCGGACAAGCAAGGTGCTAGCATTCAAAGGTGCACCAGCCTTCATCACCCCAGCAGCTGTCACTGTAAACAGGAGTACATCAGTAAGAAGTCAATAAGGTTTATGTGTTTATTTGTTTGTTTTTCCCCTCAGAGAGTTGTTTCAGATTCCCTGATATGTGTCTGGAAGAAACATAAGTCTTCCTTAATCACTGCAGGAGGTTGTCCTTGGAATTGGCAGATTCTAAATTAATAATTTTAAAGGATGTGTTGTATTACTTCCTAAACAAGAAAAATAGTTTTGTTTATTTTTTTTTTTTTTGCAATTAAAAGGTGCATCTTGTGTCTGATTTATTGCTGTGCTACTCTTTACTCCTCTCTGAGAGTCCATAATAGCTCTTACTTTCTGCCCCCCATTTGAACACATACACACCTACTTCTGTGGCTTGAATCCTATGACTTTTCTAATTCATGTACCTCTGCAAAATTAGCCACTCAATATTAATACCTTCATGGATATATTTCAGGATATTAATAACTTCACTAAAATATTTCAAAATAAAGAATTAAATCTGTATGCCAACATTCCAGTCCCCTTTCTCTCTAAACCTATTTCAGTTACATAAGGACAAGGAAGGGGCATAATTTTTAAGGGTTTTTTTTTTTGTTTGTTTGTTTTGTTTTGTTTTGTTTTTTGTAAACTAGCTAAATTGCTGGGGTACACATGGGTCTGTCTGCACGAAATACCCTCTGAGTCTCAGTTCCCTCTTTTCCTGGCAGAGACAACTTCTCAGAAGATCCAAGCTCTGCAATATCAGTGTGTTGTTAATATCTCTTCTGTAAACTCTTAAGTGAATCTGGCAGTTGGTAGTGATTATTAACCTTGCACTGAACCAGCAATTAATCTGTTCAGGCTGCAGAGGAAGAAGAAAGAGAGAGAGAAAGAATGAGAGAACACAACCTGCTCTGGCTCAGTGATTCTGGTGAATCTGAGTACCCTGATCTGATATTGTTTAAACTCATTAGTATTCTCTGTCTAATCTGCAGATTTAATTCATTACATACATCATTTCCCCGTAGCCTATACACCCATTTGTAATTTCCATGACATATTTTTCATCTGCATGCTTTATCCTTGGCAGAGAAAACATGAGGTTAGGAAACAAAACCTTTGATAAATATGTATTTAGTGGTGTGTGAAGTAATAATAGAAAAAAAAAACCCCTAAGGTTTTTTCTGCCATACTGCATTCTGCTGCATCATCCTGACCAAGAGCAAAGCAAAATTTGGCTCTTTATACCTTTAAAATGATCTTATTGCTGTTGGCATTTCAGTGAACTTTATGGAGGATGCATTATCATTTCATTGTCAAGTCAGAAATGAGTAAACATAACTGCATTTCCCAGTATTATTTGACTTACTGTTCTGGGAAGACTAGATCTAAGATAAGTCATTTACAACTGCATCTTTACCCAGTCTGATGCATTTGTTAGATGCAGAGAATTCAGAGGTCTCATCACCTAAAGGGTGCAAACAGATCAGGTGGGCAAGAGTGGCTGCATGGAGCCAGTGAGTAAAATGCAGAGCTCTCTTTCCAGCTTTCACCAGCACCAGTTGTCCATTGAATAGCAAAAGGCAAAGACAGGCACATGATGAAAAATAATTTTCCCTTTTAATTACCAGCAGTCTGTAGCTCTTGGCTTTCCTGATCCAAAGGATCAAGTTTTCTTTGTTTCTCAAATTTTTAGCATCTACAGTAACCTGTGGCTAGTTGTGAAAATTCTACCTCTATTTGGTGTGAATACTTTAAGTTGTTTCAAAAATAGCATGTTTTGGTTTCATTATGGCCTTAAATTCTTTTCTAGGACAAAAAGAAAAATTATTTTCTCTTTTCTGACTCAATGCGAGTCACAATATTTATCTATGCAGTCATTTCGCTGCATAGATGAGAAGACCTAGTCTATTCAGTCTCTGCTTGTTCAGGCGCCATTCCATAACTTTTATTTTTCTCATTGCTGTCTCTAAGCTTTTTCCTATTCTGCTGCATTCTTTTTGAGATGAAGCGACCAGAACTGCGCATAACATCAAAGATGCTGACACACACTGAAATTATACAGTGGATGAATGTGTAATTACATCCTTTCCTCTCCACTTACTGCAAGTTTTTCTATCATCCTCAGACACCTCTATGCAACCTCTCCTTGCTCTGTGAAAGCAAACACCTTCCAGGGGTAATGATTTAGGTACTCTGTGAGACTGCTAAACCCATTAGGTTCCTCCCAGTCTCACCTCACTTTATAGGTAGTATATCTTCATTATACACCACCATGACTACACGTGTAATTTCATTCTGTATGTCTTGAGATTGCATCTTGCCTTTTGCAAGTGTGAGGCAGCTGCAGAATTCTCTTTAGCTCTGCACAGAAACATTCACATTCTGTGATCATCTCAGTTCTTCTTGATGTCTCCTTTCTTGTTGATATATATTATCACATAATCATTTGCCTGATTAGTCTGAGCATCTCAGGAGAGATAAAAGAACCATCTTTACTTCTAGAGAGAGACCCTTCATATTATAATTTGGTTTTTTTGTTTAATGAGAATTTTTCTGTAGCTTTTGCAATAGACTTTTTTGATTCAGACAGTAGTAAAGTCTTCCACAGACAGGTCTAGTGAGAAATCTTCAAGGTTGGTCATTACCTGAAGAATTTATTAATCATAATTTATCATATTAAAAATATGTATACAAAGCAGGTAACTGAGAAAGTGTCTCAATACTCTCAGTTCATTAAAATACTCATACTATTTCAAAACTACTTCTTATGGTTAACTGTTATATGGGTGTGATTTGATAAAAAAGGCCTCATATATTTTGAAGTGAAAGATTTGTGTAGGTGTGGTAATGCTTGTAATTTGACCTATTTCTATAACACAAACAAAGCAAAAGCAAACAACAGCAATCCTGAAAAAACAACCCAAAGCAGCATTCTCTCTTGTAGTAGTAATGACAAGGAGAAATCCCTCTTGGTGGTCTAAAGTTTCTTAAATATATAAGGTGGTATCAAGAGATGTGGCACAACTGAAGATTTTTGTGCCAGATATTTCAGGTAGAAGAAGCCATATTGAATTGTAAGGGTTCCTATAGATGGATCCCTGAAAAGGCAAAAACTGGCACAGACATACATGGAAGCATATATATGTATTATAAACAACTTTCCTACTGCCAATTATAGCCCTGAAGCTGGTATTTGCTTCTGGGCTCTTATGTGGTTGAGTTGGTGATTTTCTAGTCATAAAAATTTTCCTCAGTCTTCTTTGGCCTTTGGGATGCCTGCTACCCGTTGACTTTTCTTAGCACTTGCATGAGCCAGAGTACCTCAGCTCCTTATGCCACAAAAAGGATCAGTCTCCAGGGTTAATCCTGTAGCTCTATAGATGCTACCTGAAAAAGGAATTCCTCATAACAGCTTAATACATAACTGGCATGACACAGAAAAAATTAATATCATCCACAACAGCAAAGGCAAGGGCAATGGAAACCTGGCAGAACCACAGATCAGGGCAAGGGATGGCTTACACAATGTTTTTTGCTTTGAGATCCATAGATGAGGTTTTACACACTCACCTCCAGACATGCAGGCGTACACGTGCCTGAGCATATGCAGAGATACAGCCCTGATCCTAGGGACTAGGCCTTGTTACTTCTCTCCGGTATCACTTGCTACTTTTTGCCTTATCAGGTTATTCACAGACTTGACAGAGCTCCAGGGGGCTCTGTGGAGGTCAGGTGTGTGGCAGGAGCCAATGATTTTGGATGTTTTTCACCTATGGTTATGATGTGGTCAAAACTCCCACAGATGCTGACTCTGATTTTTCCTACCCAGGGAAGATGCCCTCTTTGGTCCTTCTTGTTTAGTTCATCCAGACAGGATTACTAGGGTAGTGGGCAGACTTTTTTCCTTCACTAATCAAAATGATTAGATGATATTATAGAATTTAGGCAGCCCATGTTGCTTAACACACAGTCCTTCCAGAAGGACATGCAGGCTCTTCCACGGTGCCTCTTCAGATGGTCACTACCTAGGCCATTTAATTTCTCAGAGTTTTAGTTCTCTAAACTATGAAATCAAGTAATAACACCCATTTTATCAATCACTTCCAAATGTGCTGTATAGGTTGAAGCACCTATTAATAGAGAAACAGCAAACTATTCTATTTACTCTCCATCTGCCTTTGAACAGTATTCATAGTGCTTTAAAATAAGTTAGATTTTTATAATGGATTATGTCTGATATATCAGATATTTCAGCTGCCATTATCTGTACCAAATTGCCAGTATGTTCCAGGCAAAATTCTTCTGTGAAGAGCAGGTTTCTCACACAGTTTGGGACTCTCCAAAGCATTGTCACATACTTCCACTACAAGTGGCAGCTCCTTTTCATCAGAAATGTAGTGCCTCAGTAGTTGTTTTTCTGTCAAGCTTGGAGGATAAGATAGCATTAGCTTTGTGTAGGAATAATTTGGGGGGTTTTGCATGACTTCCTATGAAATTAAGTCTTATGCAATTATGTTATATATTTGTATGAGTTCTGTCCATTCCCATTTGTATTTTTCCTTTTCTCCATAACTACTTTTAACCCCTTTCATTATATTTAACCAGATTTGAAAATGTAGCAAGAAGACCATTATGGACCATACAATATTTATGAAGTATGCATAGGAAAATTAAATTAGCACACCTAATGAGAAAAAAAAGTAGGAAGAACTCAGCTTCATATCTTCTATTTGGTAGTAGACAGATTGCTGTCCATAATGAACGTTTCAGAACTATTCCTCCTCAGATGAACATCTCATGAGGAAGCACTGGGACTCTAGGTATAAAAACAGGTGTGAAACGAGGTTTCGTTACTTCTTCTTATTATTATTGAATAGTTTGATAAATAATCTCTTTCATGATTCTACTGTTTCCCAAAATATTTTTTGTGCCTTATGAGGACATCTGCACAATGATCCATGTTCTAGAATGCAGTCATTATTATGAGAAAGAGGAAGTTGTGCGTTGTTTTTTTACTGTCTCAAGACTCTGTTCTCCTACGTGTAGGTTGCCATAGGCAAACAAAGACTCATTCTCTACTAGAAATTAGCTTCCAAAAGACTTCAACTTTTCTTCCTCTTTCAGAGGCGTTATTAGGAATCATCCTATCTTCGCTGTTGATAACTCTGATCTCACTACAAGGGAGTTATATTTATGGCAATTGAATAGTAGATGCAGAAAGATCTTGGTATACAATGCATTTTCAGGGAAGATTAGAATAATTCAAAGTCTGCCCACACCTCCATATATTGTCACAAAATTCTTCCACCATAATTAGAATGACATTCAAAATAACAGCTACCATTTTCCCTGAAAACATAAACAAACAAACCTTCCCCAATTAGTTTCACAAGATGACTGAGTGAGCAGAGCTAAAGATTCCATTAGGAGCTTACTATGCTAATCTAATTAGCCTGGGAAACACTCACATATTACAGAACTGGAATCAATAAAAATTCTGAAAAGCTAGATTTACACTTCAGTCACAAAAAGGATTATGCAGACATTTCGCCATTCTTTTGCTTATAATTTTCATGAGCAATAAGCAGAACAAGCACAATTCTTATCTGAAGGGTCACATGAAAATATGCATGACATGGTCTGAATATCCTTTGACATGAAAAAATTAGCAGAATTAATTTACGAGCTTTAATGTTATCCATAAACAATTTACACTCAGTGTTGGTTTTTTTTTTTTTCAGTTAGGAGAAAATATATTCACCCTCCAAAAATAATTTTGAAGCTTTTAACAAGTAGAAATTCTTCAAAATCTAGATTCCACTTCCACCAGTTATATAAGTTTATGTGGAACTTACTCATAAGAATGCTCTCAGCAGTTGTCAAAGTAGTGAGAGCTCATCTGTATGGTTTTTGCATTGTAGCTTTTAGTGAAAGAAGAAAATATTACTATGAAACCAGCAACAGAAATTGCTGAAAGTGGTTTAGTTTTTCCAAGGACAGAGACTCTTAAGCTGTGTTACTCACATGTTGCAAAGTCTGAGAAATCTTCCTGAATGCTCCCATCTAGAGTGAAATCTGCACTTATTTTACAGAACAAAATGAAGGAAATCTGCATCAAGTAGTACATACTTATAAACACGGCATTCTTTTAGACTACAGTGATATTGACAAAAATCACCACTGAAGAAGCTGCATGGCAGTGTGATTATTGAAGAAGTTTTGCTGCAGTGAAATTTCGTGTCAGTGTGCCCTTCATCATAACTTCAGCCACTCCACATTGCTTGTCTGGACAACAAATCTATCTCATTCTGAAGCTTCTGTCTCCCTCTTGCCTATTATTTTGCTATGCATCAGGTAGCTTCTAGGCAGCTTAATTGTTTCTTCACACTGTGTAAACCGTTTAACTTCTCTGGCATCCTGCAGAAATTAAGCTCATTATGGACCCAGTGGCCCAAATGACACCACTTTCCCACAAGGTACAGCAGGGAACCGTATTAGTGGTAAAGCTCAAAGGAAAGAATATATCACCTGTGACACATGGCTGTAGAGGGGATGGAAGAAAGTAATTTGTCAAATTATATTTGTAGTGGTCAAGTGAGGTTAAAAATTGTCAAGGGTTACAAATACTGATTCAGAATTTACTGTCAGAAGAACTGGCAAGAGTTATTCTCTTTCATTATGATGCAACCCCCCTTCTTGCCTCCTCCCCCTTGATTTCCTGTCATCTTAAGACATCTGAAATCCTTATCCTTTGACCTAAATTGGAATGAAATTAGTTAAACAGTAGAATAATTGTAAAAGATTAAATGAGAAAGGGGGGAGAAATCCAGACATTATTATTCAGTAGGATTTGTTGGTCAAATAAAGATTAAATTAAGTGAAAGTGATAGTATTTTGCCCAGCATTTGTTTGAAAGCTAGTCTTTTTGGGTTAGAAACTGGTGTTGAATATGAGTGTTTCAAAATGTGATTCAGAACACGATTTTCTGTAAATGTACTTGCCAGAGGTAAATGTAATAATTTATGGAGTGTGCAGAAAATGTTTTCTGCAGCTATTTGCTATTCAGAAAAGGTTTTCCTTTGCTCTTACAGTTAGGCTTTTATGCTGGCAGTCTTATTAAGGTCAAGACCTATCAAAATATTACCTCTGGGGTCAAAAGGGTAGTGTAGTCCTTCCCAAGGCTATTACACATTTTGGTGATCAACTGCTAGAGGGCACTTAAGAGAGATCCAGAGCAGTACAGCAGCCCCTGGAGAATGAAACAACATCTCGTTTTTGACAGCCTCCTGTAGTCATGAACTGGGAGATTTATGAGGTTAGATTTGATCTCTAGTCCTGTCTAAAGCCAGGTATGCTGTATGCTGCATTACTAAACAGGCTAGTAGGCAAAGCTAATATAGCTTCTTAAAGGTGAACTTGAAAGGCTGCTTTTAAATCTCCAGCTAGCTAGCTAAATCCATTTTAATGCCAGCTGTGAGAATTAGGGAAATGCAATCTCACAGGTACATTTTATTAAAGCAAACAGCTAAAGCAGCACTCTGTCTACTTTCTGGTAATGTTTCTTCAGCAGCAATGGAAGCACAAGCCTAAAAAGGGTGAATTTTCATCTATGTTTAAAATTTCTAATATTCTGCTATATTGAAAGTTGTTGGGACCATCTCTTCACCCTGTTCTGTAAGCCCTAGTTTAATATGGTTTGACTCAGCACCTTAAGCATGCTAGGAACTTCTAAAACTTCTATACTCTTTTTATGTTATGTTACATTCCTTTAAACAATGAAAATGTGAGAAATCTAGTAGCCTTCTCATAAAGAACAAGTTTTGAAGCACAAATTGTAAATGACACCTTACACTTTTGTATATTAGGTTCTGTGAAAGAAAAAGTAAAGATTAAAATGCATTTGAGTGCTTGAACTGCATCAAAATCAACCTCAGTATTTTACAGACATGATAAAACATGATAAAACTATGGAACATGTGGTTTCATGTATTCGATTGGAGCACAGCTTTAAATTGGCCTGTAATTATTTCTAGTGCCCCAGAATCTGGTATTTTAAATCCCAGATGTCAAAGTCTGTGAGTAAACCTTATGTCAGTCAAATAATAAGTGAAGTGAACAACTTCATGGAAAAAGGGGTTTCTTTATGGGAAACAGAATTGCTCTGCCTTTTGCAAACAGAAGAGAAAGCAACCTCAGGAAGAAAAGTAAAAAGTATATTCCTGACAAACCCCAGAAGATAAATCCTGTAGGATTTATCCAAAAGGAGGATCTGTGAGGTGTGTGATCATACAGCAGAGAGAGTGAGGCACAAGTCATATTTTTTTACAGCCCTTACTGGGTGTGTATTGCTACCAACCTTCATTCTTCCTGTGTAAAGCCATACTTCATGTAGCAGCCCCACTAAGACCAATAGGCATGTTAATCTGACTCTCATCAGTGCTAAACAGATCTTTACATTTTACATGGCTGTAATTCACCTTTCTCTAAGTACAGAAAAATGGTCCAGACTTTCCCTTAGTATTTACTTTTTCCTCCTCATTTCTTATTTATGCTGAAAAGCTAAAAGGCTTTCTCACTGCACTATTTTATTTCCTTGCCTTTAATTGATATTGTTTCACAGGAGATATTATCAATTATGAAGATGATAAATGACTGGGTGTCTTTCCAGGAGCTGCTTCAGCAAGCTGTCGGACATGAGATTTATTCCTGACCTTAAGGTCAGGATTAGTTTTAGCATCAAAATGCAAAACAAAACAGGAGAGTGAGACTTAGTTTACTTAGAAATAGTGTAACTTGTCAAGTATGGTGTTGTTACTTGATAATTAGTTCAAGACAAGCTTGAAGCTGCTTCAAAGTACATTTTAAATCAGACCACACTGAAGAGTCTTTAGGGAGGCATCAGTAACAATTCAGTGGAAGAATAGGATGCTGTGAATGCTTGTTATTCAAGTATTTCCTTTCCTTATGCATGAGTTATTTGGAAGCAGTAAAAACATATTTCTTCTTTTCCTCTCCATTTGATGCAGATAAAAATACAAGTCAGCCAAAACACACAGTGAACTAAGAAAGGTGAAGAAAAACTCTCTGCAGACTTTAATCCAATTTCTAGGTTACCAGAGATGATGACAATAAAAATAACTAATGAGAAAATCCTGAGTATGTATATTTCTAAACTGGCATAATATGGAATTTCAGACAAGTACAAATACAAGAAAAAGAATTTAAGGTCTTTGGGATATTTGTTGCAAGTTTGCAAAATGCCTTGGATGCTGAGTTCCTGGTCTACAAATGAGATCATGGATGAAACAAAAAAAAGCATGACAGTTAGTAAAGTCTTGTTAACATTAAAAAAAATCAAGAAAATATTGCATTCATATCTTATAAAATAACAGATTTTTTAAAATAATTTAAACAATTAGTATCTCTAAATGCAAAGTTTATATTATCATCAGTTTTCAAATCAAAGAACTCTAAAAGATATTTTTGAAGCTCTATTATTCATCAACAGTTAAGGGAAGTTAAGAAATTATGTATTTCACACTAAGTTAACAAGGTGGGTGAGAATATATTTTACACACTTCATTTTTCTCATATCACCTTGAAGTAATATAGTAATTCTAATGGCAGGCTTATCAAATACTACAGTCTGTCCAATAATTTTTTTGTGTGTCATTAATAAGATGCTGTAGTTTGGATTCTGATTGCTGACAGACTAATTGACTGGCACTTATTTTAATAGGGGGTTAGGTTCACTGAAAGATTTATGCCTGTCTGCAGTGTTCATACAATCAGAAACCTACGAATGATCAGGAATGGAAAGAGTATCTGGAGGTCATTTGATCCAGCTTCCCTGCTAAAGCAGGTTCACTCAGAGCTGCTTGCCATGGACCATATCCGTCCAGATTTTAAATGTTTCCAACTTTCCTGGAAAATCTGTGCCAGGCCTTGGTCACCCTTACATTGTAAGTGTTTGCCAATGTTCAGAGGGAGCCTCCTGTGTTTCAGTGCACATCCATTACCTCTGGTCTTGTCACTGAGCACACTGAAAAGAACCTGGCTCTGTCTTCTTTTTTATCTTTCCTTCAGATATTTACTTACATTAATGAGATCCCCCTGAGCCTTCTCATCTCCAGGATGAACAGCCTCAGTTCTCTCAGTCTTTGCCCATATGCTCCAGTCCCCTCATTGTCTTTGTTGCCTTTTGACAAGCCTATCATGTACTGAGGAGCTCAAAACTGAAACACTCTGGGTGTGGCCTCACCAAGGCTAAGTAGAGGTGAAGAATCACCTTTATCGACCTTACTGGCAACATGTCTCCTAAAGCATCCCATGATACTCTCAGGCATGGTACCAGCTCATGTTCAGCTTGGTGTCCATCAAGATGCCAAGTCCTTTTCTGCAAAACTGCTTTCCAGCTGAGTGATTCCCAGCATATATACTAGTGCATGGAATTGCTTCTCCCCAGCTGCAGAAAGTTGCATGTTCCCTTGAAAATTTGCCTGTCAGCTCATTTCTCTAGTCTGATGAGGTCTCCCTTGAGTGTAGCCCAACCCTCTCGTTTATCAGCCACTCTTCCCAGTTTTGTAACATAAGCAAACTTGCTGTAAGGCCTCATCCACTTGTTCTTGCTGATCAGGAGGGATATGGGAGACACCCACCCCAATGTCACCCATACCTGTCTGCTGGTATGTCACCCACATCAGTGATGAAGGCCTATGTTCCTTTTCTTTTCTGAACTGTACAGAACCCAGCCATTGAGCATTTTCAGGATTTTTTTGATGGTCCAAATCAATTTTTCCATACTTTGTTTTTAGAGTTTTTTTGTTTTTGTTTGTTTTTGTTTGTTTGTTTGTTTTGGGTTTTTTGTTTGTTTGTTTGTTTGTTTGGGTTTTTTTTTTCTCTGAAATTAATTGCTTTTGATCAGCATAGATTTTGCTCTTTGGAAGTGTAACCATTAAGGTATGGTAATGGAACATGCGCCCATCATATACTTTTGCTTTTTCTAAGACATGTACTCTAATTATATTATGTACAGTACAAGAAATGATGTACTGGGGGCCTGAGGGGTTTACACTACAAGGCAGGTGATAAGTAGCATTTTCTGTGTGGTTATGGCAAAAAACATTATGATATTCATTGGGACTGCATTAAGCAGTGCTTTTCTTATGTCTGAATTCATGCCAGAGTCAGATACACAAGGGTAAATTAAGTGCATTTATGCCAAGTATAAGTCTTCTGTGAATTCAGTAAAACCTTCAGACAAACAAGCATACTATCTATTTTAAAAAATGCTTTAGATGTCTATACATTCATGTTTGATTGTAGAATGTACAACAGGGTTCAGCAAGTGGTTGGATATGATATTGTCACAAATTTTATACAAAAATAAAAGCAAAAAATCAATCTTTGTACTTCTACTCCTTTATAAAACAGTGTGAATTTTTTATCTTTAAAAATAATCCCAATGGCTTTATATGGGAGGAGGGAGATGCTGCAAAGCTTGAAATGGAAAAGAACTTTATCAGAAGTGGTATTACATTATCTGCTACTATTGACAACTTCTACCATTGACCTAATCTGTGATATGAGACTGAAAGAGAAGCGGCACAAAACTCGCAATATCAAGATTTTAGCTCATGAAAAGGGAGAAGAAAAGAAAGCTTATTAACTACTGAAATAAATTAAGTATAGACTCCCAAAGATCATAAAAAATTTTTGACTGCTCACTATGCAAAGTGGGGGGAAAAATCTAAGAGAGAAACAAAAACAGGTCTGTGTCCTTCCTACCCTGAGGATGTCAGAGCTGGACACAGCACTCCAGGTGGGTTCTAATGAGAACAGAATAGAGAGGGAGAACTCCTCTCTCTTCCTGCTGGCCACACTGCTTTTGCTGCACACTGGCTTTCTGGGCTGCAAGCTGACATTGCCAGGTGATGTCCAGCTGCTCCTCCACCAGCAGCCCCAAGACCTGCTCAGCAGGGCTGCCCTCCATCTGTTCATCCTTCAGCCTGCGCTGATACTGGAGGTTGCACTTTGTTAAACCTTCTGAGATTCCCCCAGGTTCCCTTCTTGAGCTTGTCCAGGTCCCTGTGGACAGGATCCACTCCCTCCAGTGTGTCAACTGCACCACTCAGTATGGTATCGTTTGCAAAGTTGCTGAGGATGTCCTCAATCCCTTTGTCTATGTCATTGATTAATTGAACAGCATTAGTTGAATAGCACCGGTCCCAGTCCAGGCTCCTGAGGGACGTCATTTGTCACCAATATTCATTGGGACATTGAGCCATCGATCACACCTTCTAGATGCTGCTGTCCTACCAATTCCTAATTCACCCATCAAATCTGTCTCTCAATTTGGAGACTGTGGCTATGACAAAGGCCTTACAGACCTTGGGTAGATGACATCTGTAGCGCTTTCCATGTCCACCAATGTAGTCATTCCACTGTAGAAGGCCACTTGGCAGGACTTGCCCTTGGTGAAGCCATGCTGGATATCTTGAATGACATCCTTGTCCCTCATGGGCCTTAGCACAACTTTCTCTGTTCCATGATTTTTCCAGTGACAGAGGTGAAAGTAACAGCTTGATGGTTCCCAGTGCCCTTCTTTCTACTACAGAAAACTAAAAACATTTTCATATGTCAGATCATGAACCAAGCAACAAATTCAGATTCATGCTGAAGAAAATGATTATACCTGTATGACTTGTAACACAATACAGAATATGGCATTTTTGCATTCCTGAAAGTGTGGCATGGTATGTGACTACTAAGAATTTCAGATCAGTGTATAAAAGTAGTATGTTATTGAATAGAGAATATCAGCCAGGATTTAAAGTTTTCCTTAGAAAATCAAACTTCAAAGAAATTTTAAAAACTATCTGTATGTTTGGGAATGACACAGCACTAAGTTAGCAAGAAAATGCCCACTGAATTGTTAGCCAGAAAGATAAAATTGGTCAGACATTATAATTTTATTTTTTTTGTTTGTTGACTTCTATAATTTTTTCAAAAGTGGAAATGAAGTGTAATGATATGAAATATGTTGTACGTCTTCCTCTTTATAATTTGTGAAATCCTACCTCTGGCTACTAAAAATACACATATAGTTTTAACATAAAACAAATCTTTCTCAATATTCTCCTCTGTGGAAATAAAATTTGAATTTATTCTTTTCAAAGCAGCAAAAAATACAGTTTTGACATGACATTTGCATTGTAATGAAAGAGTCAATGAATCTGTGATAATGAATTAGTATTGAATTAATGCAAAATGGTACACTTTCTCTTGTATTCTTAAATGTGAGCAAAGGAACTTATATGGTCTTTCACATGATCTTTGAGGAGATCTGATCTTTGCAAAACTCCTGAGATGGAATGAATTGACATTCCCTGAACCTTTTGCAGATGAGGCATTTAAAACAAAATTTGGATCTATGTGTGCCTGTTAAGTATTCAGGGTTCTTTAGATAAGTTAAACAAAAACAACATTCAACACCTGAAGAAGTTAATTAAAACACCTAGAAAACCTATACTTTTAATGGAGGAAGAAATTAATGAAAAAGATAGAATAGGATGCCTTTCTTTCTACATCTGGTTTTAGCAGCAGATGAATGCAAAGAAGTTTTTGAGGTGAATTATCAGAAGTGAGAAATTTTTTTTTTTGGACAGAAACAGGTGGTGACATGATAAACATTCTACAGAATAGGTGAGGTATGATGTCTATCAGTATCTTAAAGAATTTTAAAGATTAATGCACTCTTTCATTTCTATCCATATTATGTGACCAGCTTATTCTATGTTGTGAATACACATCTGTTGGAGTTAGATGAACTGACTTGAGAGAGAACTGTAGAATAGGATAAGCAAAGGAATTTTAGTCTGAGCCAACTATAAAATAAGCAGAGATGTGTAGTCATCTGGTATGGTCATGGTTTGAAAGGCACCACTCATACTGAGCCATAAAGGAAACAGAGACTTGTGTTAGACACTTACAGTTCATTTTCATACAGTTTTTACTGTTATTTCCATAAACCAGTTTTTGTAGCAATCACTTTATTTTAAAGGGTAAATACTCTTAAGTTTGACTTTGGGTACAGAAACCAGTCTCTAGCACTGTCAATGAGTAGTATTTGCAGCAAAACCTGAAATGGCAGGAATTTAAGTGGATCTTTGACTTTATTTCTAGGTCCTCAAAGGAAAAATATAATCTGTTGGGAAAAAAAATTGTAGTTCTTTTCCTTGAAGCAATATCTCTACTGTTGCCACATGTATATATATTGCATACAATTGCTTTCTATTCTCTTGATAAATATATTGAAAATAATGATTTTCTGTCTTTTTATTTTTAGTCATCTTTCCTCAAGAAAGTTATAGTTAACTATATACTATATACAATAGTATACAATATACTAAAAATTATATTGCAATTCTATGAAATTCTAGTTTTGTAATTTTTTATATCTGAAAATTTGCTGTAAAACTTTAATGTTTCAGACCATAGATGTTTATGTTTAAGGAAGGGATAATAATTACCTGTACATATCATTTATGTCTGGATGCTTTGAAAATACATACCAGCCATAAATACTGCAGATGGTTTCAAACTGCATGTGAGGGTGCAGGAGATAATGAATAAAACATTTTTTCTAATGTTTATGATTCATTGTTCTACCTGATAATTGTTTATGTGAATAATATATGCGATGTATGTAAACAATACCTGTCATGCAAGAAATGCTGAATTCAAGGAACCTTTATAAGGAAAATCTTTCTTAAAATTAAATTGTTATCAGATTGGGAAAGGACAGATGAACTTATTCAGTATTTATGAATAGATGAAAGAAGACAGGAGGATCTTAGATTTCACAGTGTGAATCAACACCAATTAAGTTGTCCTTATTCTATATTGTCATTTTTATCTGTGTATATAAAAGTACGGCAACCCTTATTTTAGAGGAGAGAGCTGAAGGAATGAAAGAAGGTAGGTAGTAATGTTTCTTTTTCTGAGAAAAATGCATTACTAACTTTCCCCTACAAGTGAATATGACACACTTCTAAATGTAACAAAACAATTCAAAACAACTCCTTAGGATCTCTGCTAGATCATATGCTTAAATTATACCATATGACTCTTTAGGTGTTATATATCCAGATTTAGGAAAGAAAGATGTGCCATATCCTACATGGCAAAGCATCACTTCACTGAACCAGAAGCTCTATGTCAACATTTCTAAGCAGTTTAATTCTGAAGGAACAAAATCACGCACACACACACAAATTATGCTCCTTATTAATTTATTAGAGGTGTATGTTATTTTTTTTGGAGAGAAAAAAACCCAAAACCCCATTAGGCCAAACTTTGAATTGTACAAGGGTACAATTGTAGTTCAAGAGCTCTTCTTTTAAATAGAGCATGTCACATGCATAATTTCAATTTATAGCAGCATAAACATTAATGCAATAACAAACCCACCAATACCTTGCAAAAAATCTTTGCCCGTCATTATGAATTGTACTGTTTCCTCAACGGGATTGCCACAATATTGGATATAAATCAGTGATAAAGCTTAATTTTCATACACATGCATGGTTTTGTATTACCACCTGGGCTACAGTGGTTTTAATAGGTGAAAAAATATTTATAAGCTTAGGATATGAGTTGATCTCCAGCTGATTTTAAATGCTTAGGAGCCAAATTCTACTAAAGTCCAGAAGCCATGCTCAAATACTTCCATGCAGTGAAGCAGATCTTTCAGCTGTCAGGTGTCTGCTGTCACATCTTCATGCTGTAGGAACACACTGACACAGGAAGCACTGAACAATGACTGATCTAAGTCACAAGGAATAAAAGGGATTTAGGAATTCCACAGGTGTCAGTTTGGCTTCTTAGCAGATATTAAAAAAAAATTAAAAAAGTTATATTACCGGAGTGGTTTCAAACGCAAAATAAATCCATTTCCTTTACCGGAATTATTACAAGTCAAGAAAATGCATTTTTGTTTATAAGTGCCTTGGAGAGGTAAGGTCTTTATAATTTACCTTCTGAGATTGGAATGGTGAAAGTGAATACCTTCTACCACCCTGGCAATGTCAAAAGTGGTTTTCTTAGGAACAAGCCTATGTCCGTGGTCACTTCATTTTCCAGAACATTCTGATTTGGTAATGTGTCACTAGAGGGTGCTGAAAAGTTGTTTTCTAATGTATTACACAGCTAGCTAGTATTTATTTTAATGTTTTTAATGGTCCAAAATTTCAGGACAGAAAATCTCTATGAAGTACTGATGAACTATCACTGTTTGCTAGGCTTGAATGCCATTATCTGCAAGAAAGGTAGAAAAATTTTCAAGTTTAAATGAGAGACCCAAAACATAAGTAAATGAATAATAGCATGTTTTAGGCTTTCATTATATGCATTACAATGGGTCTTGATTAGGACAAGATCATTAGGATGATCGTTGCACAATTATATAATAGTTCAAATTTATTTCAGGCATGTCTTCTGACCATTAGCATGCTATTCTATTGAGTCAAGATTAATTAAGAAGGTAAGAACTGTACTTTTCTGGAAAGACTGAACTAAAATCTTGTTCTTTAATATAATATGAGGACCAGGCCTTTTTTTTATTATTTTTTCCCATTGTTGTTACAAAGACTTCTAAATGGAAACAACAAACCAATAGAAGAAATAGAGTGCGGAATTGTGTTGGCTGAATTGTGTATAGATAATATAAATCACACCCTAAGCTTCTGAACTATTGTGTGTGCTCATGACCTTTTAAAGAGAGTGGAAAACATTGTGACTTTACCAAATCACTAAAGTACAGGAAGGAGCACCTACAAGATTTAGATGTCTGGCAGATTTAGGACACTGTGAGAAATAATAGAGAAAACAGCTACCCATTAAAAGTCTCCTGTAAGATAATGAGCACTGAAGAGTTATACAGGGGTGTCTGTGATTAATATGTTTGTATGGTTGTCATAATTTCAGCCAAATGCAGCTCAGATGTGATTGCAGTACATGGAGGTGAAGGATTATAAAAGCTGCCCATCTTATTCATGTCCATCCTCTTTGCTTTTTTTGATAACTTTGTTCCCCCCAGCTTTCCCTTATTTTTTGTAGCTTTATTAAACTTAATTTCCAATGCATTTACAAACCAATTATTATATTGCCCGGTAACAAACTATGTTTACAAATACTGTTTTTGAACTTAAACAGGCTAGTACAAGACACCATATATATTTGGAGACACCCCCCAGAACCTGCTGCTGGCACAGCAGTGGAAGCTACTGCCTCTGCTTGCAGCCCTGGAGCTCTGACACACTGCTGGAACCGTGGCACAAAGGTTTGCACCTGTGGGAGCAAGGAAAGAACTGCCTTGCCCACAAGAGGGCTAATGCGGTTGTGAAGTGCACAGATTTAACACGGTGCTTGGAAAACATTTTCAGGAGCTGTCTTTTTGACTGCACGATCATTTGCAGGGAGGTGTGGGCTCTCTCTGCCACGGAGCAGCTGCCACAGGGACATGTCTGTGTAGCAGTGTGCCCCAGATGAAGAGCAGCCCTCTGTCCAGCTCTGGCCCCATGAGCTGGCTGCTGGCTTCTACTGAGAAGCTTCCCCTGCTGCTGTGGCTTGCAAGCTGCCCTTCCTCCAGCACCTCAGGTGGCCTGCAGTGTTCTGACCTTCCTCAGAGGTAATTCTCCTTACTTTCCCTGTCAAGCTCAGGTGCTCTTTTCTATCAGGCAACAAAGACTGCAATGCGAACCTTTCCACACTGTTCCATGTAACTGTTGGACTCTGGGAGCTCCTCACAATGCTTTTCAGTCCTTCAGGGCTTTGAAAACAGCATGAAAGGGCTAGAAATAGGGTGGAGGGGAATATTCTCAGCAAGGTCACAAAAATGATCTAGTTGTTATTGACATTTTTGCCTCTTACAGCCACCCATCTAAGAATAGAATGAAATCCTTGTCATTTATCTCCCTCAGTGGATCCTAACCCTGTCACAAACTGAAAATTATTTCCTTTCCACAATAGGTAGTGCAATGTCTGAGCAGTAGTTAGTAGTTACTGTGTCAGTGCAAAGCAATAGGCAAGTCTGATAAGTAGCTTATTGACATAGTACATGGTAATTTCTCAGCTGGAACAATTGTGTCAATACACACTTGGGAAATTTGTAATTCATGAAAATGTTATTAGTAAATGATATGTCATTATGGAGAGACCTCTAGTCCATAGGTTCACTCATGTACTGCCATGGTCTGCTTTAGGAATGAATTGACGTATTAAGAAATAAATATTTTGCATAATTAATGTATTATTCTTAATGATAAATATGTACCCGCGAAACAAGAGAAAGAAACATAACATTTTTGAGTTTTAAAGCTTAGATCTTACTACTAAATTAATAGAAAAAATAAAATCAGTCACTGATCCTAGTTGCACATAAACAACTGTAATGTTTGTGGATTTCCCTTTCAAAGCATTTGAGCTACAGTGGTGATGAAAAAAACATCCACAGAGTGTTTTCATTTTTCACTGTAGTCTTCTCTAACTTCATAATATCGAAACCAATTTAAACCTGTATTAATAAAAATGCTTTGAACTGAGACCTTGCATGTCAACTTGCAACACAGAAAGAATTTTTACTGTCAAGTTATGATCCTCTAAATTAGAAGTTGCTTTATAATTGAAATGCTGACACAGACTTCTAATTGTAGAGGTGTTGGCAGGTGCTGCTATGCTAGCATTATATTGGCAACTTTTGCATGTGAATCTTGTTCATTAAAGGTTATGCTTATATCCTATGCATACAGATTATAGGCTGTAGAATGACAGCTGTGTAAAATCAGTCAAATTAAAACACACACTGTAGAGGAAAACAGTCACATATTAAACAGATTAAATTAGTAGCCTTCAAAGTTTCTTTCACTTTAAAAATATATATGGAAAATATTTTTAGGGCTACCTGCTGAAAAGTAAAACAGTTTATGCAATGGTTTCCGATACAGAACTAATCATTAAGGGAAAATAAAAATATGTCTTCAACTAAACATTAAATCAGCTCAACTATAGCAGTAGTCTGTATTGCAAGTGAGTAGAGCATGGACCTAATTGCTGTAGTGTTCTAACCCTCCAAGCAGTGCAGATGTTATGCGAATAGTTTTGTGCTCATTTTCAGATTGTAAAATGTGGTCCCTTTTGCAATATCAGAATGGGTGCCAACATGCATGCTCACAGAGTTAAAAAAAAACCAAAACGAACCATTTACTGAATTACCCTATGTCTGGTTACTAGAAAAATCTTTCAAAGCACAGGCTTGTTTTAAGCAGTGTTAGTGACTGATCCACACCAAAACTCTTGATCAAAAGGTAGTAGACTTAGATAAAATTCGGATCTAATCTCACTGAGCTGCTGGTTTCACTGAGGGTGTGTGTGCTTATTGAGAACGTTTGGGCTGTGAAGTACCAGTGTGCTATGTTGGTACAAATGTTATCTTAAGCCTTTTCTATCCTGTCTCCATCCTGCAGAAAATCCTGGTCCCAGTGTGGAAATTGCTGATACATTCTGCTGGTGTATATTAGCTTATTTCCATCTCTGTCTGATGATAATTTAGCATGTGAGTGCCTTAGCTATGAGACCTGTGGTAGATGCTGAAATAATAAAAATCATCCCCTATTTGAAAATGGTGAGGCTTCTTTCAGATTTCTAATATTTCCATATGCCTTCAGTGGGGAATTCCTGCTGCTCAGGGTAACAATGCAGATGTTAGTAGGCTTAAATAATTTAAAATACAAACAAAACCATAACCAAATTAAAAAGAATCCTTTTTCTTTTTAATTTCCTTTGTTGTTTTTTTTTTTTGTTTGTTTGTTTTGTTTTGTTTGGGGGGGTTTTTTTGTTTGTTTTTTTAAGAAGGTGGTCAATTTGATGTTAAAAACATTATTTTCTAGGCTGGTTCTGTGGTATTAATTCATCCTTTTTACATGGAAAACATACATTCATCAAATCACCTCCCAACAATATGTTTAAAAGCATCATTATTTTTAGTAGCTATTTTTAAAGTAGATATCATAACTATATTTCCACGCATATTTTATTTGACAAGGAGGGAAAAAAAAGATGCAAGGATAAAAATATTATTTCATGGTAGCATTTCAGTGTTATTTACTGCGGGAAGTTGCATTCTATATTCATCTCATCTATTTCTATCCTATCTGTTCCTTATCTATAACTATCTTTGCCAGTTGCTCAGTTACATAGATTTGCTTTTCTCAGTTTGACCCCATGTGCATATGTGTATAGTAGTTCAGAATTCCTATATTCAGACATCCACATATAGTTATGAATTAGCATGTCTTGAGCTTATTTGCCTAATTTCTAACCCAACTTGTCTGCTGCTACCATATTCCATATTTTTTTATATCTAGTCACTTTTTTCTCTTGTATGATTCATCAGGGTACTGGACCACAGGGACATGATTGCCATAAGTATTTTGTTGGAAATTTTGAGGGAAATCACTGATATATTTGTATAAGTTCTCAAAATAAAATGTATTTAATATTAACTAAATCTTTTATCAATATCATTGGTTTTTAAAAAGCCAAAATTTTAATAATGGAGTTCCTTAATCTGGCACCTGCATCAGAATTTTTTGTCACTGAGACTATGTTTTATACAGAACTACTTGTTTGGGAATTTTTTAGCTACAGTCAAAACTTAGATTTTTTTTTTCTTTGGATAACAAGCACAAATTAGGAAAAAAAGAACAGAGACAAGAAAGCTGGATACATTTTCTATTCTTGTTCTGTTTCTCTCACAATGTATTTAAGAGGAATGATTAAGATGCTGCAGTATTCTTTCTTCTCTTGCTGTGGATCCTCAGACAGCAGACTGAGATATACTTTCAAAACTTGTCTCCAAATGAATCAGTGGAAAAAACTGAAAAAAAAAATTGATTTATTACTAGTTATTATTATAGTTTAAAAATAAAGTGTGTTTGAGTAATTTTTGTGTTAAGAAGAGTCTTGGAGCCTGACACAGTTACTGGAGGGATATTTGCATTTTTGGGAAACAGAGAAGACAAGCATATTTTTGAGGTTGAATTAGTATTTTATTCTTTATCAAAAGAAATACAGGACAGAACAGGTGAGCCAGTTATAATGCCTTTATCAATTGCTCAAGTATCTGCTGCCAGACTGCTATAAGTAACTGTGAATTAGATAGATAAATAAATGAACACACAAAGCACTTGCATTCAAAAGCCTGCATTAAACGTAAATAAATAAGGTTTTTCAACCAAGCAGTAATTATATATTTGCTCTACTCAGTGGCTCAGACTTTTTTCACTGCACTCATACTTGCAGAGCTGGGACTTTACCTGCAGAAGTGCCTGGTTTTTCCTCACTTGCAAGTGCAAATGGCTTTAAAATTGATTATTTTATAACAAAATAAGAGGATAAGATATGAAAACAGAAATATCAGAACATTCAAAAAATCTTATTGTTCTGAGCATACAGAAATGCCAATTTGATTTCACCTCTGCCACCTGGAGGAAGAAGATTTTGCAAGATTTTACAATTACTATCATTATGGTTATTATTACTTCTCCTTCCTCCACTACTACTATTATTATTAAACAGATTTTTTAAAGTGAGATATCATGCTCTATATAAATTTCTACATATCTAAAACAAACAAAACTAAAAGGAAAATTATTTCTTTTACAGATAGTAAAAACCTTAACCATGTGCTACTGAAACAGATCCCATGATAAGTCAAAAAGGAAATTGACTGACATTAAAATGTCAGTGTTAATCCATTAAAATATTACCATCATCTGATACTGTTTTGTGCCCCAAAAATGTCCTATAAAACCTTTAAATGGTGAGTAAAACCACTATAGGGTGTACCTAGTGCAGTATTTTATGCAATATTGCATAAAATATTTTATGCAAAATTGCATAAAAAAAACTAAAGAGTAATAGCAGATATGCATTAACCAAATGACCTCATATGTGTAGCTATATGTATGTATGTGTGTAAACATACCTGTATATATCTAAAGATATGAAAATATTGATATGCTTTTACTCATACAGATGGTTTCCCGCTTTTACAAACCCAATACCATTATTTTATCTTAAATATTTAGATCTGTCAAAGCTATTCTTCTATAACAATAAAGAAATAATGTTTTGGTGCATGATATAATGATGTTAGCAGGAAAAAATTCTGTTGAAGAAAAAGCTGTTTTCTGTAAGAAAAGCCCTTCAATTCAAGGCAGGGATGGCTTTAGTTAAAATAATCTGTTTGTGGTCTGACACTGATTTAGAATGTGCAGCTTAATCTTCACAGAATCATGGAATCATAGAATGATTTGGGTGGGTAGGAACCTTAAAGCTCATCTAGTTCAAATTCCAATCCCTACCATGGATAGGGACACATTCCACTACACCGGGATGCTCAAAACCCCACCCAGCCTGACTTTGAACACTTCCAGGGAGGGGGCCTCTACAGCTTCTCTGGGCAACCTCTTTCAGTGTCACACTAAGAACTCACAGTACTAAATTTCTTCCTAATCTTCTTAAGCTAAATGTGCCCTCTTTCAGTTTAAAGCCATACCCCCATGTCCAATCACTATATGCTCTTGTAAAAACTTCTCTCAGCTTCCTTGCAGGCTCCTTTTAGGTGCTGGAAGGAAAAAGGATGAAAAGAAGGCCATGGAGCAGTCTCTTCTCCAGACAGTAAGCCCAGTTGTCTCAACCCAACTTCATGGAAGATGTGCTCCAGCCCTCTGATCAGATTCATGGATCTTATTTGGAGGTGGTTACAACAGGTCCATGTCCTTCCCCAGAGCTGGATGCAGCACTGCAGGTGGAGTCTCATGAGGGAAGAGCAGAGGGGCAGAATTCCCTCCCTTGCCATGCTGTTCCCACTTCTTTGGATGAAGCCCAGGACATGATTGGCTTTCTGGGTTGCAAGTGCACATTGCTGGGTCATGCTGAGCTCTCACCAGCCAACACCCTCAAGTCCTTCTCAGGGCTGCTATCAAGTCATTCTGTATTTGTGCTTGAGATTGCACTAACCCACAAGTAGGACCTTGCACCTGGCCTCGTTGAACCTCTTGAGTTTCTCATAAACCATTCTCAAGCCTGTCAAAGTCCCTTTGGATGACATCCTTGACCTCCAGCCTGTCAGCTGCACCATGGTTTGGTGTCATTGGCAAACTTGCTGAGGGTGCACTCCATCCTACTGTTCATATCACTGACAAAGATGTTAAGCAGCACTAGTTCCAATTTTTAGAAACAATTGTTTGGATCACCTCTTCTGGTGATCAGATTTTTTTTTAATATACTTTCTTTAATTTTGGCAGAAAATTAAGTTCTCTGAGAACTAGTGGTGTGCTACACTGTGAGTTAACTGCCAAAGATGCAATAATTTTTCCCTTCTGCTTAATTGTATTGTGGAAGCAATCAGTCATGCAGCAAAAGCAATTACATTTTTGTTTTTATTCTATTTTCTTACTATTTTTGTTAATATCAAAGTGCATATTGTGTTTGAAAAGATGCTTTCTCTCAAGCACACCGTCTCTCTGAGAGCAAGGAAGCAAAACAAATCCAACGATAATGAAATAATTCTTGGTTTTGTGGTAGGGTACAGGGTAGAAGAAAGAGATGCATATACAAAAATATCTCATGAAAACATTTTCTCAAAGCATATTTAATAGATGTTGTCTAAAATAAAAATTAGAAAGATGTGTCTGCCCTCTGCAGAAAATTGCATCTGTTCAACAAACCCAAAAACACCTGAATGTCAGAAATACTCAGCTGAAACATTTTATTCACATCTGCTGATAATAATGCCCCATGGGCATTCAGAAGTCTCATGCCACTACTCTCAGTAGGTTTGGTTCATTAGCAAAGATTTTTCCCCTTGATGCACTTTTGGCCAACATGTAACATGACTATTTTTTTAATGTACTGAGTTTTCATCTCCCAGGGGGAAAATATATCTATTTGCTAAAAGTTGAAACTATTATTGAAAAAAATACAGTGATTTTGTAACTCAAATATTTTACATAGGAAACAACCTTCTCAGGCAGCTTTATTTGTAACCTTGGCATTACAAAGATCCAGTGCTACACAGTAAAATACCAGCCAAATAACTAACCAGCAGACTGGGATTTCAGTCTCAACTAAATTATATGGGTAGGTCGTGTGGAAAACTACATTTCTGGAAAATATTTTGCTTTGCCTTTCAAGAACAATCACAAGGATTGTTTTTCCACTGATTTGTAACACAGAAAAAGGCCCTAGTCCACTGAATTAGGTCCATCACAACTTGATCTTGGACTTGATCTTAGAGGTCTTTTCCAACCCAAATGATTCTATGATTCCACAAATATTTCATCCAAGTATGCTGAAACAAATCTGTCTTCCCCACTCTATACTGTCTGACTACGTACATCATTCAAGGAGTCAGAATTACTCCCCCGTTTTAAGTGATATTCTGAAATATCTAAGGGTCTGGGAAAGGTGCTGTTGAGAACAACACCACCAAAAGCTTCTTTGGATCACATTCAGTGATTTCTGCCCTTGACCACACTGAATCCAAGATTAATTGCACTATATTTGTAAAGTCTAATTTTCTCCTGGTATAACCTGATGGGAAGTAGTGAGCATGCTTAATCCCAGCATCCAACATGGAGAATAGCAGTCTTCACATATTAATGTTAAGTTCAATGGATCCAGCCAATCCTGATCATACTTTAATCACATAACTTATAATTATATGAACTTTAATATGAACAAGCTTTAACTTTTAGAAATGGAACAGGAAGAATAAAATTTAATCATTTTGGTGGATCAAATTTATCATCTCTAAATAGAGTTTACTAAAAGATTTTTTATTATTTTGGTGTCAGAATTCATCAAGTTCAAAGAAAATTAAATAACGATTCTTCTTTTTAAATACCTTGAAGAAAAAGCAGTTATTAAGTTACACTTAGTAGTATGTGAAGGAGATAAACTCTACATTAACCATGGAAATCTAATTAGTAGCAACCCATTCATACACCAGAACTCTCAATGTTCAAGAAGAACAATAGCTTCTGTTGATGTCTCATTATACTGTTCATCAAATTATAAATGTAATATATTTTCTCACATTTTGTACATAGTATTTTAAGATATCCTGAATACATTATTTTGTGGGCTTGGTTGGAAAAGCTATGAATATATTTACCAAACAGTTCATTTAACAGATTTTCAGAATAAGATATTGAACTTTTTTTTTCATTATTCCTCTGGCCTTATTGTGTAAAATATTGCACATCTTAACAACATTGATTTTTTTTCCCTTTACTGGAATACTTTGGAGTTCAAATTAATATTAAGTAACTTTCTTTAGAGTTCTTTTTCTTGACTCTTGAGCTTAATAGGCTGAAATTGAATTTAATGGGGCAGAGAGGAGGGTGAGTGGGCAGGGAGAACACAGTCACAGTGGGTTTGGGGTGTAGAGTGCTGCTGTTTGCATTAGTACTCCATTCTGGGACCTGGATTTCTCCTTCCATGCTCAGGGCAGACTACTGCAATATGCTTTATTTACAAGATGTAGCACCTTCTCCCTCTCCTTCTTCACTGGTTTTTGTGTCTTTCTCATATTCTCACTCCTACTTCTGAATGAAATTGTTGAAGTGTTTTTTTTTTCTCCCCTCTTAATTATGTTATCCAACAGGCACTGCCATCATTGCTGATGGGCTTGCCTTGTCCAGCGGTGAATCCATCTGGCATCAGCTCTGTCTGTCACCAGGGAAGCTCCTAGCAGATTTCCCATGGAAGCCACCCCTGTAGTAGCACCCCACTGCCATCACCAAAACCTTGCCATGCAAACTCAGTTCACACAGTTTTAACAAAAGTCATTTTAACTACCTGTTTCCTTAGAAAGTTGAGAAAAAGACCTGCTTGTAAGGCTACCTTTTCTCCTTTCCCATTCTGCTGCATTGCAGGTTTGATCAGAAGCCCAAGCAAGCCCACAGCCTCACTTTGCTAGAGACCCTCGGACTGCTGCAGGTTCTGCAAGCCCAGCCTATTCCAGGGTCTCCCCACCCCAGGGATCTGACCTGGGCTTGAGTTGGATCATCATCAGCAGCTGACAGACCTCTGAATTCCTGGGCAGGACATATCCAAGACAGATTTCAAAGCAGAAGCTGGTACCTAAAAGAGATTAGGGTAGACTTTTAGTTTTGGTACTAACCATTTGACTCTGC
This sequence comes from Petroica traversi, assembly GCA_025920805.1. Lineage (NCBI taxonomy): Eukaryota > Metazoa > Chordata > Aves > Passeriformes > Petroicidae > Petroica > Petroica traversi. The sequence continues at coordinate 16,865,527 of JAHLSL010000019.1, forward strand.
TATATGTTAGAGGTGAGGAAGTAAATTACCACAGCAATTAAGTACTGTCTCTGCTGTAGTGGCAGGAGTGTGAACCTGGATACAAATCCATTCTGAATCCATTAAAGGATTACAGAAATCATGTGAAAATCTCAGGTACTTGAGGCAGTGCTAAGGAGTGATAACTGTATTCTTCATTGAAATGGCTTCCATTTAGCCCCATCATTTGGAGATGATGAAAAAGGGGAAATGAAAGGTAAAAGATGAATGTATCTACAGAGAATGGTGAGAGTTCGCATGAAAGATGATTCTATGCAGCATACCAAATATAGCTCTAAAGATCCAGGAGTTAATGAGAGTGTCAGTGGTGGTTATTGCAGTGCTCTGCACGGGATATGAATGAGGCCATACCTTCCCATGGTAAGGAAAGTGTAATTTCAAATTGTCTCTGATATCAACATGCAACAATTGTGAGCAAATATTGAACTCATAACGGCAATTGCTGCATTTTAATTTCTGAATAAATTATGTTGCATAAAATAGACAGTAAATTGGAAACACTTTGCAACTTTTTAAATGCTAAAAAACTGCTATCTACTAAGAAAAAAGAATCTTGTTTTCTCAAAACCATGAAAAAATAATGAAAACTAGTGCTTTTCTGAAGTTGATAATTTTATTTAAAACATGAAACAAGATAATTGGAAGAAAACATATCACGATAGACACACTTACCTCCTTCTTATCTTCCTTTTCCTGAACTCCTAGCTCAGATAGTTGTAACAATAGGGTAATTGGGATTACATCATTTGTTCTGTGCAGAACACTAGAAGTATGAGTTGCATTGCTGAATAATCAGAAATTCTCTACTAGAATGCCCATTCTGTAGTCTGAGCTAATACACCATTCTGAAAATTTAATATCTTTGCAATCATTTTAATATAGAACAGAACAAAGCTGTGCTGAAAGACGCTTACATTTAAATAAATTAGAGCAAACTAGCAAAATGCAGAGGTTGAGATACAGGGTGAATTGTGCACATGAGGCAACTTTATCGAAAAAGGGTTCAAAACATGTTTTATTTCCAAATTCTTGAGGACTAAAAAGAAAATCAGTAATAAATGGAGCAATAGAGGAAGCTAGCTTTTTCACACTGTAAGCAAACCTTTGTAAGGGCAGATCTACCGCATAATCCATATTTACTGGAGTCTAAACTCTTGTAGGCAAATGTAAATATTCAGCACAGGAATGCGTGCACAATGCAGATATTCTTTATTCCTTCAGAACAAGGCCTCTTCAGAATAGCTTATTGTCAATATAAGATAGCTCTCTGTGTAGAGGAAAGAAAAGCTCCACGTTGTCCACTGTAAACTTATCTCTTGCTCTAAAGTGAAGCTTATTCTAATTTGAAACTAGTTTTTCTCAAGTCTTGGCATCGAGATGTTTTCATTCAATAAATATGTATAAACAAGCTCCTTATTAGAGATTCCATAAAGAGCTTTAATCAGGTCTCTAAATTATGGTTTTAAGAAAATCCTATTTTTGTGTGTTTTGGACAGTTTTCATATTTCCTACATTCGGTAAAATCTGCAAACAAAGCATTCAGGATTCCATTAAATTTCTGTAACATATAGAGATACAGTGAATAATTATCCCCACTGAACATACTCAGTTCTGGAACATACAATGTGGGGCAATATTTTAAAATTAAGTATTTTCTAGTTTGTTTGAGAGAGTTTTAGTATTGGAAAGTTTTCTTTAAGTTAGTGGTCAGTTTGTACTATGCGGTATAAACAGCCTGAATGTAGATGAAAAAGAAGGAGGGTGAGGAGGTGGGGTGGTGTTCTTCAGAGTATTATTACTCAATCATCTAAAAAGGTTGGTATGTCATATTTTGTCATTTGATAATTATTTTGCAATGCTCTTAGCAGACATATTGCTTCCCTAGGTAGTGATTATCAAGATTTCATTACAAACAGGAGCCTTCAGGGAAGAATGTTGCTTAATGAAATTAATCATTATATGGGTTTACTCTTTAATAAGGTACTTTGCAAGAGATTATTTCTAGATGGAATATATTAGTGCAGATATGCTGTTTTGACACTCAGCATACTATATGAGAAAGAGAGCTTGTAGGAGAAAAGAAGGTGGGAAGGAGGAAGGGAGGGGAGGAGGAAAACTGGGAGAGAATTAAAAACAGCTCTTTAGACCTTTCTCTGCCCCCCTTGATATGTACTGGGAATCATTTGACCTCAGCAAACCATTTGGTTGTTGATCATGTGGTAGATGGAAGATGACTATGTGACTGCATAGAGGGAAGATGCATGGTTGGTACATTTTTGGGCTGTTGTATTGTGCCCCTCAGGTGTCAGTGACACTCAATCCGTAGAGAGGCTGGGCTTGATACCCAGAAATTGGATTTTAGCTCTTGTTCCCATTTTATCATTGAGTATTTTTATTTTCAGAATCAGTGTGTCATTGGTTCACTTGTCTCTTCAGAGCATATGACTTAAGCTTCTTTAATTTATTATTTTTTTTAAATATTGCACTATCTATTGAGCTTGAGGCAATATGCAATTATGCAACTTGAAAAACCTTTGTTTCATAAAGAAAAAAAAATAAACAAATGAATCCAAGGTTTTGGATAGTTATAACTGCTTACAACACCTTAAGAACTGCTTCTAATCAAGCTTCAGATCATACATTTTGGATAAATTTCCCTGAAATCTATTTTCTTTACTTGAAAATACAGTTTGCATCCTATGCAGTGTTTTCTTAACACTGTTTGAACATAAGGTAATGCTTGAAGATGAAAAGAAGGATTGTCTCCAAGTGACCACCACTAGTGTTACTGAATGGCTGGTGTTTCATGGATTAGCATTTGAGACTTTTATAATTGGAGAATTTCATCCCATCTTTGCTTTGATTAACTTTTCATGAAGACTTTATATTGTCTCCAGAGTTAGCTCTACAGGAAAGAAAATCAGACTTTACTTGGGGAATGAAATCAGAATTGTCCCACAAGTCAAGTCCAAGGATGATGGGGGAAGATGCAGCAGCCCAAGTTCCAACTCCGTGTGAACCCATTGCCAAGTTAGTTTTCTTCAGGCCACATTGGTAGAGGAAGACATGGCTTCTGCCTCAGTGCTGAAGCAGGACGAGCTGTCTTTCATGTGAGACAGTCTTAATAGAAAATGTTTTTGGTGGCCTTCTCCTCCCTCTTTTTCCATCCATGTATAGCACCTCTTAGACATAGTTTTTTGGATTTTTTCTTTCTTTTTTTCCTTTTTTTTTTTTTTTATTAGTTCAATGTGTTTTCACAATTCACAATAAATTACCTTCTTATGTGAAAGAATGCTATACTCCAGCAAAGAGTGTATTAAGGTTTTAACATAAAAAATAAGAAATGTTAAAAACAGATAAGGCTTATGAAAGGGCATGGCATTTTACTTGGTTTTATTGTTATGAGCACAGATTTAATTCACAGAAATTAGCTAGAGATCTATAAGCTTGTTTTGTTGGGTTTTTTTTCCCTCAGACAAAGAACACAATCTGCAAGAGAAAGGAGGAAAAAGCAATTATTTTTGTGAACATAAACTATAAACTATCAGATTTGCTAATTTGGAAACTAGCTTCACTCTGAAGCTTAGCCAGCCTTTTATAATTTAACAAGTAGCCCTGATAATCTGCTGCATTGTGCACAATCATTTGCCATTTCTAATTAAAATTGACAAACCCCCTGAAACTTCCCCTAGACAAATGTGGCAAGTTTAGAATAGCTTGAATTGGTTTAACTCTTGAGGACTGTATTTTTACATAGGCACTTTTTTAAAAAGAAGCAACAATGTATGGAATGCTATAACAAGCCTGTAAAAATGCCCAGAAAATAGATTTCTTGTGATGATGTGTAAACAGTGCCTACAGAACCTCTACCATGTGAGAAAACATAGTGAAAGCACCATTTCCCCTCTAGACATGTTAAAGATGCTTTGTTCTTATTTGGAAACAGAGTCTCTGAGAAAAATATTGTCTCATATACAATGGGATCGCTGCTGCTGCCTGGATGGCTGCTTGTCTGTTAAACTCCAAACTCCTACTACAAAATAGAGAGTGTGCTTGGGCTCTTATAAATGACCTACTTAATCTTGAGAGAGGCAGCTCTGGACCACCTCATACAAAGACAACGTTTCATATCTTCCCTCCCACAACGAGATGGTGTCCTTGTGGTTCAATAAAAGAGTGACTGGAGGGTGACATATAACAATTTGGGGATTAGAAAGCCAGAATCCTTCAGGGATCTTTTTTTTCTGTGCAGCACTGAATTATTACAATCCTCTCTTCCATACCTAACTGTTATTAATGTTGGTTGTGTAATTCAACATATTAATAGAAAAATATTTTTCCCTACTTCTGTAAAAATAGTGCAGGCCTTAATGACTAATTTTTTATTTTTTTTTTAATGGAGCAGATGAAATAGCGGGGAAATCATTGCTGATTTATATATGTGCTGTGTACGGTCATGTAAGAGCGCGTGCATTTTGCATATTTCAGGAGATGGATTTTTGCCTGCAGCAATACAGTCCATTTCTGGAATGTCCAGAGTAAATTCCTGAGACCACATGTGGGGGAAGGGAGACAGAGAGGGAGAAACAAAATGATACCAAAATGCAGATCTGATGCTCCCCATCTATTAGGAAACTTCTGGAAATTGATGTTGTTAACATCTTTACAGAGAACTGAAGTTGCTTTTGTAGAGGTATTTCATTCTGGAAGGAGAGTGTATTTTTATTGATAGTGGGTCTCTTTTGCTGTATGAATACAAGATAGATGATGCTGAAGGCCAAGTCTTGGACAAGAGACCTAGCAAGTGTTTTAATAGACATAATGCACATATTCAGTAAGCATCTAGTTTATAAAAAAAATAGAACTTATTCTTTGAATGTAAGTCTTGCAAGTTGACAAATCAGGAGATTGATTCAAATACAGGACTTTGCATTCTAACATTTAAAGACAGTATAAAACAATATTGGCCAGAATGCTCATGGCTTTTGAAAATATTTATTTTTCTGTTTTGAACTTATGCCTTTGCATGAGACAACGAGGTCCAGGGACAGAGTTGTCTCCTTGAGAACTTGATGACAGAGACATTGGTTCAGAGAGAGGAAGATGAAGTTCTACATAAAAGTTCTGAGATTTGGGAGAAAAAAAATCTCAAAAAGACAAGGGGAAAAAAAAAGCCTTTATTTTCTATCTCAATATGTGTGCATTTTGTTTTCTGTTATGGCTGAGTAAAGGCAGGAATTTTGAGGAAAAAAAACCCCCAAACTTCTATTTATTACTTAAATTTGGAACCAATTTTTCTAAGTTCTTTGTGAAAAGAGAGATGTAAAAGTCCATAAAAAGTTATAGACTCTCAGATTTCCTAATGCAATAAAATGAGTCCCTTTTTTTATACTTGTTATTTCTTTAGACTGAGTAATGTACCTGACCTAGCCTATGCTTCCTTGTTTCTGTCTTTGTTGATGAGACACATGAACAGCATTTATTTCCTGGCTTCCCTCTCCTTCCCTCTCTCTCAAGTACTTGAATTCATGTACAGCATATTTTGGCTTCATGTATCTTCTTGCATGATGAAGCATCTGCCTGTGGTGCTGAAGCTACTGGCAGTGCCTGTGTTTGCCCCAGAGCACATTACAGATGGTAGTGTCATTGCTGATAATGATAGCCTAATATACTCAGGGTAGCAACAGGGGACAGATGCTGCTTTTGTTCAGTTTTCAGTGGCAGATCCACCCTGCAGACTGGGCTGGAGGGGAGAAAACGCCTCTAAAAAACAAGAAGAGCTGGCAATTTAGATAAAGGCCACTGGGTGGGGCAAAAGTGCACATCGTTAAAAGCAAAACAAACAAAAAAATCCCCCAAAACAAACCAAAAAACCCGTGGATGATTTGTCAGAAATAACAGTGCAATCAAAACACAAATTTTTTGCCAGTAGCTTCTCAGATATGCAAAATAACAGTTTCTACCTATGAAACAGTACACATTCTTCATTACTTTTATTACTTCCATGATAATTTACATCAGATTACACGGGGGACCATTTCAAGGTATTTTGTCTCTCAGGATATGGATGTGAGTAAATCGCACCCTATAATCTTCCATCATCCCCAATGCTTTCTCCAGGGGGGATTTACACTCACACATAAAATAAACATTTAAACCCCTACTGTAGAATGGCAAAGGCCCTTTCTTCAGAGGCTGCAAGCATCTAAAGTACATGCTGTTTATCTTTTGCCTTTGTGCAGCATACTCAGATGAGGAAAGACTTATCAGATAATAATGTTAAGTAGGAATTTAACTTTAGCACTCTTTTTCACTGAGTGTAATATTTTAACAAATTGCATTTGTCCTATTTCTCAGTTTAATGGCTTGAGATAATTCTTTAAAAATTACAATTTTTTAAAAGTTTAACATGATTTTAGCACAAACCAGCATTTTTTCCTCTTGCAATTTGCAACACTAATGAGGGAATGGAACTCAGGTTATCCATGTCATCAGTCATCCATGTTTAACCAGTGTACCAGAGACACAGAGGAGAAGCCAGTAGCTAAATGAAAAAAGAAAAATCACAGTGTGTATGAGCTTAACTTCTTGTATATCCTTTTACCAGTACTCAGACCTGCCATCTGTTTTCTGCCATAATGTAATTGCTCTGCTGAAGGTCCTTGAAGAGGTTTCTTCCCATAGCACTGCTATCCCTTTCATATTTTTCTGTGGGAAGAAAAACTGTTGGCTTGATTTCAGCAAGCCCCTAAAATGGAAGACATAAGGAAGAAAGTATTAGAGACTTTTATAACAATTTTTTTTCCCAGACATGTTCCTGGAGTTGTCGGAAAACAAATAACAAAGGAATCCCTCTCGTCTTTGTAACACTGGCACCATTTTCTAAATTAGCCAAAAGAACGGTTCTGCATGTGGAAGTTGAAGCACCAACTCCAAGGCAGAATATTGCCCTTGCTTTTTAGAGGAGGCCATAAAAGCACTTTTTTTTTTTTTTCCTTTTCATCTTCCCACATTTTCATGGCTGTATCCATCTATAACTCTAGGTGATCTCTCACATTTATGAACCCAGTAACTGTTATCACTTGTGTCACAGGGTCAGTGGACAGGCCAGCTTATAATACAGTACTATTTTTTGCAGGAAGAAAAGAACATCGTTTCTTATTTTTAGCAAAAATACTGAAGTAAGGTGATAAAAGCCATTATACTTCCTCAGTCATTTAACTCAGTGGCTGGCACAATTTTTCATTGACCTCACATCTTTCTGCAAACATCCCGATTAGAGCTACTTCCTGTGGGCAAAGCAGCTGTTTGCTGGGGCTGCAAGTCCTTCTGCCCCTGAAAAGGACCATTTCTCTTGATTCTTTTTAGAGAAGCTGACTGCCCAGTCATATTTATACATTCAGTATTTGGCCTAAAATCTGCTGATTTCAGCCCATTTCCTGTTTATCAGGCATACCAATCGGCAAAAACCATTAGTACAGATGTGACTATCTTTAAGTGCCTTTAAGAGAGAAGACACTGAAAAGTTGAACTACCTTGCAGAAATTTCCAGATGTGAAAGGGTCTAATGCACATCACTTTCTTAAGATTCCCAGCCTGTGTATAAATGAATTTTATTGTCCGCTGTTGCCAGCTTTATATTTTTCAAAATATTAAAAAATAACTTGAGGGATAGCAAGCACAGTAACAGGTAAGAGCTCTTAAACTGCTTAGGCTGTTTCAGAGAATATCATCAGGTCAAACAAAAAAACCTCTGCTAATGCCTCGATTGTCCTGTTGTGGTGGCACTAAACATAGAAACAGAAAAAAATAATCTCAGTAATTTATACGGTTTTGCAGAAAGGACATTTACTGAAATGAGAAGACACTACCCCTGGCTTGCTAAGCAAATGTATAATAAACCTGGATATTCGATATTGAACTCATAACTTCTGTCCTGTAGCAACAAGATCATCTTTCCACTCTGCCATGCACTGCACAGCTAGGATAGTAATGCTTTTTAATAATGTCATTACTGATAGTACTTATTGCTTAAAAGATTACCCAGTGTTGTAGTACAACTGCCAGTCAAACTGTATCTGCCTATACCAGAACTGAATCTGTTTCGTAAGGCATTATAGAATTTGAAGCACTTCAAACAGGCAGGCAAGCACGACCAAATACAAATTAGGAGTCTGAAATACAAGTTTTGGGTTTTCCTCCAGGTAACTCTCCTTGTCCTCCACAACAGTACAAAGCAGAGTCTTTCAAATTATTTCATTTTGGGGGCCTAGTATTGGCTTGAGCATACTCTAAGTAGGTCTTCCAAGGTATCTTTTTCTAAACATTGAAAGGTTATGACTTGCTACTCTTCCAAAAATCAGTCACCATCCCAGTCTAAAGTAGTTATAGCTTTCCAACCTACACAGAGAGCACCCTGCAGATTTCCACTTATATTTATAGCTCCTGAATTTCTATCCTTGTCTTTGACCACAGAGAAACTGTTCCATAATTATGTTGGGAATTAAATGTGGCAATACATTCAATGTGGGTTCCATAGTCAATAAACAATTATCAATAGCAACTTGAAATATTCATTTAGGGCCTAAAGTAAATTTAATAAAAATTGCATAAAAGTTAATTAACATAAAACACCCGAATGCAAAATGAATTAAATAAACTAAAATAAAGTTCATGTTTTAATCAGCAAAGCCTTGTTGCTTAACAGCTCCTCCAGGCTTAATGTTCAGCTTAGTTTCTGGATCACACTCTTTCAAATTGCTCCACAGAGACATAAATCTGACTGCAGCTACTGTATACTCTTGTGAGAATGAGTACATGTGTATATTTCTGAGTGGGAAAGTGAAATATAGCATGCTGGTGCATTGCATGTGAATTAGTCCTTTCTGTAGTAGGGAAAATACATTGTAGTATATTTCTCTTCAAGAACATTGCCAAATATTTCCAGCTTTCTTTTGTTTGGAGTGATACCAGAGAAATCCAAGAATAACATTGGACTCAATTAGATTGTATGAAAGCAGGATAATGTTGTTGACTTCACTGGAATTTTCCGGAATAGACACCAACATGTTTGAAATCTTACGTTAGCACAAAGTTCCCTCCTTTGGCATGCCTTCACTGCAGTATTTTCTTTCTTGAGGCAAAATAAAAAATAAAAAAAATCACAATCTGTTAATCCATAGATCTAGGACGCATGTGTTTCAAAATAATGTCCAAACTTACACTTAAACCCACGCAACTAGACAAGTTGTCTGGATTATGCCATACGTGTTAGCCTGCTCTGTTCCACTGTAACTCATCATGCAATCCTCTGAATGCAATGACTGAAAATGCAGCTTAAGTTATCTTTTCCTCATCTGGTTTCTTACTAAGGTTCAGTACAACGTGACCACAACATGCTCTAAGCAACAAGGCTTCTGTTGTTTGACAACATACAGCAACTAAGCAATCAATGCACTAGCTAGACATTTTCTGGATCTAAAGTAAGGGGGAGCTTCCAGTAGATGCCCACTGGCCCTCCTGGGGCCCTGCCCTGTCTGCTGTGTCTCTGTCTGGGAAGATGAAGAGAGAAATGTTGTATAGTATTAGCTGTAACACTGGGTCCAGGATGTATCAGACAAGTATTTTTTTTTCATGCTTAAAACATGTCTAAATTTTCCTGACAAACATAAACAACTGTGAATTTTGTAAATAACTACATGGAAATCTACTTGCACGGTCACCTAGCTATATGTATATTAATAATCTACTCCTTTGTCCAGTGTATATTTCTGCTAAGGACTTCTAGCATACAAGTTATCAGAGATTTTTTTCCCTAAATTTCCCCATCTGTAGGATCATAATGGTGTTATTCTGTATTGCAAAGACTGTGAAATAAAAGTGTCAAGAAGCAATTTTTGAGCCTCAGGTAGAAAGTTTCACACAAGTGGCAAGCATCTTTTTTATTTTCTGAAGTTTATAAATGATTCTGCAGCTCAGAGCAGGCTTGTGAAAAGCAATTCTTTGTAACAAAATAGTCACATGGGCCTACGTAAGACAAGCAAGTTCTGTTGAGAAAGTTGTGTCCTTCAAGTACAGCTAATTGAATTCTAGAAGTTTTTATGTGGGTTAAATTACTGAAAGAAATCATGTTAATATTCATCATTAATATTGAGCACAACTTGTTGGGGTTTTTAAAGCAGTACTGATTTTCAAGTGTCTTGTTTAATTAGTAAATATCACTATTAAAGACAGTCCTCTCTGACAAGGCTGTGGCCACTATATCTCAAAAAGAACACTTGTGGAAAAAAGGGTAGTCATCTTTTTACTATTTAAATGACTTAGAGTCACTTCATTAAGTTTCTAGGGTTGATTACGTATTCAATAGAAAATGTTTTTAAGGATGAAATATAACATTGACAGCCCAAAGAAGAAAAACTCTCAGGTACACTCTTGATTTAAAACAAACTTGCTAAAATAGAAACTTTTGATGAAGGACATTTTCTAGGTTGAAATTCTTTCTCTGGAACAAAGGATTGCATCCATATCTCACTCCTAGACACAGTAAAATTGATTTGATTTTGATAATGTGGAGAAGGTTTCTTCAGATATTATTTCCTAAAACTTTTCTTTGGTAAAACTTTCAAAAAACAAGACCTAAATGGTAGCCAAACTGATCTAAAGGCATCACAAACCAGAGGAACATCATGAACTTCCAAAATAATTATTGAAACCCAGTTGGGCTTTCCCTGATGCAGAAGGTTCACCCTGACTGAACACGAGGCACCCACCAAAGCTTTTCTATCACTCCCCCCTCTAAGAGGAGAAGGGAAAGGAGATTTAATGGAGGGTTTATAGATTGAGATGAGAACTAGGAGAAGACACTCACCAAATACCATTATGGGCAAAACAGACTCGAAATAGTGATAATAATTGAATTTATTACTAACAAAATCAGAGCAGGAAAATGAGAAGTAAAATACGACCTTAAAAACACCTTTCCCCACTCTTCCTTTTTTTTTCCCAGCTCTATCTCTTCACCCAGCGGTGCAGGGAGACAGGGAATGGGGTTTATAGTTAGTTCAAGACACATTGTTTCTGCCTTTGCTCATAGAGAGGAATTTTTCCACTGCTCCAGTGTGGGGTGTCCTTCCTGTGGGATATAATCCCCCATTAATTCCAACATGAGTTTGTCCCATGGGCAACCATTCTCCATAAACTGCTGCAATGTAAGTCACTCTTCCACGGGGTACATCCCTTCAGGCACAGCTACCTCACTGTGAGACCCCACGGGGTGGCAACTCCTACCAGGAAACCTGATCCAGTGTGGGCACTTCTCTCCACAGGCCTGCAGATCCTTGCCAGGAGCCTGCTCTAACATGGATTCACAGCCTCCCCTCAGACTTCCAGTGCTCCAATGTGAGTGTCCTCCATGGGCTGCAGGCAGATCTCTGCATCCCCATGGTCCTTCATGGTCTGCAGGGGCTCAACTGCTTTGCCATGGTCTGTCCCAGAGACTGCAGGGGAATCTCAGCTCCTTCCCTTCCTCTTCCACTGACCTTGGTGTCTACAACGTTGTTCCTTTCACATATTCTTACTCCGCTCTTCCCTGGCCTCAGTTAGATCCATGCAGTAACTTTATTATTTTCTTTTTCTTAAATATGATGTCACGGAGGCATTACCACCGTTTCTAGTTGTCCCAGTCTTGGCCAGAGGCACTTACATCTTGAGCCAACTGGCATTGTCCCTGCTGGATATGAAGGAAGCTTCTGGCAGCTTCTCGCAGATGCCGCCCTATAGCCCCCCTACAGCCAAAACCTGGCCCTCCAAACCCAATACACCTGCCTTGTGCCCATCGATGCAACATGTCTTTTGATGGTATAATAGAAACTAAGGTAAGTAATATTCTACCCATGCTAATATTCCTTGGAGAGATTTTCTCGACACTATTTTTTGGGGGGGGAGTAGGGTGAGGTTCCCCTTCTTGACACTTCTTTTTGTTGCCATTTATATTTCACATAAGCAAGGGTGGTCCTAGTTAATATATCCAAGAAATTTTGGCATGGGCTTTAAATCTATTTAAAATTCATTTATATGCACTTTAAAAGAGCAAGAATATCAGCCCTATACCTTATGCATTCTCTCCACTGAGTTCAGCCACAGGGCAAGCTGCTGCAAAGAAAGTGTTGCTGCGAATTTGTCAGCAAAATGTCCCCAAATCAACATGAAATAGAGGTCAAAACAAAAGTGGAGGGCAAATCAGTTATTGAGCAATCTCTAAAGAAAAACAAGGCCAGGTTAAATGCAGCTTATGTAATTCTTTTCAAAGAGGAGATTCAATAAATTTATGGAGCTGAAATACTGATTCTTTGGCTCAAGCAAATGAGAGCTGAGTGGAGAATACATTTTATTCGTATCAATCTTCGGTGCTGTGCCACAGACAACTGACCCCATGGATGACTTGAAACACAGTTCTATTAGTCCTTGGATCCTTCAGTTCCTGTGATTCCTTACCTGGGATCTCTGCCCAGAAGAACATTTTAGGTTTTGAGAGATTATTCATCAGTTATATGAACAGCTACCCAGAGTGAAGTAGAGGATCTCTGTAGATAGAGAGGCTAATGTTCCAAAATATAAAAATAAATTTGAAACATTGAATGTCTAAATTTAGGTGCTCTACAATTAAACATAGTATAATTTTGGACGAGTTGCCTTATTTGCAGAGTTGTTTCAAGATACAAATTGCATACCACTCATTCATTTGAGAAGTTATATGTCCAGACTGGTGAATGCATTTAGACATATATAATGTATTGCAATTTAACCCTTTTACACTCATTTTGTAAGGCCTTGTGTTGATTCAGCATCTACATTAATTCTAAAGTGTAGTGTTATTGATTTAACTTGCAGTCTCCTAGCAGATCAGTTTGATGCATTTTTTCTTCTAAACTAAGTAAATTGACTTGAAAAGTGACTTTGCATTTTGGTATCTGATTACATCTCAGAACTACTGCTGATGAACCAAGCAACTAACTGAATTTCTCATATTCTTACACTCCTTTTTTTTTTTCAGTATGCATTTATATTCCAGATTTTGATAGTAATGTTCCCAATGAATTTCCCAGATATATAGAATCTACTGTAAGAACCAAAGGTAAAATGAATGAGATATTTTTATTTTAAGAAATTAAGTACATCTTCATGAACCTGTAAATCTTACAGTATTGACATTTTTACTGTCAACGACCTCATCTAAGTATGAACAGCTTTGCTAGGGACAGAGTTATGTTCAGGTCAGTCCAGGTTCCACATAGTTAATATTAGTTTTAGAAATCATGGTTGTAGCACACATTTGCAGCTGTAATACTGTAATGCTCATTCTAGCCAGACATAAGGCTGGAAGGTCTATATATTCACAGTTTACACTGATTATTAATTTATATCCAGGAAATTAAAAATTCACAGTAGATATTAAAGGACTTTATTTCTACCTAAATAATAGAGATTCCTTCCTTCAGATGCTTCTTTTTTTCTTTCCTTCTTTCTTTCTTTCTTTCTTTCTTTCTTTCTTTCTTTCTTTCTTTCTTTCTTTCTTCTTAAAATATTCTTTTGTCTCTTAAAGGTACTATTATGCATGTTTACTCAAGGTTTCTTCATTCCACATTACAGTAAAATAGATGAATGCTTCAGTAGTTTTTTTATACTTTTCAGTGTCTGATAGATGACTAAGATTTTTGAAAGTATAGAGAATATTTGATACCCTGTTCAATTCCTTCATGCCTTTAAGAAAATAACAACCTCACCAGACATCAGGACTTTTTATATAATTATTCTTTTCATTTGTGAATAAATTCTCTCTTAAAATATATTTTCTTTTGAAGGGCCTTGTAGCAAGCAGTAGTGGCATGCCCTTTGCCATAATTTCTCAGACAAAGTGACTCTGTGTAGCCATAATATTTCTTAATAATAAATTTAGTTTTTGTGCTCTTTGGGTCCTTTTCTGAGTTAAGACTCCTGTATTTACTGAATGTAAAACAAGTAGAAAAATACTGTTTAGGTTTTTAAAGGGGGATTCTTTCATCAATAGAAAATAACAATTGAAGTTTAAAAACTCTATAAATATTTTATTTCTTCCTCCACTTCATACAAATAAATTTTCTTAATCTCCCTCTATATAAAGATTTCAGGATGTCATAAATATTATTTAGGTGACCAAAGGTAAATTCAGAATTCAGTTTCAGGAAAAGAAACCCCAAACTCACTCTAAATATATTTAATTGGATATGCAAGTTTTCATGGTTTATGCTTTATATTTTAAGACTTTTAACAGACTTTTAACTATGAAATATTCGTGTTCTTCTTTCATAGATTTCTTCTGTTAAATTTTGGTGTACTTTTCACTTAATTTTTTCTATACTCTCCCCGGCGGGCGCCCCCCCCCAATATAAGGACTGCTGTTGGACCAAGTAATTGATCTGCTAAGGGTCCTAAGAATCTATAGCAGAATTTTTCTGTGTGTCTGATGAGAAGATCAGTTAACCTGTTAAACCCCCAGCTATTCTACAGTGGCAAAATTCTAAAGTGACAGATTTTATCAGTTTTATTTTGTTACAGCAGATCAGCTGATATATTAATTAATTAACATCTTATTTCATATACCTTGTACTGTACGGGGTTTTTTGGGTGTTGCTTTTTAAACTGGAATTTCTTTATAAATTTGTTATTTGAAATGATGTTCAACCAATTTTGTACATCCTAGGTAAGAGCATAAAATGATTTGTAGTCTTGTAAGCTGATAAGTAGTTATATCATCTTTGTAACTTCCTCCTAATAGAAAAGAATCCAAATTATGCTTTAAGTCTAGTCAAACTGAGAACTATGTTTTACTCTGAACTGAAAATATCAAAAGAAGTCCAAAACTACAGTTCAAGTATTTTAAGGAGTATGTTCCCTCAGAATGACTTTGTCCCACTTTCTCCTACAGTTTTTTGTGGGGTTTCTGCAACTTCATTTTTTTTAAACTTGAACTACACCAAACAAAGTATCACAAGGTACTTCATAAAGTATGGAGGGAGGTCAAAATGTAAATTGGTATATTAATGAAAACTTCTGGATGGGAAGGGAGCTTGTTCTTGGGGGTTTTTTGTGATATTCAACTCAGTGACATATTTTCAGGCCTATGTAGCCTGGAGAAGTTGGGGAATATTATTTTATGGAATGGTTTGTCTTGGGGAGAAATCTGCATCCTAAGTCTTCACTGTACGGCTAATAGAATTCTTTTTTACTTCAGTGAGAGCTTTGTCTGACTAACTAATGAAGGAACTATTCATATATAAATATATATATATATACATACACATATACAGGCACATATACAGCGAGATGCAAAACCACACATATGGAAGCATGAACATGGATTAGGCAAATCTCAAAAGATGATAAATAAAAAGACTGATAATGTAAAAATTAATAATAATACATTATTGTCAGATTATAGAACTGGTGAGGGTACCATTTTGGCTGCCAAATAAGAACTATATTTCAATTCAACACCACTGCTTTTATTTCAAGATGTTGATGATTTAATTCCATCAAAAAGGAAGGTGATGACATTAAAAGGGTTTTATAAGAAATTATTAGTATTGTTTTTTCTTGTCTGTTCAAGTAAAATACTTAAAGGTAATTCACAAATCAGAAATAATGTTATAATGCTAATGTATACTCTATTAAGTATTAATTAGTTCATGCTACAAAGTGCTTTGAGGAAGCATGGCATTACATAAAAGAAGACTTATTTTTACCATAATATCATGCAACTCCTTCAGCTGTTTCCCACTTTCACAATACATTATTTAAAACTGTTCAGTAATAGATACAGCCTTCCTTCTTGGGTAAAACTTGTGTGAAAGAGCACATCATTGAATTGCTCTAGAAAGGTAAAGATGGGATGCTATGTTCACACCAAATACACTTAGAAGTGTTCTGCAAAATTGTGACCACCTTATGCTATTTTTACTTAGGAACTGTGATATTGATTCAGATCCAAAGCCTATCCTGAGCAGAATCACGGGCTGAGAAAGTGGCCAGTGTCAGATGCTTTGAAGTCCTGGAGCCCTCTCCACAGGCACTTCATATCACATAGTCTGCCTCCACTTTTGATATTTTTTGGCTTCAACCAGAGATTCAACCCTGAATCATGAAGCACTTCAGTATGTCTCTATGTAGAAAAATATAGTACTTTATGTATTGTGTGGAGAAAAAAAAATATCCAAGTTCTCCAAGTAGATGTGGGTGAAGAAAAGTTTTTGGCAGTTGCACAAGGAAGCCATTGAGTGAACCAGTGGGCTGCCCTAACTCTTACAATCGTGCAATGGTTTCTCAAAGAAAAATGCTGTGTGCAATCAAACTCCAACCCTTAACTCCTTTTCATCTCCTAAAACCTTCATTACCTCTGTTATCCATGATCTCATTTTCAGTCAACTGTATTTGCATCCATGTTCTCATTCTACTTCCCTGATATTCTGTTTCTTTATGAGGGGATTACAGTGCAGTGTAACTTTCTGTACATGCTAATCCTCTCACTCATAAATCATTTCTTTATTCTGGGTTTAAAACTAAATCAAGATCAAAACCCTTCATAATCTTTGGTTTGTCTTTCATTTGGGTAATTTTTGATAGACCTTAAAATACTGGCCAAATACTAAAATGATATTGCAGGAATGAGTGAAGTTCCTTCTTAGTGAAAACATACCTGAAGTTGATACTAAACCCTTGATTATGCTCCTAATTTGTTAGCATTTCAGTCTATATTCACTATATCTCTTATCAGGTTCTGCTCAGTTTTTAAAAGAAGGTGGCTAGCAGATCCCTGTGCAATAAAAAGCTTTTTACTTTGTAGAGAAGTTCCTTACCTTAGGCTCCTAACTTCATTAGGAGACTACCTGCAGTTTGTTGCCTCAAGGACCAAACAGAGTGAAGCTTGTGAACTAAACTGAGATAATGAGTTCTCACTGGGGTATCCTCTGCAGCCAGTGTGGCATTGCGAGGATCACCCATCCCTTCAGCATGGCCATATGCTAATGGGTGCCAGAGGTCCTGGTTAGCAAATAATCATTACTGAAGGCAGCCACATAGAGGACTAGAAAGGGATAAAATGGGCACAGTTTGCCCTGAAGTGTTCCCATGGATCCACAGTGGCTGAAATCTCCGAATTGCTGTCTAGTCATCTTGACAGTCCTGGAAGTGCCAACATGCCAAATGTAGGTACCTCACGTAAATGAGGAATTAGTCAGGTGATCACCCTGCATGCCAACTACCACCAGTGTAGTTCACTGCAGAGAAAGAAGACACTTCAGAGCTGAACACTCCAGTTCGGTTTTCATCGGCTTGCTTCGAGTAGGAAAACAAATGCTATGCTAGTCTTGAAATTTCCTTATTACTTCTTTCTCCTAGGTAACTAGTCAATAACAAAACTAAAATTTATGGTGTCCTTTGGACATTCAAGATCACTCTCTTCCAGTTATAGTGAAAAAGGAAAGAAGAAAGTTTTGAAATAGTGTTTTGATTTATTTTTTTCCTTTAATTTGTAAGGATACTGGAGAGCAATGGGTGCAGTTTTGTGCAAATAAGGTTTGCTCTGGCACTGCTGTGTAAAAACAATCACTCACTTCTGGGTTGTGAGCTGGAATACATTCCTACTCTGTGTTCTCTCTCCTAATTAGTTTTTAATTCACGACATGACTGTGCATCATCCCCTCTCATTGCTTAATATCCTCAAAAGAAGAAATCTTTCAAAAGGCTCTTGAAATTCTAAATCAGTTATATTGCCTGCTTCTATTATGTATTTTGTTAACTATCCCAAGTAGTACTAACCCTTTAAGAATGTAAAAATCTCTGTAACAATAAGCTTTGTAGTTTTTTTTCCTTTTCATGTTGTACTCATCAGAGACTCTTATAGACCTTTGGTCAGTGCTACCAATTAGGAGGCATACACATACAAGAGCTCAGTCTTAGATCTGAACAGTTCTTGCCTGTTCCTTTTAGTATTGAAAGTGCCTGGAGCACAACTAATATGATATGGATGGTACCTTTATTAAAACATGGCATAGCAATAACCATCCATGAATTCTTTCTAATGAGGAGGTTTTTAAAATTTCTTTTCTCTAGATCTGCTTAAATTCTGATGGCTTGATTATTTGGGGTTTAGGCTATACTCTGCTGAAGCCTATATACACATACACATGTATATGTAACTCTTCTTTTGTATGTCACCAAAACAATATGCTCACCCAAATATTGAGCCCTGTACCCTCAAAATGGACGTGTGGGAACTGATATTATTTTTTTAAAATAGAATGTGCTCTCCAGAAAGGGCAGGCACAAGTTCTTGCAGACTCACTAATATTTCATTTTCTTTTATGCACAAGAAAAAACTGTGTAGGAGCCCAGAAGAGAATTTGCATCTATCAAACATGAATCTAGTCCATTTCTATACCCTGGTGCCTATCTTATTAAAGCCTGTATCACATCAGACTGACAACTGGCAAATGCCCATACCCTTTCTACTGTTCTCCTCAGCAGTGTTTGACACTGTCAGTCATACATTCCTGCTTACATGCTGTATAAATCTGGCAAGTGTAGGCAGAAGCATGCTGAAGTGACTCTGATCTTCCTTGTCAGATTAATCCCAGAAGGCTCCATTTCCATCTGCAGAACTTGCCACTGAAGACCTTGGTAAGGTTCAATTCTTTCCCCTTTCTCATTCGATATCTGTACCTCAGGAAACTATGACTTGTCAGAGGCTTGGAAAAAGACCAGAAGAGAAGACCAGAAGGGCATATACCCAACTATCAGAATGAGATCAAATCCAGATAATAAAACAGCAGATATGCCCAAATACCTCTTACATTAATCTTCACAAAGAAGGAATCTTTGGACAGTTTCTGAAAGAAACGGAAAGATTAATTTGCTTGCCTCTACCCTCTCATCATACTCTTTGTTCTGCATAGTTACATATGGACTCATGCTGTGAAGTTGATCAGGGAAGCAACACATATTAAAAAATATTAATTGAAAACTTCTCTTTTTTATTGCTTGATTTAACGTGAATCATTGAACTGATCTATTTTCCAATGTAGACTCCCATATGTGATGTCACCCAGCTGAGCAGAGTGAGTGCCAGCCCTGGGGGTAGGAAGGAAGGAGAAGAGGAATGTCTCAGCTGGCTTTGTTGTCAGTGGCACTGAAACACACAATTTCAGCCCTTGCCTAGCTGAAAATCACACATTACAATTGGGGATGAGTTTTTAGATGCAGCTGTTCAAAGCTCATATACTTATTATATGCAATGTCTTAAAGAAAAGAACCTTTTAAGAAGCGGTCTGAAGATTTCACGATATGTATATTTACTTACTGTTTCTAAGGAGAATAAAAAAGTGAACTCCTCCTGGTCTTCTTTTAAGATTTTTCTTTGAACATGCAGCTTTTTTTTTTTTTCTACTTTTCTGTGTGACAACAGTAGCAAGCAATAGGATGAAATGCTAATAAAGGAAGATTGACATGTACCTCAGTTTTGTGTCCATAATTCAAGAATGCAAAATATATTTTTATTTTTATTTTTGTGAAGTCCTGTGTCAGAGATTCCTGTATACTATTAGGACACTTCTCTACATCTCAATTTTTTTAGTTAAAAGGCAAGTTTTTGCATATATTTTCCCTTAAATTCTGTTTCTATACCAGCTAATTAAGTAAATAGTAAGATCTTTCTTCTTTCTTTTCAGCTTACTAGGCTACCTCCTGGATAACTCTACTTCAAAGGCCCTGTGCTATACCCAGCCATTCCATCTAAATGCAGAGCCAGACTAAATGCTGTAATTCCTAATTTCCCCTAATCTTAAATCTAGTTTTATGAATTAACATTAACACTCTTTTTTTTTTTTTTTTTTTTTTTGACCAGTCTGGTAAAATTACCTATCTGTAGAGGTTTTGCTTTCCTTTCAGAGGCATCAAAGCGTGCTTCCTTTTGAAGTGGTAAGTGCTTGGTATCGTGCCTTAATGCAGTACTGTATTGTTTTGTTCGGTCCCAGACTCAAAAAGCTGCTGGCCTGATCCTTTACAGAGCAGAAAATATTGTGATCTGATAGCTAAGACTGAAACAAGTAATGCAGGAGCTTGCCTGCACCAGAGAGAGGGGGAGGGTTTTGCCTTCATCTTTTCCTGCTAGTGCCTGCTCTGTGCTATTGTCTCTTTTCATAGATGGGAAAGAATTTAAAAAGAGGTAAATACCAAATCTTTATTTTTCCTCTCTTGTTTTTTTTGTTCTTTGGGTAACAGCTATGTAGCCATTTCCAATCTGAACTGGAAACAGGTTTATAAATATGGTAATAAATGGTGCTGTTGATTATTCTTCTCTTTAAATCAACCACAGAAATAGTTTGGAGAACTTGCATTCAGTGTTTTAAACAATATTGTGAGGGGGATGGTGTTGCAACTGATCTTGAATCCTACTTATGTCACGGATATTCTGCCAAGGGTTAAACATCAAGACATTCCCAAGCCCAAACCGTTAGTATTACCATTTTAAGTATCCCCCAATTAAATAATTAGGTGTAACTTAATAAATGTTTGAACACCACTTTCTTCCCTCTTCTTTCAGTCCAACTGTTTTGTAGCTTATGTCACTATGGCCCACTTTTCAGCAGGAGCATGTCTTAATATTGACTGTATCAAATTAATCCTACGGTTTATTGTGGGCAGCCCCAGTTGGTCCTGTTCTAAGGCTTTCCCTCCCTTTCTGGTGAAAAGCACTTGTACCGTGGCCCTGCTGGTGGCCTGAATCACCTCAATTTGTTCTAGCAATCAGAGGCAGCTGCTCCATGTGAAAGGAGTGTGGACCACTGAACAGAGCACTAGGACTGACCTCAGGCTGAATGCAAAAGGCTCAGCCTTTTCTGCAAGGCCAGTCGAGCATGTGCAAACAGATTTGCTGAAGTACAAAATGGTCCAGTGATTTAAAGCAAGTTTTCTTCTCCCTTTCTCTCTTTTTCCCTTTCAGAAATGAAACAGGATAGAGGATAGCCTGGGTACAATCTTAGCAACATCTGTTGCCTTTCACTAGGGTCTTGGCCAAGGCCAATAGCTATTCAAAGAGCTACTGACACTTTACTGAAAGAGAAGAAAGACTTAAATAGAGAAGTGTTTGGACATGTTTCCCAACACATACAGTTGGGTCTTTTTGTGGGTCAGAATGCTTTTGGAGAAATACTTCTCCACTCCCTCCCCCACTCTCCCCTTTTTCTGGTGAAAGTGTCAAAAAAACAAATCTTTGGCAAATTACAGAGTTCAGTGGGCTTACAACACTGAAGAGCAGTTAAATTTTCTTTTCTTTGCTTTTATCGTCTGAACTAAAGGGTGTTTGACAACTAAAATCTTAACTACAATTAATAAGAAGTGTGAAGGAATTTATGCTTAAGATTGCTTCACATCTGTTACTTCCTAATTTCCACATCGATTTATCTTTTAAAGTAACTAGTAATAGCAGTGGAGGAATTGCAGCATTCTAGCACTATTGGGATGACTGATATTTTATGAAGATATACTTTACAAAGTTATTTCTTATGTTTGTTTTCCTGTGTGCTCTCCCTCCCTCCTCCATAAACATTAATTTCATCCAGCACTTAAGAAGAGGCAGTTACCTGTTTCTCTCTCCCTTTTTTCCTCACATAGCTTTTCACAGGCAATTTTGCTCTGTCCAACCATGACATGCCTTCATAAAAATGACAGATGAAGCAGCTGAGTAACTAGTGGGTATATTATCCTCCTGCAGGCATCTGCTGCTCAAAAGGCACCTATTCTTTTGTTGGCCTTGAGACAGAGGATGTATATTGCATCCAATACATGAAGTCATTCTTATCAGCCTTCCCCTATTTTGAGGATAATCATAGTAAATTAAATAAAAGCTACTCAGAGGAAGTCTAGTGGAGTTATTCAATTACATATGTTTGCAATGAAGCTTGATATAAGTACACGTCTGTAGACACAAAAGATATTGCTAGAATCCTCAAGGAAAAATCCTGTGGATCCTCCAGTTTTACTGAATTTTATTTTGATCAGGCCATGGTCATTAAGTTCAAAGCAAGATTAATATCTATGAATGAACACAAGCTTTATGACTTGGGATATCTTAGAGTAGCTGATTCGTGTGTGTTTTACTCATGTGTGTAGGAAATTATTTGTATATATCTGTATGTTAGTACTTCACACAGAGATCAGGGTGCTTGTGCTCTGTGTCCCATGACTGACCTAAAAAAACCGCTTGTCCCAGAAAGTTCCCAACAGAAATATATATGACAAACTTCAGTGACTCAGAGGAAAACAAAAGCAGTACTTTTGAAAAACCAAGGCTTGCAGGGCTGGTAACACCAAGGTCAGTGTTACTGAATGATTAGACACAGCATCACAGTGACCAGTGCTGATGTCTCTAAACGCCAGACTGGAGAAAATGCGATAAAAGAGTTAAGGGGATTGAATGAATTACTTCTGGTGCTAGGGCATTATTAACCTGCTAAGTGTGGGAGGTTTCCACAGAACTGCTATTTTCTTTCATCTGGCCTCGGCCTTTTTTTTTTTCCTTATACATGCAGCCATGGGCAGAAGTAGTAGGAAATAAGGATTGATCAACCTCAGTTTTTTCTCTGGCAGCACAACCACTGGTATAATGCTTTGGGACTTGCATATTCATTTCCACCATTTGGGACTTGCAAATATTTCCTCCAGGAGTGGGACAAAATGTTATGCTCCATATTCTGAGCTAGTTTTCAAACCAACAGTTACTTAAGTTTTTGACTAAATTGATTTTAATGAATGCAGAATCTATCCCAAGAAAAGGTAGAAGCTGGATAGGATTAAGAGATTTATAAGGTTTTAAACATTTTAAGTTTAAAAGTAACATCTAAATTGTCATTCCTAAGGAATAAAAAATTTGATGGATACATTAGCTGGGTGGAAAATTGACATATGAAATTATGTCTCCTTCACCACTCACACCAAGTAATTTTGAGAGTGGGCAGTTCAGGATGATGAAGATAGTGACATTTTTTTTTTCCTAACTCACTTAGAAGACATTTCCATCTGCTTCCTATACAACTGCTTACATGCTGGTGTAGAATTCTTTCTCCATAAATATTCAGGTATAGGAGATTAGCATTTTGTTTAACATCCAGATTTGAAAAGCTGAATTGCTTGAAGGGGAGAGGGAGGGGTCAGCAACATGCTAAGGAGCATGTAGTGTTTCTTGTGCTTATAACACTGTACATTTTGAAAATGTGTTTTGGAGTTGTTGGGGACTTTTTGCCTTGTTTTTGTCTTCAATTTGGGAGGGTTTTTCTGAAAAAGAGTGTGCTTGTCCAATTTTTGCTGTGGTCAGGGGAAAAACCTACAAATAATAATAAAAAAATTGCTTACTTAGCTAAAGTTTTCACACAGGGAAGATTATGAGCATCCTGAATACCAGTTATGATGCAGAAGTATACATAATTCAGTCCATTTATTCAGAACGGCCTTCTAAAATTGCAGCTGTAATCACTGATTTTGTTTGTGCAAATGCTTAAGCTTGTCTTGACAAATCACACTGGAACACTGAAGTCTGGTTTGGGTTTAGAGGTCAGTGGAGGAGTTATTCATATTAGTTTTGTATTGTTGATGCAGAGTATAGGGTCTGACCTGAAGACAGACATCCTGCTGTCTATGGGCAGTTACTGGTTTAATTGTGTGTATATACTGGCATTTTTCACAAGTAAGTTAGCTGCAGATTTTCAGATGGATGCTACACAGCAGCAATCCCCCTGATGCATGCAAAACTCCCTGAAGTCAATTGGACTTCCTATGTATAGCTTTTCATAGGATCAGACAAATTGTGATTCTCTATCACAATTCTTCTGAAAAAATTACATCAGTGTGCCACAGTATGGATGCCTGGCAGAATTTATCTTAATATCCAGCAGAAATGCATATAACCTATTTTTTTTCCAGTATACATCAAAAAAGAAAGGAGTGCTGATTCTAAGGACAGTGTTGCTTCCTCTCCACCAGGCATGAAGCATCAATCTGAGACCCTTATGCTTTTTTGAATGCAATTTGAATGATTGTGTTCATCAAGAGATACTCATAAAAGCAGCTATGTGATGTCCGAGAAAGAGTTACTGTTTAACTTAGCACCATAGCAATGTTAGTGCAGGTCCAAGGATATAAAAGTAGTTGGCATTCGTGTGCTCTTCTCAGAAATGGAATTCTCTTCTGCTCCTGCTCTGACAGGATTTTTGATAATTTTTTATTTGGACAACATTCTTGAATGAAACAGATAAAAAGAGTTATTTAGTGATTAGACCTCCCTTTTAATCCTCTCATAATATGTCATTTCCTGCCTCTTATTCCTAGCCCCTTTCCCTTTTTTTAAAAATTTAATTCTAATGTTTTAAGAATATTAATGTTTTTTATTATCAGCACTTTCTTTGTCTGCTGCTTTTTTTTTTTAATTCCTCTATTGGTAATCCATATTTCTTGCAGAGCACTCACTGCACCACACTGCCAGCTTTGTCACTCTGTATTGTATCTCAGTGCTGGCCAGCTTGGTACATCCACTTATAATAAGATGAATAGCATCTGGAGCCTGGCCACACAGCCTCCATTCTGGTCCTAGGGCTTTCTTAAGCAATCTATCCTTGCTTGTACAAATAGCCCATTCCTGTGTGACCATAATGAAATTCTCCATTTCTCTTTTCAATCTTCTGAGAGCCTACCTTCCATTTGCCACCGTCATCGTGTGACATTTTCAAAATTTTGTCCATGCTGTTGTTTTTCAATTGATTTATTCTTGTGCTGTTCTTACTGGTGTGTGACTAATAAATTACCCTCATTGGTATAATCTTTGAATTTTTCTGCCTCCTTATGATTAAACAAGCCTATTTTCAATTTTCAGTTTCTTAACTTTACAAGTTCCTTTCCTACAACTCCCTCTGTTGCTTTTCTCTGCTCTTCCTGACAACATAAACTCCATTTTTAACTGCATTCACTTTTATTACCTCAGGCAACTTCAAATTCTTATTACTTTTACAGTTTCATTGCCTTAGATTAACTACATTTACTTTTGAAGAATACCACTCTTGCAAATACATCAGTTACTCAGATTTGCTAGTATACGCGGACTAAATTTGTCATCAAAAGATTGTGGTAACTCAAGGGAAGATAGAGAGGAGCCAAAGATGGACAGATGGAGCCATGATGGTAATACTGAATTGATAAGGTAACACTTTCTAAGAAGAGTGGGGGTCATAAATTCCCCAATTGAATCCCCATTATTATTTACTATAATTTAGTTGATATTATTATGTCATTTTGGCTGACACATCTTTAGAGGATATTCTGCAAAATATGTTCTAAAGAACAGGTTGTTAACTTGTAAATGTTAGGCTGGTCCCCTGTGGTTCTACATTGGGTGGAAAAAACTCTTGGAATGTAGACAACAATGTAATTGTCTCAAAAATCTCAAAGTTTAAATAGGGAATTAAACCATAACTGTGAGAACACAGAAAGGCAGAGACATCTCTCTGTTGAGTATCTTGTTAAAGGCCATATCTTCAATTTCAATAGGCTTTTTTTTTGTTTTTCTTCTGCTATTTGTAGAAAAGAGAAAAAAAAGAAGACTGAAGAAAAACGGTTCAATTTTAGATTGGAGTCAGAGCTAGCATAACCACCGCAATGGACAGTGACTTCCCCTGTGATACAGAAGGTAAGATAAGGTAATACATCAGAATTGTAGCTACTTGCAAATATTATTTCTGGACAGGTGAAACGCTTAACTAAGAGTAACATACAGAGGCATTTGTACCTGTACAGGGAAACCATTTGTTAAGGGTGTTAAGAAATGTTTTCCTTTAAAAAAGATACTAAACTGCAAGCTCTCCTGCTTACTTTATGAAAGACTAATATCCACATAAATTTTTAAGAAAAAGAAAAGTTAGCATTTTGCCTCTGAGCTTAATACATTTTCATATTGAAGGGACTCTATGAGCTATTGCTGAGTGCATGATGGAAGTTGTTTCTTCCCACATAGGGAATTACCAGGACCCAGGTGGCAGTTACCTGACGCTGCTCTTTTACAGAATGTGTATAATGAGTATACAGATAGAAATGTTAATATTGAGAGACAATCACTGTCAGAAGCTCAGGGGACCAAATACAACCATTAAACATTTTTGTTTTGTGCTTCAGGTCAAAATCCTCCTTAAGCGGTGGTCACCAAAGCTGTCATTGTCTAAGAAGCATTTAAGAGCATGTTTTTAAGAAACATGTGGTTTCAGTCTTTCTGGGCCTAAATTTGCCTATGGATCTACTCTACAGAACAGCAATGCAATTTGTACTGTGAAGAGGCATCCTTGATATTTTCAGAAGTCAAAAGTCGGCAAAGGTGCCAGTACCATTGCGCTTTGATGCCTGTAGTTAGTATTTACAGTGCCTACCTAAGAGACAGTCTAGCATGGTCCCTGGTTTGTTTGTATGAACTGTAGGCTTTCCTCTGGTAGTGGTATACCTGTATCTCTCAGGACGAGTAGATGTAATACAAAACATATTAGAGAGAAATACAACAGAGCTGTAGGTATGGAGTCCTGCCAAAACGATCCAGTCAATGCATTGGAATGGACTGACTCATTGGCAAATCCCACAATCAAGATAGTCAAGAACAAATTGTAGTTAAAAAAATATATATACATTTGCTTATGTTACTAAAAATGGTAGATTGCCAAAAGTGACTAAGAATAATTGCTTCTTTATATTTTATTCTGCCTGTGCAATGAAATTAAATTGGTCTGCTTAGTCACATATTTTGCTTGGAGTCAGTATTTTGCTCCCATGAAAGTCAAACGGTTTAATACATTTTATTTTGATATGACAACATAAGCATTTAGAAAAATAATAAGACAAAAATATCTACTCTATTTTCAACACAGTAAAAATAAGTTCAAATGTTCTCACTGACATACAGTTTAATGAAAGGTTTTGCTTGAGGGATTAGATTTTTGGAACATAAAGCACATCCTTGAGAGAGGTCTGTTAAGTTAGGAAGAACATCATGACATACTCTGTGAAGGTCTACACATGAAAGCTTTTTAATTGGGTGATAATTGACTATTCTATTTCTCCATTAGCAATATCTGGATCAAAATCAAAATTAATAAGAAAGAGTCCTTCCTTTATAATGATTTTAAGTAACTGTAAAACAATTTAGTCCCCATTTTGACCTGAAGAGCAAATAAAGTTTGAGGATCTTAGCTGAAGTTTACAAAGCTCATGACCCCTAGTAGATTCTTTTTTTATGTCATCCTATTTGCAAACAAAGATTTTTTTTCTCTGTTTTTAACTGCTCTATTTTCATCACTGAAGTCATAGCTAGTGAATTAAGTGGTAAAAGATAAATTTTCATGGTTATATCTCTGAAAGAATTTGAAAGAAGATAAAGAAGAGGTGTTTATAATATTTCATGATGAAAAAAAGATAATCTGTCCTTGAACCTTGTCCTCTAAGGATCAGTGCAAAGTCTTATTTTGATTAACTTGTAAAAGATGAATTAGGGATTGGGGGAAGGAGAACAAAGGAAAGGCAAATCCTTAATTACAATATTAAGCAACTGTGTGCAATCATGTTTCAGGATTTTCTTGCCTGAATAGGTCTTATTAAGTTGTAACCATGCACTCAGACACTCCACGACTTGGAGAATGTAGATTGCTTCTAGTTGCTCTCTTTAAACCACTTCTTCAGTCCACAAATGTCATGATGTTGAATTGCCTCCCTCTGATTAGAAGGGTGACATTGGAAATGATGTCTGAAAGTGAAGCTTTAAGATAAGAAACACATAGCAGTTACATATAACATTTATTAAAATAGTCATGCATGTTACATTTTCAAAGGCTACAAACAAATTCAGAAATAAAAATAATTTTAAAAATCCTCTGCAATTCAAACCAATTGTTTTGTTGCTTTTTTTTTAGTGAAGTGACTTTATCCACTAATTACTTTATTAGTGTCGACAATACACTTCATAGTATAATGCATAGCAGGAATGAAAAGTAGTTATATATGCACATTATTAGTTTGTTTATATCATGTTGAAAATGCTTTTCTGGTAAATATAAATCAAAAGACATTGGCCAAGGTGCGTATCTTACAGTTGCCCTTGGTACAGTCCATTGTTCTAAAAACAGTACATGTTAAAAATATTTTTGTCCGTGGAAAATGTCAGTTCAGCAGCTCTGCCAACATTTGGAACCTCTGCTATTTTTTTTTTTTTTTTTCCAGGAGGCATGCTGACTCCTGGCTGGTCACGTTTCAGTTGTAGATCTGTTTCCTTCTGCAGACCCAAACGGCTTCAGCAGTGCTGAAATGAGGCAGAAAGTTTGTGCTGCCGCTTTCCCAGCCGGACCACGTCCAAATAAAGCAGGTACTTATTTCCCAGAGCAGCTGCCCCGAGCAGCTCCGGGGTTGCGGGGCGGTGCGTGGGTGCTGCCGGGCACCAGCCCCAGAGTGACACTGAGCCTTCTCCTGCTGCCTGTGCGCACACTCCGCTCTCTCCACCCTTTATTCTGGGAAAGCACCTGGTTTAGTTATTCAACGTCTTTTTTTTTTTATTATTTTTTAAAATCCTCTTCTCCCCGCTCACTAGCACCCCGCGGTATAAACAGTAGCCGGGGAGGCGTGACAGCAGCTCTAGGGAGGCAGAGGGCAGCAGGGCTCGAGGTTTTAAGTCCCCCGGTGGTGGCTCCGTTCCCTGCCCGGGGAGCAGGAGAGGGGACCCCGGCCCGGCCTAGTGCCCGCGGCTGCCCCACCAGGCAGGCAGGAGGACGAGCCGGGGCAGGGAGTGTGGGTCGCAAAAACGGCAGGCTGGGCAGGCTGAAAGGGCAAAGCTTTAAAAGAGGGACTCCGCAAGTTCGGTTTAGTTTTGCGACTTTGTCATCACGCCTCGAAAGCTCAGCCGCAGCTTGTAGGACAAACTGCGCGGTGGGCTGTGGGGGGAGAAATAATAATAATAAAAAATTTAAAAAATATCTTAAAGTCTCTCCTTCAACTCCCCGTTTCAAATGCAAATAGGGAGAGAGATTGGTTCCCGCCCCACCCCCTAGCCCGGCTTCTGATTTTTATCCAAAGGACTCCATCTGTATATCCTGTCAAGGAGGAGGAGGAGGAGAAGAGGCGGGGGGGGTAGTGGGGCCGGGCAGGCTGCTTGCTCCCTGGATCCCTCTTCAATAGCCACCGCTGGGTCTTCGGGAGGTACAAAGAGTCCCTGTGCCGCCTCCGCGCGCCCTCGGACGGAGCTGGCAGCCGGCTCCAGTCACCGAGCCGTGATATCCCCTGCCCAGAGCAGCATCCCCACCTCCTCTGCCTTCTCCCTCCCTCCCCGCTCCTTCCCTCCCTCCTCTTCCTCCTCCTCCCGCAGCCACGATCCGCACCCAGTCGGAGCTGGGCTTGGCACCGGCACCCACTTCTCCCACCGTGTGCCCAGCGGCTGGCTGTGCAGTGCTGTGCTGTGCTGTGCTGTGCAGCGCTGTGCCGCGCCGTGCCGTGGAGGAGGAGGAGCGGAGCAGCGGCAGCGCTCCCATCTCCGCGGGTGCG
>JAHLSL010000019.1:16895602-16936080 GCA_025920805.1 Petroica traversi
CGGGCAGCGCGGCTGGGACCGGCCGCGGGAGCGCCCAGCGCCAGGTGTGGCGGGGAAACCGTGGGAAGTGAGAGCGCTGGGACTACGGGCGCGTGTACACCTTTTGAGAAATAGGAGAACAATAGCATCACTCTTGACTCTTTGGAGAAGTCTCACAGACAAGCGGGGAAGTGGGGTGGGGGAAGGGAGGACTACAGACTTCTGCAAAATATAGGCAGCCCAAAGTCCTGACTGCCTCAGTCCTTTCTGCCAAGCCAAAGCGACTGTCTTGCTTGGGTTCGAAGTCCGGCAGTGACGGTACAGTGCAAAAGATTACAGAGACAAGGAAATTTCCTCAGTTATTTCCCAGAGCTTTCGTCCTTCTGTGTCAAGGATGTTCTAGAGTTTGCAAATGTTGAAATTATGGGAGCTATTTCTTTGATTAGTATTCAGCTGGTAAGGCTAGCTCTGCAGTGCTTGGCTGATGCTGACCCTTCCCCCTCCACACTGTCCCCCAATCCATCCACATATCCACACACGGGCATGTCCTGCTTTCCTACAATAGACTGTGTACACCAGTAGCAAGAGGTTTGTCGTCTGGATCCTCAGACTTCTAGTTGCTAATGGAGAAAAAAAATATCCCTTTTGAGATATGATTTAGCTTTTATACTGCTTTCAAAAGGTGAAGTAGTTCAGGTGAACCAAGATTCTACAAACGATATCTTTCCCGGGATTTGGGAAAGGATGGGAGATGGATACTTGTGATGTGCTCTGATTCTGGGAACTGAAATGCTGATACTTTAATCTTATCCCATTGCAAGGATAAAATCTTATGTTCTGATAGATAACTTGCTCAAGCCAAACCAGAGACTTGAAAGGGCAGAATATACTTCATAGTCTCTCTAACAAGACATACTGACTTGCCATTTTTCAGCTAAAACATGGGTGATTGTGCAGCTTTGCAGAAAATAAATTGCTTTTCCAGGACAAATAAATAAATACATAAAAGAGCCAAACTCTTGAGCATGCCAGTTGCTGAAACAGTCTCTCCTTGGCATTGATGCGTGACTTTACTTTTCTACCTTTATTTATATCTACTAATTGTTTTTCTGTTACATCATTTGAGTTTGCAGGGAATTGTTACTGGTGAAAGCTAGGTACTCTGTTTCTGCCAAAGGTGGGTCTACATAAACTCAGATGCTGTTCAGATGGGCAATAGCATGAAAGTTGCATAACTAAATTAAGTTTGCTTACCATGTAGCTTCTGAAGGTACAACAGGTCATCAGATAAAGATCAGTTGTAAAGTGATGCTGATTTTCTCTCAGCAATATTGTAACAGTTTTAACGATGCAAAACTGAAGTGAGGATGTTTGGAAATGGTACAATTGTGCCTCATTAGAGCTACTTCAGTGCAACGGGTGTGTTACCATGTTTGAGGAAAAAAAAAGAACAAAAAAACCACTTAACAAACCCAAAAGAACTGTCCAGGGACCAAATGTGCTATCCTTTTTAAAGTCCTTGTACACAATTTTATAGCTTTTCAGTCTGCATCTACCAGGGGATCTAATCTAGACATCTAGATACACTTTTTTTCAGGGTCATGAAGAAAGGCTAAGTAAGATTTTAAAAACAATAGCAATAAAATCCACAGTAAGGGAAGGCCTCACTGTGACAGCTTTTAATATTAAGTATGTGCAATATCTAGGGTTTGAGTACTTGATAAAGATTAAGAACTACCAGGAATATTAGGAAAATATCAAGGGTAATAATCAGAGCTATCACTGCATGTTAGAAGTACGTGCCAGTTAATGTGAGTGAAAATACAAACATCAGTAATATAGCCTCTTTTCTTGCAAAAAGCCATTAAAGATTGCAGTTTTAATCAAGGAATATTTCACTCTTATAATGGGAGACTTTACTGTAATTAAAGGCTGATTCAGGTCATTAGAATTGTGTTAAAAGTCAGATGACAGCCTCTCAACTCTCTTAAGTCTACTTTCATTGATCTAGTAGTAAAGCACTATTGATTATTTGCTATTGATTTAATACAAAGTATTCTTATTTTTTCATGTAAAAGGGTAATTGTAAAGCATTTTTACAGCTTCAAATTAACTGTAAATTTTCTGATGAGAAGAATGGATTCAGCATCCATGTAGATTTTCGCCTATCCTTTTCACGTATGACTGTGTATACGTACGTATTGTGCCCACATTTTTCTATGTTTCTTCAGCAGTCAGAAACTTGACTGAAGAAAATAATTTCTAATGTAAGACCTTATATTGTTCCAACTTAAATTCCTACTTTGCTATAAACCTGGTTAGCCTTTTCTCAAAGGGATTCAACTCACAAATTGACTCTGATGTGTGATGAAAATAGAAAATATTTTAAACTACACGTGGTTTACAGAATAATATACTGCTTGAGAGTCAGTCTTAGTGATGTCTAGTAAGTTTTTGTGTGTGTTTTTAGTCTATTGGCTTCAGTATCTGATGTGTTCAGCGGCTCTTCAATGAAGGCCTTTCTTGAGCCTTTCCTTTTCCTTTAGTTTATCACAAACATTTTTTTTTTTCATGTACATTTTCGTGCTACTACTGGGTATTGTTTTCTTGTGGCAATAAAAATCATTAAATTCTATCTGAGGAAGGGTGCATAAAATAGATGGTTACTTTGGTTCTCCCTGTCAAACCAGGCTTAACTCTAAGTAGTAATGCAGGAGTGCCTCCTCTGGGAATTCAGCAGTTCTGCAAGAAAGTCATCCCTAGACATTATGTGACGTTCTTCAGCTGAAATGAGGCTGCAGAAATTGAGCTTGTGGAAATTTAAATATTTGCCTTGATTGGTCCCAGATCCACAAATACTGCTGGTGTTTCTTTTCAAAAACTGATCAAATTAGCATAATCCTTCCCAGCAACTTAGGTCTTTCAAATGTACCGTGGCAAGGTGAAAAACCAATAAAGCTCTTTCACATGGAGAAAATGATACCAGAGAAGAAAAAAAAATCTTTCTTTTGTTAATTTTGCTTGGGGAACAAAACAAACTTACCAAGAACCCAAACAATTGAGCACTCTAGACACGTGCAATCTCATGATCAACTGCAGAGCAGCATAAAAGACCAAAAACATTTCTTTATGCTTTTTTTTAAAGCCATATAATTTATTGCAGTGTGCCTAGAGTTTTTCTGTTGTCTCATCAGGTTCTTTCACCTGAGTCAGAGGGTATTGGAGCAGTTTAGTGTAATAGTGCCATATGTTTGGAGCAGTGATAGTTTTTTGCTTGATAACCAGATGCAGACTGCAGGATGTGCACTACATTTACAGATCTCCCATGTGAATATTTAGGCCAGTTAGCGGCAGGAGGTTGTGGTCTGTAGTTGTAATGTCATCTGGCACAGGGAGTTAATAGGTTTCATTGCACTGCTTTGACTTGCAGAGCTTCATTTCAACACAGGGTCCCCACCTCACTTGCTCTAAGGCACCCTCCTTTTCTTTTTTTCTTTCCCTGAAACAAGTGATAACCAGACATTGCAATTGACACCATAATTAGACATGTTATCTTCTCAAAACCTTTTTGTCTCAAGGATCACATTCCTGTTCATGTGCCTGTGAAGCAGTCTCCTGTAATATTTAGGATGTGTGACATGGAGGAACTGCAGGCTTGTATCAAAGGGGAATTTTCTCTGCCACTAAATGTAACACCCTGTCCAATGGGCATTGTAAAATTGAATGTCAAAGCATAAATATTACAGTGAGGGCACTCCAGCTGTCAAGGGGCTTACCTGCTGGTTCTACTTTGTTTAAGGGATCATGGTTCAAGATCCAGTGGCAACAGTCACCCTTGGAATTATTTCAAAACCCTGGGTCTGATTTTACTGAATGACTACAGTAGAGAAAAAAAACAAAGAACCACGGGGTAACTGTGCATTGTTGACCAAGCTAAAGCAAGATTTACTAGCAGGTGGCGGCTGCTCAGAGTCAGTGAGGTCTGTATTTGCGCAGTAAATTTTGCAGTGGTTTCAAAAATTGATGTAATTGATGAGAAAAAAATAATGGGATGGGGGGGAATGAGGGAAGAGAAAGCAAAAAAGTAGCAGTGATATACTCTTCAGTTAAAACTTCAGTAAGTGGCTGACAGTGAAGTTTCAATCTAGAGTAATGCAATCCAGATTGGTGGAGTTTAGTAATGGAAAGGGGTTTGGATTTCCACTTCTGAAGCATTTTACACATTAGAAGCACTTTAAGGACAAAACATGCTGAAAGACAAAATTCTCTGTTGGGTTGAAGAGGTTGACAGGAAAATGATATGGTTCATAGATTAAGCTGGCACTGTGACACTGGTAGCAATGTGTGAGTAGAAGTCTGCAGGAATTTGCATTTTGGCTGCAAAGGTTAGGTGGTGCAAAGGTGATCTCAAGAGCCTTCAGCACACTGCCCTGGAGGGCTGGGGAAATCTCAGATGTGGGGAAGGAGGGCTTCCAAGACGGTACCTCTGAGACTGAAAACTTTTCCTTATCTACTGGTGCTCATTGTGACACACAAATGGTGAACACTAGACTTGATGAGTTGTTTTAGAAATTATGGAGTGAAGGAAAAAATTCAGAGAGATTTTCAGTGGGTGTAAATTACCCTTAATTGCTTGCAGTGAGGGGGACTATTCCTTTAAGTTGAGGATCTTATTCATGATCTGAATGTTTTCAACAAATCAAGATTGCCCCTTGGAGACAGTTCATAATAGTGTCTTTTTGACACTAGCAGATTGTTTTGGTGAAGTAGAGTAGTAATATTTTTGAGATTAGCAGTGTACACCAGAACACTGTGGCTTAAATATAGTTTAATTTTTGTGCAGCAGATGGGAGAAAATGTAAGGTTTATGATGTATATTCAGTGAAGAGGTTATTGTTTTTTTCAAATGTATATTCTTGAGTTTGAGGTTTTATATATCAGCCAGCTATTAAGAAACATAAACATGAGAGTTTGGATGCTTAGTGGATATTTTTTATGTTTAGGTTTTTTTGGGTTTTGGGGTTTTGTTGTGTTGTTGTTTTGGTTTATTTTTTATTCTTACAGCTGTTCACTTGGACATCATGTTACTGCTCAGCTAAGATGTGCTACATGCACTGTCCAGATCACATAACATACTCTCCAAATTACACACTAGTTCTTTTACTTTGTATTTTTCATATTGGTGATTGCCAGGACTACACGTAGAGCAAATAGACAATACAAGTTTAGATATGAAAGGCAGAGCTTAATGCTTTAAATACACTAGCAGACAGTTTTAGTTTTAAAGGCTTAAGTTCCTTTTTAGGTTGGCAAAGTGTGAATGAGGACATATGATTGGGTTTTACCCCATTTGGGGAGGGGAATAGCATTTTGGAGATCAGAAACAAGATGTAAAGGTGAACTTTTATTCTAGGGTAGTTAATGATATCAATTAAAAGTGTAAATCTTTCTCAGTTTTGTATACTCAGAATCTTGTTTGTGCAGAAAGAGATAGCGTTTTGTAAAAGAGCATCTTTAAACAGAAAGTACAATGTGGTTGCAGGTCGGTTTTGCCATCACACAAAAGTCAGTAAATACAGTTGTCAGAGCACTGAATACCCTCTGTCGCTGTCAGTGTTAGTTTTATCCACTGCTGCAAGTGCAGCCCTGAACACTCAAGTTATGCCTTAATGAGGAAAAAACCACCAACAGTACCATTTCCTTATGTGCTCTTGTGGACTTGATACTTAGGGATTTCATAGAACTGGTGATGTTGAAGTGCTAGTTATGATTTGATAATTAATCAAAATAATCTGTAAAATATCTCTATCTATCTATCTATCTATCTATCTGTCTGTCTGTCTGTCTGTCTATCTATCATCAGTAAGAAAGGTAAGGAAATGCAATTTAATAAAGAATTATTCCCAAAACAGAAATAATTTTTAAATACCAGAGACTTCTGCTTTTGGAGGTGCATATATATATATATATATATATATATATATACCTGTATAAAAGGCAGTGTGCTGGAAGAACTATAAATAAAAACCTAAAAAAAAAAAGGCTCTAGAAGGAACAGGAAGACTTATCCTGAAGGAGAGGAAAAAGGGAGGGAAGAGTGTTTCAGAGCAGAAAGTGCTGCCACACAGCTGAATAAAAATAATTGGAATTTTGGAGTCTGTGTGGTGAAAGTATTTGAGAATGAGTAAACCACAACAACGTTTTTTCTTCAGGAGGTGTGAGTATTCTGCTTTTCATCAGATTGTGCTGTCTAGCATATGGACTGTTTTTCAGTTGGTATTTTGGGTGCATTTTTCAGTTCTGTGCTGTGGTGTGTGGCTGGGGACCATGGCACTCCATATGGTGGCTTTCATACTTTCCTGCAGGTGTAAAAGAAAGGATATAAGAGAACAGTGTTCGAGATAAAGGTTAGAGCAATTCTAGGTTTGAAATGTCTGTTCAGAGCAAGAACAAGACATTTCAAACTGCTTAGTGAAAAGACTCTAACATATTGTAAATGTTTTACTGACATTTCTTAAGAAAATCCATTTTGTATTTTTATCTCCGTTAAATAACAATCTGCTGCCTCTTTGAAATAAACTGACAGTTTATCAATATCAGATGTCTTTAACATGATGTAACTTAGACACAGAGAGGGGAAATCAAGGATACATAAACAACCTCTACTACAAACAACACTTACTGTAGTTGAACAGAGCAGTAGGAAGTGAACACATCCCAGGGAAAGCACAGCTACTTCCTTAACACTCACTGGCAGCCCTCTCAGTAATTCCTGTCATATGGTCATGATTTACCCAAAGGGCCAGATCAAAACTGAGCTATGACTAGTTGGGATTAATCATTTCAAACTAGGCTCTTCTAACAAGGATGACACCTGCTTGTTAATCCCGCTGTGAGAAGAATTTTGGTCTGTGTTGGAGTAGTGTCTAATAACTGTAGCATCGTGTTTTCAAAATTAGGGTCTTTAGGTAAGACTTGCCTATTCTCTTTTTGCCTGTAGGGAGACACTGGATTTTCCCATATGGAAGCTTTCAAATTGCTGCTGCTTAGCAAACACGCTCCGTGGGTTTGTGGTTTATCCCACCAGCCTCTAAGCAAAGCCTTTCTGGTGCAGGGCAGTACCACAGAAGGGATTACTATAAAAAGGCTTTAAATACAGTCTGTAATCAGAAGAGCTTTTTATTTGTTTCATGTTTCTGCCCTCTAGGTACCTTTGGCAGCACGATGCATAGGCGTTCCGCAGCTGAAAGAGCCTGACATACTGAAAACAGATAGTGTATATCACATTTCACTCAGTTTTATTAGTAATGGCAAGGACTATGATAATCAGTCTGGAGTGTTTAATGTGTATGTGATTTAATGTCTGGCCTTTTTAGATTAATTAAATGTAGAAAGGATGAAATCTTCTTTCTTCCATGGCTTCCTAAGTAGCAGCAGTTCACTCCAAATTAATGCCCTGTTATCTATTTTAATTTCACCCTTATTCCACTTCATGCTTGGTACTTGGTAAATGCTTCTTGTCTCCCTCCTTGCTCACTCAGACAAGGAGGATGTCTATTTAAGAGACAGCTTTGCTTACCTGGTGAGTCCCCAAAAGTCAAAGCTATGTTTGGTTCTGACTGACAGAATTTATACTTTTAAGAACATTATACTAAGTATACATTTCTTAATGGGCAGAGAAGGCTCACAGTAATAAAAGGCAGAAAAGAGTCTTCTTTAAGTATGAAAGTTTGTGTTTCTAAAAAAAATATTTTTTAGTAAACTCTATGAGTTATTCAATGATTAAATTTTGAAATAAAAGCAGATACAAAAAAAGATTAAATTTGTATGAGTTAATGCTGAAAAATCCTTTACTATTAAATCAAGGTTTCATTGAAAACACAAAATGACATTATCTTCTGATCTTTCTGGGCATATTTCTGTATAAATATATAAAGTAGTCTAACATGTTTCTTACAGTGCCTGACATTTGCTTTAGGAATGTAGTGAAATTGAGTGGGGAGACTCAGGGCTTTTTACCAGGTCAGGTTCAGATCAGAACAAATCATACCAGCTGGTGTACTGTGACTAAGAATCAATCAAATTGTTCTGATTCATCTTATGCTCCTTCATTTTACTTTTGAGTGATATGGGAGAGACTTAAGCTAGGATATGTCTCTGTCATTAATACAACTTGCTGCCTGTAGCTAGTTTGGAATTATAACATAATTATGGCAAGTAAAGCAGACTATAGCAGACACAAGAGAAAATATCAAATCAAATCACTGTAAATAGCTACACTTACTCTGATTATTTTAAAGAAAAACAACTTTAACATTTGTACTGGAAAAAAATGGTGTATTAAGAGAACATTTAGGAGAAAACTTTATGGCTATAAATACAGTTGTGTATCAGAAGTAGTAATGCCATCCAAGAAGCTTGTTATAAAGTCTGAGAGATTTATGTAAATTCATTGATGTTCATGAGGAGAAAAATAATAAATAAACAGTTTTGATGCATGGTGTGAAAACTGAAAGAATTTGCATTCTCTAAAAGAAAATTAAAATTCTGACAACAGTTCTTGTCTTTTTCCCAAATAGGTACCCAATACACCATTTCTTTGGTGAAGGCTGTTCAGCAGTGGTGACATCTTCCAATCGACCACTCTGCAAATTATTATCTCTGGACTCCCAGCTGACACCCTGCCGGAGGCTAGAGCTACTGAGACAACTGGAATTGTGCCTGCTTTGGTCAAGGTTTTTTCTTTCACCGAGGAAAAAAAAAAAAGGAAAAAAAATGAAGTTGGGCAAAGTGGAGTTTTGCCATTTTCTTCAGATACTAGCTCTTTTCCTGTGTCTTTCTGGGATGAATCAAGCAGAGCTCTCAAGGTCCAGGTCAAAGCCCTATTTTCAATCAGGGAGGACAAGAACCAAACGCAGCTGGGTGTGGAATCAATTCTTTGTGCTGGAAGAATACATGGGTACAGACCCACTCTATGTAGGAAAGGTAGGGGATTTAAATAAACTTTTGAGGGTGCAGATGCTTGCTTTTTGATGTGTTTATATGGTACAAACTAAAAATTATATTTCTGTCAGCCCAGTTGACTTAAGTGGATGGAATTTCATAGTTTGAAAAAGAAAAAGATTACAATTCTTCAGAACAGCAACACATTACATTCTTGTAAAAATGCAAGGTTCCTGCTGCAATTGTCTTTAAGAGAAAGAATTATTACATATTAGCACTGCTTGTTTGACAGAGTACAGTGTTTTGCCACTGATAGAAAGACAAGATTTATTACTTATACTGGATTTTAAAACAGAGGAACACAATGATGAATATTTTTTTAAGAGTTAACAGCTAGTCCCAGAAAAAAAGAAGTTCTGTATTATGTTGTTTGCTCCCCAAAACTCAGCACTGCTGAAGGCAAGAGAGAAAGAATCAGGCATCTATGGGTGTGATGAGTGAAAAGGAGGGCATGTTTGCATTACTGCTTTTCTTTGACATTGCCTGGCTGGCAGATTGGCACCTTGGGGGCCTCTCTGTCCTCCATGCACAGCACAGCCTTGTGGCTTTACCTTGCCTGCAATGGGCACGGGTCCAGTACAGAGCCAGCCCTCTTGCATCAGGGCATCCCAAATGGTTCGTTCTGAGTGTGTGGAGCTCACTGCACATGGAGCACACTGAGCACAGCTGTGAATCCGGGACTTAGCTCATTTACTGCCTTGTGCTAGTGGGTAATACGCTGCCTTCAGCAATTATGTAGGGGAAAAAAAAGCCCACAAAACAAAACCCCCTCTTATGTTTCTCTGTAACATTTATGTGTAATCATCTTATTGAAAGGAAAACCCATTTTCTCGGTAATATCAGAATCAATAAATAGAGCTTCTCATTAAAATACAGCAAATGCATAGAAAACAAGGGAGTGACAGCTTTTGGCACAACAGCATGCTTATAGAAAAAGAGATAAAGCAATCTGAAATCCACTGCTTCAAATATACCAATGCAATGAATTTCAGCTTATTTAATCCATCCTACTGAGACAGAACCTTGATGTTTGTGTTAATACAGTTAAGCACTTTGAATTTAATCATGCCAACTGAATAATCAAGTTAAATAGGGAACTGCTTTCATGATTGCAGCTATGGTTGTGTTTAGGTGTTTTTCTGAATTGGGACTGGTGCTTTTGCATAAGTGAACCCTTAAGAAAGGTGTGCTAGAATCAGAAATGCCATCTTGTATTACAGTGTTCTTGAAAGTTTTGGTAAAGTTTTAAGTTATGTAGCAGTATCCATTCTGATGCCACACAACTGCTGGCTGACTATGTGGGTTTCTCTTTTAGGCAAATTTGTTCCCAGGTTGGAGTTTCTCTTGTACCTCTGGAAATGGCCTATTTGGCATTCTTTCCCATAGATAAAAAAAGAAGTGTGGCTTGTAAATTTGAATTTCTCCCCTGGAAAAGAAGCGTCTTGAAATACTCGAGTGAAAACTAGTTTTGATTGGTAGTAATTCTCATATTCAGTCGATTGCTATATTATGGCCAAAAACGCTGTGGTAGCGCTATAGAACATGATATTTGCATGTATGTGCTTATTTTTAGCTTCACAGTCTGCTCTTTCCCGTCCTTTACAAGAGTCCTAGCATTCACAAGCAGATATCTTTTAAAATGCAACCTTTTTTTTCTCTTTCCTGAAACATTCTGTGCCCAGCCTGCTTTTGTATCAGCAGTATGAATTGTTGGCTCAGGAATTTGTACCAGCAAGCCATTTTGTAGGAAAAGCAGATAAAAATTTTCATTTACAAAAGGAAGCCCATCTTCCTGGAAACACAGTCCTTGCTGAGCATCTTGTGAGATAAGACGTGCCCAGTTCCTAACCTTCTCACTGTAGTGGCTTTTCACTGTGTAGCTCCTGAGGTGCAATCATGACCGAAGCCGCGTTCCCACACAAGGGAGCAAAAAGGTGAAGAAGCGGTTTTCTTTCTGTGTCTTAACATATTATGTGTAGCACCACTCTGAAGTGAGCAGCAGTCACCTTCGTCCCCCTCTCTCCTCTTAAAAACATTGCTGCTCTTGTTTCAAATCCTTTGGAGGCTGCTAGGGACAGAGAAGACTGAGATTTGGATAGGAAGAATGGAATTTTTTTTCCCTCTTTTTCACTTATTTTCTCCCTTGGTGAGGAAGCTACAGCAAGCGAAAATCTGGCATAACTCACTTTTCTCATCAAATGAAGTGGAAGCAGCAAACAGACTGTGCAGAGTGCTCTGCTTCTGGGGAGGCCAGTCCTGCACTGCTTCACGTTCAGGATGCTTTGCAGGGTGCCAATCTAACTGCACATCCAGGAAGGAGGGACCTTCCTCCAGTTTTTAAGGGCTGTGAGATAAAAAGGCTTCAGAAACACTTCAGAAAATGGAGCCGTAATGGGGAATATTGTCTCCCTGCCACTATTCAATTTTAAAAGCCCTAGGCAATTCTGGTTGGAAGGCAGTGTTTGGGGGATGTTAGGGTTACATGGCAAATCATTCAAGAGTTGTGAAATACTAGTGTTAATTCCGCCCTAGCTCTGTCCTCCTGGGTGTCTGCATTCTGACACTTTAATTACATGATCATGCGGGGGGAAATCCTATTCCTCGTAAATAACATAGCAGGATTCTTATTCATCTCAGTAAAACAAGTCTTTCCCTTAATTTTTCAGTGTTTTGATGTTTGTTTAACAAGCCTTCACATCTATAACTGAGGTACACTGCAGCCTTCCTTCTGGACATCCTTTTTTTTGTTTTCCTAAATGCATATATACTTTTGTTAATGCAGCAGGGCTCATTTCTCATGTGACTCTAGAGAAACCTCTGGAGGAGTTCCATTAGTGTTACTCTAATAGGACTCAGAAGTGACAGAAGTTGGTGCCTTTTTTTTATCCTCTTTTTAAAAAATGTAGGTCTTTCCTCTCCATGACATTATTTTTAATCACCTTGGATGCAATTCTGAGCACCTCTTGGGAGGTGGTTAGCATATAATCTGATTGTGGATCAAACCCCATGTACAATTCTTTTCTGCCAGTCAGCACAGCATATATTATTTTCACTTGAAGGGCTGAAGTATTTAACCGTTTAACCCATTAAACTGTTTGGGTAGGCACTGTTCTCTTCCAGACATGCCATGTAGGAGGTGGGGTAGTTAACTGTGATGCTTATTGAGCTAGAAGCACAGCTGGCTTCTGTTTTCTGGAAATTGTTTACTATTACTTGGTAATATGTGTTTGTGAAATGCCTTATGCCATATTTTTCTTGTAAATTATGTTAATGCAATCTATTTGGGGAAAAAAGTAGTATAGAGCAGTTTTAAATGATTTGAAACATAAACACCTAAAATTAGGAAAAAGTGTATGCTATTATGTTGAATATTTGAAGAGCAGTGTACGGTCTTGTAATGGAAGTTTCCGTGGGTACCCATTGGCCAAAAGGAGTGCAGGAAAAGTAGAACTTGAACACTTTGTTGATACTTTTTTGGTTTTGTTTCATAACTCTCAGACATCTAGAGTTTGGGTTTTTTGGTGTAATGGGTTGGGGTTTTTTATTATTATTTCTTTTAATGTCTTCTGCTGCAAAAGTGCCAGTCTCATGAGAAGCATTATAATGACACAAAATCTCTGCCAGTAATAATTTAATTTTTCTTATTAAAAAGTTAAACAAACAAACAAAAGAAGCCACAAATAAACCTGAAGAAGGGAAACAAGTCTTTAAACTCCATGTGAGATGCTGATTGATGGCTGGCTTCATGTTTTCTTTTGCTTCTAAACCAACTCTCCTTTTCCAATGGCTCTAAATTTAGGTATAGTTACAGGGCAGTTTCAAGCTTTTTGATGACTTGAACTCTTTTCCCCTGAGATCTCACTAACGTATGAAGGACTGAAAATAAAAGACAGAAACTTTTGACTGAGCACAAACCAAAGAAGTTCATACATAACTTTGAGGGGCTTACTGGTAATTCTCAAAAATAACACTTTGAATTCGTAAGGTGCCCTGAGTGTTGTTTGTATTTATAATGTATGAGAAAGTAAAGTGTAAGTCCTAACCTGCATTTTCTAGATTGTAAAATCAAGAAAAAAGGTTAAAGGAATGAACTAAGAGCATATAGTTTCCTAGGGCTCAGAGTAATTGCCTTCCAGTACAATTTTACTTGCCAATTTGTTTCTCTTCTGACTATTTTAAGGTAAATAAACCTGTTGGATTAAATTCTCGAACATGGACAAAAGTGCACAAAAGCTAATATTTGCATTATTATTTTCTGGAATAGTACAGAATGAGGGTTTTCCTATAAAATTAGGTAATTTAAGAGAATTTTCAGGTTTTACAAGTTTTAAGGGAACTTACAGACAGAGGAAAGGGAAAGGGCTTTTAAAGAAGCCATATAACAAGTTTATGTTATTATTAGCATAGAGAGTGGGTAGTTTTTTCCCAGTCTCCTCATTTTGGAGGGAAGGAGGCTAGATAGGGGAGGATACTGGGGTTGTGGGTTAATGTTTTGTTTTTCAAAGGTGTCAGTGTATGTGTCAATGAGGCGACAATTATACACACTATATTTATCTGTGGCATGACCATGTCTCAGGTTATACGGGTACAGTCAGCATAGGGGTGTTTTCATAGAATCATAGCCTGACAATTTCAGATGTGGCTGATTAATTTTGACTGAGTTGGATAATGAGTGTCTTTGCTAAAATACTTTAAGGCAGTGAGTACTGTGGAAGTACTGGCCACTCAGTTAAAAACTCAGACTGAGTTGTGGGAATATTACTGGCATTTTGGGAAATGGAGAGGAGATGGCATGATAGTACAAAGTCTAAATATAGGTAAGAAAGACTGGGCTGCCTCACTTGCACATAGTTAAGAAAGAGGTGAGTCAGGCACAATTCCCTGGAGGGATCTGACCATCCTGCTGCCTCTGGAGGCATTCACAGGGACCAGGACTCTCTGCTCAGCTTCAGTCTGGGTTTTTTCCTCTCCAGGCATCCGGTGCGAGGTAACTATTCATGTCTGTTCTGCAGGTAAGCTCCTGGCTGAGAGTACCCACAGCTCTGCAGATTTTTGTTCATTTTCCACCCCAAGTAGTTTTGGAAAAAAACC
This sequence comes from Petroica traversi, assembly GCA_025920805.1. Classification (NCBI taxonomy): domain Eukaryota; kingdom Metazoa; phylum Chordata; class Aves; order Passeriformes; family Petroicidae; genus Petroica; species Petroica traversi. Next base: position 16,909,676 of record JAHLSL010000019.1, read on the forward strand.
ATTCAAACAAAGCAAACTCCAACCAACTATTTTTCATCTGTCTTTGTGGCCTCTGTGTGGAAAACAGACGGCATAATAACTCAGAAAGAAATTTTCCCTTTGTTGTATTTTTTTCCTCCTTTTCTATTTGTGTTATCTTTACTTTTATCATAATCTTTGAAGCACTGTTGTTTTATATACTCCCAGAAGGCCGTTTATGAAAGGGAGAAAGCAAATCTGCTGTATTTCTGATATTTATCCATCTCAGGAACTCTTTGCTTTTCTGTGCTATGAAAATTGATAACAGTTGACCTTTTAAGTAAAATGGGACATACCATTCCTGTCAAGTATTTTCCTACCACAAGTGCTGCAAATGGAACAAATGAATAGACAAAAAAAGTTAAGTCCTGCTTACTTGCTGTAGGTATTGAATAGATCTTGGGGAAGTGATACTTCGGTTGCACTGCACAGGTATGACTTTACCTTCTCACCTTCTTCTGTCCAGTCCCAGTATCACACACTTTTCTTCCCTGGACATTCACTGTGGGCTTTGTGTTATTCCATGATATAATTTATGTGGATTACCCTGAATAACTGAGATCTGACTGACAATCCAAATGTACCCTCCTTAGCATGCAGAGCTAAAATATCTCTGGGGAGAAGGATGAGATTAAGGCACATAGGAAGAATAATCCAAAAGGATAACCTAAATTCTACTGCCTTTTCCTGGTTGATTTCATCAGCCTGCAGAGCTATAGTGCAATTTCCTTTTTCCCTCTTTACAGCAAGTCCTCTTCTCTCATAGTTGAATGGATACAGGAGGAGGTTTTGTGCCAGGGATTCAAAGTGATGACAATTTCACATGCCCAAGCACTAAAAGACAATTTGTATGTAATTTCATTATTAGAAGTGATAATAGAGTTGAGAGACTTACGGTTGGATACTGAACCAGAACATGTAGCTTTTTGATCTCTTAGTATAATATTGAACATTGATCCTTAACATGTGCCATTACAGAAGAGGAAGGTTAGTGAAGGTGATGACAACATCAGTAAATTAAGCAGCCCTCATGGCAATTTTTCGTTCAATGGCACAGCCATGCTATTTATGTAATTTTGTAATACCAGTTTTGTTATTCAGCAGACTGAGAGCTCTACCTGCAGTGCTCTGCCCTGAATGTCTTTTGGGCATTATTTAAAACTAAATTTTTATGAGTCTCTGAAAAAATAGAAGAGCTAGAGTAAAAGCTAATTTTGCAATTATATGTAGATGAGAGGCTCATGTATGCTTGGCTGGTCATCAGAAAATGCCTTATTTTCTGATGTCAGTCAAGGTGATGCTGCTTCAGCTGATATTTTTAGTGATGTTCTGACATTCCTTCTCTTTTTCATCTTCTGAGATTGTTCTTGGTTCCTTAGTTCTTGTTATTGGCTGTCATCCAGTGCCCAATTTTATGTCCATCCTCTTGTCTCACAGTTCTGTGTTAATGGCATTGGAAATACAGCACTCTAAAACTGTGGCTATCAGGAACTTTGAGTATTTGCATTTTTCTAAGACTAAGGAAGTCCCTTGATGAATTACTGTGCCAGCCAAAATGCAAGCAAACACACACAACACATGCTCTGAGGCAGTGGTCTTATAAGGCAAGAAGCAATAGCAGACTAAGAAGCAATGGCAGAATTCAGAGAAATATAGTGTTAGTCAACACCTGAAAATAGTTTGAGAACAGTGGGTCACTAACGTTGTTTTCTGTGAAGACCGAATGAAAATGAGACTAATGCAACATTTTAAAACATTATGAACATATAATAAAGAGTGCTTTCTACCTTTACTTCCCAGTGTGTATAGATGACAAGTTGGTTGAAACTCCTAAGCGCAAACCTCTTTAATATCTATGTTAGTACAAGGCGACATCTTCTTTCAGACCAGTAAAGATAAAGGATGTTTTCCAGTTCCTTTCAAAATATCAAACTGCATATACTTTAGAGTTTTACATCTTGTATGTAGCCTGCTGTCACACTACCTTTTTCATGTTGCCTTTTTCTTCCTTATGCATCTTCTGTTAGCCATAAGTGTCTGTCTGCAGACTCATTGGGCATTCATTTCATGTATTAAGTATTTTCTATGTGTCACAGTCTAAAAGTGCTGCCAGGACTGTTGCTGCCTTGTCATAATTGTACTGCTGAATTTCTTCTTTGCTCCACATTTGTTTTTAAATATTATACTGCATTTTAAATTTCCTTTTTCACTTCTTTTTTTTTTTTCAGTAATCATTTAGTAAAATAGCACCTGTGTGCATATGTCAATGTTTCAGAGGTAACTTAAAGGGAGGACCTGCGACTATATATTTAAAGATCCTGAAAAATTCAGGAAATGGTTCCTTTGTGTGCAGTAAGCTGGCTTTTACATAAATACATTGGTGATAAGTACTGGAAAATCTCTTCAGTATAATCTTTTTCTCTCAATATTATGCATTTCCTTGGAAGAGATAGCTGAGCTAAGTGCTAATGGTGGAACTTCTGAGAGAAGAAAGATGTTAATACATTAGGTTGCTTAGTTCTTTTAGAATAACTATTAGCTACCTTATGTTACCAGCCTCTTCTCTGTCACTTCTGCACTGGAATAGGCACTTACTGTCATGTAAATTAGAGACAAGTAGCTCTTAGAAAAGGTACTGGGGGGTGTGCTGGAGGAGAGCTCTAAATCTGTCCCAACTGTCCAAACCGTGGTCGTGGTATGACTACCAGTCTACAGCAAGAGCAGAACTTTGAGGATGTCATAATGCTTAATCTTTCATAACTTCAAGATGGTAAGAAAGAGGATTGGACAATCAAAAATAGGGAGGGGGGTTGTTACTTGATAGAAATAAAGGGTGTGAACATTTAGCTACACATCACTTGAACTCAATGTATAAATGGGAACCCCCTTAATTTTCTCAGGCAAGTGTAAGCTTAGCCGATGACAAAGCTCATTGACAACAGACACTGATCACCAAAATCAATAAACGGCTTCATAAAATTGAAGAATATATTTAGGATTATCTCTTGCAGATGGTCTTGAAAAACAAATACTATCATTAATAGTTCTGCAATGTTCAAATATTTGATGATGTTACAGCTTTTGCTGTTGCAAAAGTAATATTGTTATTTATGTAGGTTTAAGGCACACAGTATGGTAGTAGCACACTACAAGTCATAAACATAGCAAAGAATAAACCTTATGTTTTCTTTTGGATAAATAGGAATACCAAAATAAATATAGGTCTTTTGCATACAGTAGTTCATGTGCAATATTCATGTACTAGAAATACAAAATTCTGACTTTGTCTCAAGCTGTCTTTTTCAGAGTCCTCCTCTGGGAGAAGAATGTAATTCTAAACATTTCAGAAGAAGGCAAAAAGTTTTTCTCATATGCTTTCATTATTAAGTTATGCTGTTCATAGAGTAACTGAAGATTTAGTTCAGAATCTTGAGATCCGTTTTATTGACCCTAGGAGACCATATGAGAATATCAATGTTGCAATACGATTATCAGGTCATTTCAAAATTGAATTTTTAACTGATATTTTATTCTGTATGTTAGTAAAAGAGGAATACTGAGGACTGATTTGCAACGCATATCCATGTATTCCACATTTTGGCAGTGAAGAAATAGTGCCTTCCTTTCATATAGTTCTCTAATATCCCTAAAGAGCACCAAAGGGATACATTGTGGCATTTCCTGTGGGTGAAAGAATGTATGCCAAGAACACAGGAAATGCTTAGGAAATTTAATCTTATTTTCCAGGTGATATTAGGAGATTTTGCTGCATGATTTTCACAAAATGTTTCCAGAGTCATACTGCTTAAATTAGTTTTCCTGTTTTTGTAAATAATGAGAAATTACACACAATTCTGTTTCTGTGGAGTATGTGTGAGAAGAATTGAACCCAAAAAGTTATTTTTCTTTTGAAATGCTTCCAAAATATGGAAAATCTGGTAGTTGGATGGTACATGTGTAAGGATGATAAGCTGCTTAAACACCTCATACTGAGGTACCAAACTGTAACCCTGCTGACGAGCCAATCAGGCAATTCATTTCCCTTACAAGGTAGGCAGGTGCTGTATTAGGCAAAGTCTAGCTTGTTATCCTTTAACAATGAAAAGTTTTCAGATGCAGCTGGGAAAAGCAGATGGTCATTTCTTAAGTTTCCATAATTGTGGCATAAACATAATGCCATAAATCAGCAAAATACTTAACTTGTCTTTCTTGCACAATCTGTATACATTATATGGGCAAAGCAGGCATTTGGAAAAGTGCTTGGCATTTTTTTTTTTCTTTTAACTGGCTGGGATATAATGCTATATAGTCTATACATTAAAAACTTCTGGATCTTTGTAATCTTCATGCATATGTAGACTGTTGTCCTTCCTACCCATCTTTCACCATTTACCCCTTAACCAAGGGGTAAATGGCCAAGCAATACTTTTAAAAGGTTTTTCTTTTGAGTCAGCACGGTAGTCTTATGTTCATCCGTACTATCCCCTCATTTTTTTTTAATACCTTCTTGACAGTGAAAAGCCGTGAACAAAAGCACTCCTTTGTAGCTTCATCTAAACAGGAAATACGCCAAGTGAAACTGTTACTTCCTTTGTCATTGTAAGATTCAAATTTCACTATTCATGTTTGTTTCTTTCTTTGCAAGTTCATGTCCACTACCATGCTGAGGATCTTAAAGCCTTTTTGCTTTTCTGTTTCTTTTTTTTTTTTCTTTATGCTGAATCACGCCTACTTCTGAGCAAGTGTCAGTCCCAAAGCAAGCGACATATCAGTTGTTTGAAACCTTGTTTCAATTTCTTTGACTGACAAAACATTCCAAGTTCAGCCTTACAAAACAAGATTTTATGGAGCAAACATGCAGGAATTAGAATGCTAGTACTGATGAAGCATATAAAGAAATGGGTATATTTTTCTAGAAATATGGAGGGATGAATAATTCTTGCTTGTACTGCCACATTTATTTAATTCAGAATTATCTTAAGATTCAAAGAAATTGTAAAAATTCTAGTCTTAATGGTTTAACTTGGGAAGATAGACTAAAAGAGTAAAGAGAAGAAACAAGTATCCCAAAGAGTAAGTGTGAGAAAGGAAGAAACATGATGAAGCTTTTTGCTTTGTTTTTCTCACTCCGGGGCCCAATGTAAAACCGAAAGCAACATATCAAAGCAATCAATTAGAAAAGAAATTTAGATTAAGATATAACAATCTGATAACAGCATGGATCAGGTTAGAAGGGATCACAGTGGATTGTCTGGTTCAACCTCCTTGCTCAAGCAGGGTCATCCCAGAGCACATGGAGAAGGACTGTAGCCAGACAGCTCTTCAATATTTGCAGTGAGGGACAACCCACAATTTCTCTGGGGAGCCTGTTCCAGTATGTGGTCACCTGCACAAAAAAAACCTTCTTCCTCACGTACAGGTGGACCTTTCTGTGCATTGGTCGCTGCCTGTTGCCTCTTATTGTATTGCTTGGCACCACTGTGAAGAGCCTGACTTCAACTTCCTGGCAGCTCTCTTCAGACACGTAAAGACTTTGGTGAGATCCCCTTTCAGTTGCCTCTTCTTGAGGCTGAATAGAGCCAGCTCCATCAGCCTGTCCTTGTAAGAGAGATGCTCCAGTCATCGAGTCATCTTTTTTCCTTCTCTTTGACCTGTTCCAGGAGCTCCACGGATCTCCAGGAGCTCTCTCTTGTCCTGAGGAGCCCAGAACTGGACACAGCACTCCAGATGTGCCTCACCTGGCCTAACTAGAAGGGCAGGATCACCTCTCTTGACCTGCTGACAATGCTGTTCCTAATGCAGGGCAGGATACCACTGGCTTTCTTGGCCACAAGAACACACTGGCCCATGGACATTTTTTTTGTTTACCAGGACCCCCAGGTCCTTCTTCAAAGAGCTGCTTTCCAGCAGGTCACCTCTGGTCAGTCCTGCTCCATGGGCTTATTCTTCCCCGAAGGCAGGACCTTGCACTTGCCCTTGTTGAATTTCAAACAGTTCCTCTCTGCTTATCTCTCCAACCTGTCAAGGTCCCTTGGAAGGGCTTCCCAGTGTCCTGGTTTAGGGCCAACCCAGGACACCCAGCCTTCTGGGATATTGGCCACTCCTCCCAGCTTTGTATCATCAGGGAACTTACTAAGGAGATATCTGCCCCTTCATCCAAGTTTGATGAATGAGTTAAATACTGGGTGCAGTTTTGTACCTTGGGAGACACCAGTAGTGACAAGGCCTCCAACAACACCCTGAGCCTCTGATTGTAACCCTCTGGTTCACTCACTGTGCACTCACTCAAACCACACTTCCCAAATTTGCCTATGAAGTTGTTGAGAGAGACAGTGCTGAAAGCCTTTACTGAAGTCAAAGTAGACAGTATCTACTGCCCTCGTCCCTCCAGGTAGTTGTTTCATCTCAGACAGCAATTAGGTTGGTCCAGTGTGATTTACCATTAGTGAATCCATGCTGACTACTCCTGATCACCTTGTTGTCATCGACATGGAGAGAGATGGTCTTTGAATGAGGCCAGGGACTGAGGCTCTCCTTATGTGTAGGTCTTGCTTCACCTTACTCTTTGCTAAAGAAGCTATATGCATCTGTCTGGGTCACACATTGGTTTAGGTCACATCAATCCATCCCATGAGTTCTAGAAAGAAGGCCTGACTCGGTTATGTTAGCACAGATGGAAAAGGAGGGCAGGTAGCCAGAGATCCAGTAATATCCAGGTTTGAGAAATATGCAGGGGAGTAATTCTGTTAACTAGCAGATGCATTTGAAAGAGAAAAAAACGTAAGTAAAGTTCATTTTTAATCAAAAGAGGAAAATAGCATGTGCAGCAAGGTAATCTGTGACACAAGACATCAAAAGCAAATATCATCAAGACAAAAACTAGTAGAACAAGGTTTTGTGATTCTTTAATGAGAGTAAAGAAGCAGTGAATAGAAAATAAAGGATGTAAATATTTCTCATAAAATATTACTGGAGAGTGCTAGAGAATTTGGAATTTGTTCAAAAAAGCCCAATACATGAACAGTGGAGTGCCAAACAGCACAGGACAAGACAGAATAGCATTCTATACATAGAGGTTCCAAGAATTACTGGGTCAAGATAAGTAAAAAAAAACAACATGAAGATCTGGAGGAGTCCAAGCAAGTCTGAGCTCTCAGCAGACGGATGGAAGGATGCAAATATGTGCAGCTGTCAGGGAAGTAACTGGACCATGTCCAGAGTGTTTCCAAATTAAGAGCCAAAAATCAAAATTGTGAGTTCTCTAGTCTACCACTAAAAAAGGCAGCTCACACCTTACAAAGCAAAGTTTTCTTGGGAGTTAAAGGGATGAAATAATGACACCCGTGGTTTTCAGAACTTTAGTAGACACCTTTCCTTCGAGGCTGGTATTTTGACATTGATCATTTCATGTAACTATATTTCCTCCCATCTGTTTGCAGGCTGCATGAGAATTTTTTCGTGCAGACTAATTTCAATGTCCTGTCAAAATTAGATGCTGTTCCCAGTATCACATTCAATACTTCCATTCATCTATTATTTTTGTAAGCAGAGATGGGTAGATGATGATAGTCCATTCAGCTAGTCTGATGACAAAATCATCTTTCTGGATTTTTTTTTTTTTTTGGCGATTTTACTTCTAGTAGCACAAAGTGAAGTCAATGAGTGCTTTTTGTGTGGGATGATACAGACTGAGGGCCCAGGTGCTTTGTCAGGCTTCCAAAATACCTGCCAAGCAGAAAATGAGACTGTAAGGAGAATGGAAAGATTAAGACGTCCACCTTGATGACAGATGCTTCTGATTTAAAGATATAAAGGTCTTTATCTGCATACCATATTCTGTATACCATATTAAAAAAGGAAGATATGTACCTTTTCTTCTGAAATTATGTTTTTGTCTGTGTTTCAGAGAGTGGCCCACCTTCCAGTTCTGATAATTTGAGGCATGCTTTGTACTATACTTAAAATGCAAATATCATTTTGGAACACAGTTTGAGGCTTTAGCAGGATGTGCTAACAGTTTTTAAAGTTTTTTGAAAATTACTTTGTAAAATAATTAGCAAGATAAAGGGGAGACATGTTGCAGATTCACCTTCAAGGTTAGAAGAGTTAAGTTTATTAGGGTGAGCAAAATGATCTGCAATATCACAAATTTTCCTGGAATGAAACATTCCTGTTCTTGTAAATAACCTTTACTGATTAGACAACCTCAGCAGAAATTATATCTGAGCCAATGTAGAGAGTCACGGAGTGAAACCAGATTTTTTTCTTCCATAGTAACTTGTATCTAGAAATATAGATACAACTGAGGATGAACTGTACATTCAGTGTATGCTCAAAACCAAAGTGCATTTTTGGTTTTGCTGGGGGAAAGAGAACTAGTACAATAAAATAAGGCAGGTTTTCTTAAACATTAAGGCACTATTTAATAATATTTGGCAGAGGATAACATTACTTTATAAATGATGTTTTGCAAGGCAAGGTAAGAGTTATTCTGTATATATTCCTGAAGTTATGTGTCTCAGTAATCAATAGACCCTCCCTGATGTTTTTCTGTAAATTTGGGCTCAACAAAATCATTTAACACTGTTAATTTTTTTTTTTATCTCAGTATTTAAATACCTTCAGGGGAGAGAGTCAGAAAAAGCATCAGGTTATCACATGGGAAAGGGCTCTTAGGGCCCTGAGTCTTCACACTGGCTTGGAAACTCTGGGTGTCTTCACTAAAAACAATATGATGGTTTAATATGTCTCTGTTTGTTTACAGACTAGCAGAAAAATTGTTCTTAAAAGTGACTGCATAAAATTATACTGTGTTACTCAGTAGATGAATGCTATGTGTGAGTCACACCTGCCTGTTCCAGTGATAATTTTTTCCCTCTTATTATTGCCATTAGTCCTGCTGAGCTAACGCAGCTGAGAGACAGCAAACTGAGTGTCATCCACAGACTTGTTTGTTATGTTCTACTGACTTCCACCTGCAAAACCCCATTGTAAGCTATGGAACCCTACATTTTTAAAATGAGAACAGAATCTGAAGATAGGAGGGGTTTTACTTGCATGTGTAACCAGGGACAAGATTCAACAAGATTGCAGTATGGACAGCTTGCATATGACCTGTCCACTGAGTCTGAAGTGCGAGACGAAGAAAGGCATTGCTGGTTTTATATTATCACTTTTCATCATGCAGCATACATGGAACATCTTTTTACTGTCCTGATGCATTTTTTAATGATTAAATTGTCTTAGTTGGTTAATTCACTTCATTCTTTACCAGTTAACATTGAATTCACTAGATCTACTGTTGAGCAGCTACTACCCTTCCACTTGTACCATTATTTTTGCGTATATATGGACACAAAAGCATGATTTCATAAATGAACTGACATGGTTTAGCTTTGGAAAAAATGATTACAGAATTCAGCAGTGTATTCTTGTTGCTTTGCTTTCTTATATAGGCACTGGTTTTGCCTTTCAGCCTTCTACAAGTTTTAAAAGTAGCTGCAGGGCAAATAGAAAGGTATTCCTTATCTTGAGCAGTCATAAATGCTGACCACCAGTGATTGATGACTTCTGTGAACAACATGCTTTAGAGTTTCTGGTGTATTCTTCGCTGAAAAAAAAAATTCAAATATCCCTGAACAATCTCTTTGCCTTCTTATAAATTTTATTGAGCAAATATAAATAGAAATTAATGGAGAGAACAAAAGTTGAAGAACTGATGAAAAGGATGTATGTAGGCAAAAATACTAGCCACAAACTCCCAGAAGAGCAGAGGTACTATTGGACAATGAATTCAACAGGTAGAAATATCTGGAAAGAGTGTGTTTGAAGAAACACAGTGACTTTTGAAGATGTATATAAACTAGAGACAGCTGGAGACTATAAATCCCATCAGTGAATCACTAGTGAGACTAGGAAGTAGAACTTTCTGTTCACTTCAGAAAGTTTGATTTTAGTGATTTCCGTTGTGTGGATCCTTCATTAATTTGACTAATCTGCTTGTGACGTTTCTTCGCAGAAGCTCTTATTTGTGTTATTTTCACAAGGTAGCTTTTGTCTTCTTTTGAATATAAGTATTTACCAAACTGCCATTGATTTAAATCACAACTTGCACAATTTTTAAGGGAAAATGTACAGCAAAATAACATAAATGAGAGATTTTTGTTTCATGTGCAGAAGCAGTTACTATTTGAAAAATATTTACTGAATTTAAAATAACACTTTCCTTTTAACAGACATAAAAGTTTGGAACTATCTATTAGCATACAAGGCTCAGAGCTTTACAAATAGGGATATTATTAATTACTTGTTTTCCCTTAAAACTACAGGATCCTCAATTAATAGAAATTGTAACTTTCTTTCAGTGCACAGAGCTGTGCCGATTTACACCAAGCTGTATAGAACTTCCCTAAGGGGACTTTGTTAAATGAAATGATCATTTTAATGGACCACACAGAAGGTGTGAGACAAAAGTGAAAATGCCTTGAGTATAAAATTCTGAACATTACAATTGGTGACAGAAGGCCTATCAATGAGACAGTAATCCTATAAAAATACAGAAAGATCAGATTGTTTGTTGAATTAGAATTGCTTTAATATGGATGCATGCAAGGGGATAGCAAAGGAGCTGGAAACTTTCCATCTGCTTTGTATACAAAGTGATTAGATTGTGATCACTTAGTCCAAGAGGATAGAAATGATGCACAATTCTGCCAGGATGAGACATGCAAATTGGATCAATTAAGCTTTGAGAGTGCTCAGACAATCTGGTAGAGAAGTTTACATGCTGTGTCAAGTGAAACTTAGCAAAGATCAGTCTTGGATGCTGGGGGCAAGCATTATAGTCATTTAAACTCTAATCTCCAAGAGTCATTCATTGTTTTCAGATTTAGTTATAAAATGGATCAGATACTATAACAAAACAATCAAATACTGTAATAAAAGATCCCTTAAGGAGATGTTTGATGGTACACCAGAAGTATGACAGAAAATAATAGCAGTCATTTGAGTTGCAACATTTGAGGGAGATGAGAGTAAATTCAGATGACTGATCTTGCTGGCAGCTAACAGAATTCACAATTCTAGTAACTTCTTCACCTTCATGTCACCACAACATTTCAGAAGCAGGGAGTGTTCTTATAAGTAGCTCACTGTGTGCACTATTTTAATTGAACTCAAGCTCACTCAGAAGGGGGTCAACAAGAAAATTAACATTAAGAAAGAGTGCTGTTATTAAATCACAGAGACCACCTAAGAATTTAGATTATAGATGCTTTTCAATGTCCTTTATAGTGTCAAAACGACATGTTGTTTTAGATAATCAGAGGGCTTTCTATGGAAATTGAAAATTCTCAATTTATGTGAAATTCTGGGACTCTCAGAAATAAGTTTTGAAAGAAGACACTAAAATTTTTAGTCGAATCCAGGTAGCTTATAAGATCTCCATAATTTGAATTTTAAGCTAGATTCAGCAAGTACTCATGACCAGAGTAAAATAACACCTTCCATTTCATTATTTCACAATTTTCTCAAAATTTGGCACTTACATTGACTGTATCTCCAGCATTTAAAGGCAGTGAGTAAGAAATACAGTAAAATACGAATGGTGAAAATACAAATAATGGATGAAAAAGTCTTGGGTTGGCATCAGCATTGTACGTGGCAAATCTCATATTGTTTGTTTTGTATCTTTTAAATAAAAGTAGAATTCAATTTTAACTCATAGATATATTCTCAAAACATTTGAAATGTCAAAATATGATTAAAGGAAACAAGTTATATGACTGAATAGGAATTTGATGAGATTTCTTTTGTTTAATGCTCATTGTACTCAACAGCAGAAAAAAAGGCAGTAGGAGGGCACTGCCCTTTACAAAGAACTGTTAAAATCCTTCTAAACAGGAGGATTTACAATTAACCTAGTATTGTTTACGTTAAGGCAGATTTTTATGGATTTGAAACGGGCATTATCCTCCCCCTCAAATATTTTCTGAAAAACAAGCAGAAAACATGAGCATTAAAAGCATTTATTTCCCAGCCCTTAATCCTATGGAGTTTAACTGCCTATGAAGATATGAATTACTATCTTGAGATCAGCCTGGTTATATTTGAAAACCCTTACAGGCTTGCAAGTTTGAATGGTTAAAAAAAAAGCTAGGGAGAAATCAAACCTCTTAAAGTATCTATTCACAAAGGATCACTTTAAATGATCTGAACAGTTTCAAGCAGACTTTCAAGTGTCCATATTTACTGTGCATACCCTGCTTCAGCTTGTTCTGAATACTGAGCAGCTACAGTTTGAATTCATGTCATGGAATCTCTTAATCTTTCAATGCTGCTTCTTATAATTAGTCATATGTGACACACGTGTTCATTAAAGCAACCTTCCTCTTTGAACAGGGGCTAAGGTTTTATTTCTGGAAGGTGCTTAGGCATATTCTTAGTACCATCTTTCATGACTTTTAAGCAAGTCCTGACACGATGCACATTGATAAGGACGATTTCCTAACTTAGAAAATTCAAAAACGGGTTTAATTGGATGTAGCAGCAGGTTAAATTTCCCTAGGTTTTGAAGTGAATTTTGAACAATGAGCTGTGAATTAACTAGCCAATATATATATATATATGGATGGATGGATAGACTTGAGAAATACTTTTGGGTAAAAATCAATATGATAAACTACCTTCTGTGAAATACATAATAATAGCGGAAAGAAAATAAATATTGTCCTGTAGCCTACTGAAAAAAAAGTGTGTTATTTCTCATTCATCATTTTACCTTTATTTTTACCTCTTCTGCAGTGTTAGAAGCGGGTCACAGTAGTTAATGGAAAGCATTACAGAGATGTTAGGGTGTTTGATCAAGCCAGACTCTACAAGAGATTCTAAATGAAATGTAAACACACTAGCAACAATAGCTGGTGTTTTACCATAACAAATTAACCAAGGGATTCTTTTGCTCTTTTTTGCCTGAATTCATTTTAAGACACAAGATAAGTATCTACATGAAGATATCTAATACTCCACTTTATTTGGCCATGGATTGGTTTTTCATCTTACATTGTCACAATAACAATGAAACTATAATGTGTTACTGTAGATATTAATTCCTGTCCTTTTCATATGAAACAATTTACTCATTTAAAACTTCTGCAGTAAAATTTAGTGTTCAAATTCTCTATTCCTGACTTATTTCCTCAACCCACTGTTGGCTCTGGGCAGTTGTAACTTTCTCCACATGCCTTCTGAGGTACTAAGTATGTCCAATGAGGGCATTGTGTCAAAATCTTAATTTTGCATTTTAGGTCCAGGAGTAGTCCTATTTATCTTAGTGAGAAGATTTATGGGATTAGATTTTTGAAAATGCTTTGGGAAATACTTGGGTGATGTGAAATATTTTATAGCATTTAACCAATTTGTTTATATGGGGAATTGTCAGCTTAAAGTTAACCATATATCTTTCACAAAAGCCAGCATCAAGTATTACATTTTTTTGAAACATACAGAATTTTATAAAGAAAGACAACAGGAACTTAGTTTTTAAGAGGAAAAGCATAAAACCACTGTTATCCTGATATCTGCATTATTATTTTTGTTAAAAATTAAACTTAGTATTTAGAAGAACATGTGAATTCTGTTTTGTTCTGACCATTTTATAAATATTAATTAACAGGTCCATAATTATTTTCAGGAAACTAAAGATTAGTGAGTATGTGGATCCAATTAACTACATTTTTTTCTATATTGCAAGTCTTTAATCATTAAAATGATCAGATACTATCTTCTGTAGCCCAGTACTTTAGAAGCTTCTCCAGACATGTAACGCTAATTACTAGTACTGCTTTACAGTTACGTGTTTTACCATTGTCTTCCAGTCTGCCAGGGTGTCAGCACTTCCTACTAACACACAGGTAAGATTATGACTCAATCTTTAGTAGCATTAAACTTTCAAAAGCAAATTAAATGTGAGGAATTGATACAACATAAACCCAAAATGAAAACAAATGAAAAAAGCTCTACACCCTCTGGGTGTCTATTCCTTAGTACTAATGTTCTTTGGAAGCAGGTTTCTATGAGAAAAATCATTATCAACCAAGCAATGCTGCAAGCTATTTTGGATAGTTGAAGCAGAAAGAGGATAATCACTCTAAACTATAGATCAGTAGTTTGAAAAAGAAGAGACAATTTGAGAGGCATATCAGTATAAGTACATGTCTTATCTCAGAAAATACCTTAATATGAAATGAATTTTTGTTTGTAAATTTGGTATTATTGATATGGTAGTCAAACAAGAAGTGTATATGATTATTTTTCCTGTGCAGTACTGTTACAGATATTTCTATAGATTACAGAGTTAGAGATGAAAAAATAGATCCTCTAATGTGCTCTCATTTTCCATGGTTGAAATCCTAGGCCCAAATTATTATGGCTGAATAGAAAAGGCATTATGGGAGAAACAAATTTCCAATCACCATATTTGTATTCTAATTTCTTATTTCTGTTTTCAAGGACAGATAAAAAAGTAAAAGCATTAATCTTTCATTATTGAAGGTACATAAGTTCTGTTACTGCCTTTCTTGTTTCATTTGCCCTCTTTCCCTCCTTTCTGTGATATAAGGGATAACGCATTCATGTACTGTTTGGTGCTAATAACTAACTAAAAAAATAAATAAACTATACTGAAACAATAAATAATTAATAGAAATATATAAGTGGTATAAGAAGAGAAAATATTCATATAAGTATATACACTTGCCCATCTGTATGTTTCATTCAAGAAAAATACATGCTTAAGAAACAGTCTTTCACTGTGTTAATATTGGGCAAGCAGAAATTGTTTCATGTATAGTGAGAAAATATTTTGAGAAGAAGAATGAAGCTTATTGAAGGTTCTGTTTCTGCAAGCTGCTACACATACATAAACTTTTCAAGCCTGTGGACATCTGCTAGCTCAGAAATATTCTTCTATGAAGAATGCTGGGGTCTGTGGTATTTGTTTGCCATGCTGCATTTTCTAATCCTGAGCTCTTTCACAGGAGCCATATGTGGGAAATACAGGGAGAGAGCATGCTTAAAACCAGTTTATTATACTGCTGAAAAAGAGTGTAGTAGCTTTAAGAGAATTTTGTTTTACAGCTTCAGTGATTCTTGGCAACAAAATAAATCAAACCACTGGACCAGCAAATGCGTCAGTTTAGTATATAACAGCAAGTTGTAGGGTGCATTATGAATAGGTATGGATCATGTGGAAATGCTGTTGGCATGTATGGAAGGGAATTTAAACCCTTTCCTGGAGAAGAAGTAAGACCGAAAATAGAGCTAGTAAGAATAAATAGTCAGGAATTTGAAAATAGAGTTTCACTGCAGTGGTATTTTCACATGATTTAATTGGTTTAAACACTTGTATATATGAGGTTTGAGTCATTGGTTTCTTTAATCAAAAATTAAATCTATTTGAGTAAAAACCAGCAGTTTCTCTATAAAAAGTAAGTCAGATGGCAAATCCATTATATGGGTTGGTTTGTTAATGATGCTGTTTTGTTACTGAGATACTCAGAATGAGTACTCCAAGGAATAAATACTGATAGACTGAGAGTAGTGTGGGGAAGAAAACAAACCACACCACCACCACCACTAAAAAAAAAAAACCAACAAAAATAAACCACCAGGAAACCCACGCCAAGTTGAATATTGAAAAGCTCTACAAGGATTCCAATGTGCATGTTATTTGCAAAAAGTGTGGTGTCTTTCCACTATAGGAAGCTGATTTCTGAGAAGTTTGAAGCCTGGGTGTGTGGGCAAACCAGGTCTCTCTTTTTTCAGTTCCTGTTATGAACATGTTATGTAGTCTATAGGCTCTTGGTGGTGCTACAATACAGTATTGCTCTCCCCCCCACCACCCAATAAATATTATGCAATTAGTACATGATGATGCTCAGTATACAGATGGTTTTTATCTCCCAAAGCTGCCAAACTGTCTTTTTAAGAGTGTGAATGACAAATAGTCATTTTAGAGAGTGACATGCCATGATGATGGCCCATTAAAACTCCTCAAGAATACTCAGCCAGTTACATATGCCCACTCCATTCCATCCACAGCAGCAGCTGCTTCTGAGTTCCTCCTGTAGCTGCAGTAAACTTAATGGGCTGGCTGCACAATTCCCTGTTGCCACAGGGCATTTTGTGTTCTTATTAAAACTGGGGAGTGGAGAAGGCATAAATTTGTGCGTACAGCAGCTGTAGAGACTGGGAAAAAACAAGAGGACAGAAAAAAGAAGGGTACATTTGTGTGTGTGTGCATGTGTAGGCGTACGTACATGCACTTAAATATATATATATATATATATATATAAATATACAATCACTTTCTATATGAAGAGCTACATTTTATAAGTATACACAAGGAGAGACAACACTACAGATACAACTGAGTATTATTAAGTGAAAAAAAAAATCATAGAAATGAGACATAGATGCTCCTATCACATCAAGTTTTCAGTATTTCCTATTAATTATTCAACTCACTAGCCTTTAGATGACAGTATCAGTTATTCCTAGGGGAACTCTTCATCTGAACTTTGTCCTCAACCTGAAGCCTTGAGGGCTTACTTAGATACTAACTGGAATATTATGAAGTGAAAGTTTTAGAATTTTAGTACTTCTAACTTCAATTTTGTTTGAACAATAACCATGAAGGAAAGGAGATTCACTTTTCCCTTTTCTCTTTGACCCCCATTTTCAAAAGGTTGGCAAAATTAAATATTCACTTCACTTCATGTGGCTGAGGTGATAAAATTATTATCCTCCTGAAGCATTACTTAAAAATACCAGGGCTGTATAAGGGCTTTAACTAAACTCTTCCACTAATATTTCTGAACATTTTATTGGGGAAACAACACAGAGGAAGCAGGGAATATTAAACATAACTGCTTATTCCAAGTTTGATAATGGGAAAGAATAAGTAAATTAATTAAAATTCTTACTATTTTAGTTTCTTAGGCACAGAAACATGCATTCTGTAACAGAAAATAAGGAGTTCAAAAACTGCATTAACAAGGGAAATAAGGATTTTTTTTCTTTTTTTTAAGAAAAATGCCTAGTTCATTCAAAGTAAGCTGTTATGCTACTCTCCCTGCCCATTAGTCATGTTTATTTTATTTGCTCTTCTAGTTTCAGGACTTAAAATCAATGGCAATTTAAATTGCAACCTTTTTTTTTTTTTTTTGTTTTTTATTTTCACCTCCAGAGTAGGCTTATATTTTTTCGTACACTTGGAGTAGTAGTATTACACACCCTCAGTAAAATGACACTTGACCGGATTCAGGTAATCATCTTCTTAAATTGCTGTTGCATTAAGCAGAGAATGAAAAGAAGATGCTGATAAAGTTATTCAACATTACACTCAAGTACTATTCTTGCACTTCAGACCTATCCATATTCTCCTTCATTTTGTCTTTTGGTTTGTGAACATTTTTACTGCTTTTTTGTTATTATTGTTAGTTTATTTTTTTTTCCTCTCTTCCCAGTTAAATATTTGTATTTATTTTACTTCATCCTATGCTTTCTTAATAATGCCTGAACACCTTGATTGTAGATGGAGCTTTATTCTCACTGTTTAATTTGAAGGTCATGGAGGTTCAAATTACACCAAATATCACACATTTTGACTGCAGGAGGACTATTAAGGACAATCTGTGGGATGACAACTGATACTCCTAGAGGGATGTGCCTTGGTTTTACCTTGAATCTGAAATGTATTCATTTGATAGGTAACTTCTGATGACCTCACTGCATTTGTGGTGGTCCTGGGCAGATATGTATCTGCCTTGTGGTCACTCGTAGGGCTCTAGTGTAACCTGTGTCAAAACAAAGTATGATTCAGAGGCAGACTGAGTTCAGGCAGCCTGTAGGGTCAGTGTTGAATGTGCAGAGATCTCTGAAATGTCCTGGACCTCAATTGTCTCAGAAGCTCTTAGGTCTTTGGTCAGTTCTGAGCAATCCAGATATTGTTTTGGATATTTTAAATATCCAAAACAGTCCAGCCCAGTCTTGTCTGGGCTGACCAGATTTTTAGTAACCTTGTCATCAACTGCTTGTGTTAGATAAATATAATGTGGTTATACTGTGGTCTGCAGCATGAGGTCTTGGCGTATTCCCACATGACTGTCTCTGCACTTGCCTGACAAAGAGCAAGTCTGAAGGCAACAAAACAGTGCATGAAATTGCCAGTACATCAACATGGAAAATTGTGCCACAGTGACACAGTTGTCTCTGCTGGTTCCCTACTATGCTGACAACACTGCTGAGACAAGGAAACTCTGGCAGCATTACAAGCATATTCCTTCTGTTCAAACTCTAATTAAAAGTGTTGGAGTTTTGGGTATAGCCATTTTTATTGACTCGGTCTCTTGTCCTCAGTGATATCTGTTATGCTGAAAGCACAGAATGTAGACCAGCATATTTCTTTCTGAGCCTAGGCCTATACCATAGTTTTACATAAATTAATAAAACCAAAAGCAAACAAAAGCCCTCCAGGAGCTCCTTTATCACTTTCTCAACATTTCTTGGAGAACAGACTTTTATAAGAAAATCATTACCTACTGAATAATGCTTTCACTGGTGCCTGGGTATGAAGTCAATTATATGAATCACAAGCCTTTGCTGACATCAATAAAATGTTGAGGAATCTTTTTCTTTCCCACATGACTTCTGTAATCAGACTGAAAGATAAATTTTAAAAGATGTCTTAGGCTGTTGATACTGAAATATGGTTTCAGTTTACACAAACGATAGTTTCATGGCTTCCTCTGAAAACAGTGATCCTATTAGTAACTAATGTGTTTGTGAAGCCCTTAGACATTGCAGAAAACTGGCATGTGTGCACATTAGATTTTACTGAAATGTTAATTCCATTGTCTGTGTTGTATTTTAAATATTAGTTATTATTTGCATTGAAATTGTTCCAAAGCACCAACACCCTTAGTTATCTTGATAGTTGAGAAATAGAGTGTTACATTAAAAAAAAAAAAAAAGAGAAAAAACCCCTTTAAATATCTAGTATTTTATGAGTCATCAAAAAACACATACTAACAATGATAATCTAAGGGGAAAGGGAGTTTGAAAACTTTGTATGTGTAACCATAGTAAATATTAACTCCAAGAAAATCCTAGAACAGCAGTTTTAAAAACCTGGCTGTTTTGATGACCAAAATTTAATAAAAATGGCCAAATTGTGTTTATGTTTCAAATCACCATATTTCTTTAATCTTTTAGAAATGATGTGTTTAATCTTTATTACCCTTTTTAAGTCTTCCCGGTATGGAGAAGTGGGAGAAAGTGGCATGGAGAAAAGACTGTCTTCTTCCCACAGTCTGTTCTCATTTGTTTTGGGATAGTAAATTGTGGTTATAAAATGGACAAGGAGATTGCTTCTGGCTTGGAGTTCTTTTTTATTTTTTTTCTTTTTGGTTTCCTTTTCTTTCTTTTGGTTCTTTTTGGTGGTTTTTTTTTGGTTTCTTTTTTGGTTTTGTTTTGTTAATTTTTTAAATTTTTTTATTTTTTTGGGGGGGGGGGGGTTTTTTTTTTTTGGGTTTTTTTGGTTTTTTTTTTGAGTCCTAGTGCCTCCTTGCATTTTGTGAGGACACAGGAATAAAGCTGCAGTTGTGTCAGTTCCATGTCACTAATAACTATGGATGCCAGAACAGGTCATGAGGAGGAGGCAGTATTCAGTCCTCTCCTCCCTTTCTAGTTTCTTTCATAGATACAAAGGAGCGAGGTGCAGACAAGGCAACTCCTCCTTGAGAAAACTTTTCAGTTGTTCTGCAAAGGACGACACATTTCCTGTGGTCTCAGAGATATGAAGATAGATTGCATTGCAGAATCTAATGTTTCCCGTCCATCTCTTTCTCTCCATTACTTCTGTCATTCTGCTAGTGTCAAAAAACCATCAGCTCTTCATGTTCTCCCTTTGATATTCTTCTTCACCAATAATCCATAAACTCTACAATGAATCACTAACCATGCTGGCATGGGGAGAAACAAAAGCAAAGATAAACCTTTAGGAAAGAGAAAACAGAGAAAAGAGGCATATGAATGTTGCACCTGCCTGAATGGGAAACCAAAAGCAGAGTAAACCTCTCATTCAGACCTATAAGAGATCAGTAGTGGCCAGATAAGCTGCTTTTAATAATCTAAATTATTTTAATAATGCAGTGCAGTAACTCTCCTTACTGATAAAAATAAGTATCCTTCTCTATTTGAAATATTGCATTAGCATACTTTAATTGCAAGTGATACAAAATTATGTCATCTTGAGTTGTACAGATCTTAATGTACAAATAGGCAATATCCAGAAACTACTGAGTATTAGGAATTTTGAAAGAGAAGTTTTCTTTAGATTTCCCCAGAATAATCACCACTCTTCAGGTTCATATAGACATACATGTATTAGGGGAGACCCTAGACTAAGCTATATAGCAATATAAAGTAAAGCAAAAAAAATAATGAGAACAAAACTGGATTTATTAAAAGAGTTAGAGTAATAACACCTGTGCTATTTAATGAAGCTGACTGCTTCCTCTCACACATATCCAAAGAATTATTTTCTAAAACTGAGATCCTAATAAAGATTAAATGCTCTCTTCTTCTAAGGAAGAAGAAAAAGTGCTCTTCTTATGTGCATTGTCCCTTTGCCTCAACAAGGCTTATGTGGCTTTTATTATTAGATCTGTTTACTGTCTGCTAACTTTCCTAGCACATCAGAAGTTACCCTCCTGGTAAAAAATACATCATCTGTCTCTAGAGGATTGTTGCTTCCCATTCCCGTTCTAATGTACTCTTGTACAAGCAGGGGTCACCCAAATCCAGAACTCTTAGAATCTTCATGTTAAATGTATGTGGAATGTAATAAAAAAGCTATAGGATCAGCATATAAGAATTGGATCATGAATCTTATACTGAAAATAAGCCTAGTTGATAGCCGAGGTAAACTGGAGAGTCACCATCATGGATATTGTGTGGAGGTGGCAATGGATGAAATTAATTTTAAGCATACAAACTTCTCTAATATTCCTTCTCTCTGAAAACCTGCTGTTTCATTTACAACATCTATGGCAAATTGATTCTGAAAGAAAGACTGTCTGGAATGACCCAGAATGGATCCAGATGAGATTTACCCAGAGAATCTTTGAATCCTTCATGTCTCTTCAAATATGAATTTGAAATTGACTTTTTCTTGAGTCTCTCTTCTTCTAAAGTCATAGTCCCAGTGTGGAATTACAGATAGGGCTGCAGGTCTGTCTCCTACAAGAATGGCTCTGCAGAAAGTGGGAGAGAAAGACAAGCTAGCAGATGTCACTGCAATAGATGCTTTCTGGAACCTTCCTGTAAAGTACTGCTATCCTGAGGGCTAATATCATTCTATATCATCCTGTTGCCAAAACAGTAACAAAAACAAATAAAAATCCCAGGTCTTATTGCTTAATGTATTTATCCTATTAAAAAAGCCCCCTCCCCCACCCAACTCAACAAAAAAAAAACCAAACAAGAAAACCTGACAACAACAAAACATGTACAAAGTATTTTCTAAAGGCTAAATTACATGGAAAATTGTACTTCTCGCATCCTAAAATGTTAAAATAAATGGCTGGAACCAGTGTTAGGTAGGTCATGTTAGGTCATTAAATTACCGGAACCACCAGGTGGCTTGCAGTCATGTTTGGTAGTAGCAGAGATGTGCATGTGATACAGGACATTCAAAAATTTTGTTTGTAATTGCAAAGTATTGATGCATCTGCATTAATGACTTTGAAAATTGTTGTATGGAAGAATCATATGGTGTGAAACTGGGATATAGGTGATATGAAAACTGCACCAAAATCCTCAATGTTTTCAGCAAAGTGTTTTTTTTTTGTTTTTGCATTGTTCTCTTGTACTGTACTTTTAAGTTATCTCAGATCTCCTCTAAAATGCATATAAAAATGTAGAAAAAAGCTCTTTAGTGTGCATTACACAAAATTGATTGTTCTATAGTGTCAAAGATAAACTAAGTCTTGAGCTATATCATCTTCCTGGGGTTAAGTAGGTAGGGAATGGTACATTACTAATTTGAGCATGGGCCAGCACAGTTTTTAAATGTTTAGTAGAAGAAAGTTTTAATAAAAGATACAAAGAAGTTTGCAGTTCTAGAGCTGTAACCTTGGAATAACAAAGGCCCTCACTAATCACTTTACTAATCCATACAGTAGCAGTTTTCTTACCAAGGCATCGTTCCAAAAAGTGGCTCCTGTTCAGCATTTCACTCCAGGTCACCAGCCACTGTAGTGCAATCCATGAGGAGATTTATGGACCTCAAAGTGGAACTCCTTAAAGAACAATGTGTTGTTAATCAGCAAGCCCCTGAGTGAGCAAATGGGAAATGCTGAAGCTACAGAATTTTTTCTTTCCCTGGGATGTGAAAGCCTTGCTCAGTGCATCTTCAAGGATTTACTGGCCTCTCCCCTGAAGGCCTCTTAAAAAAAAAAAAAAAAAAAGCCAAACAAACAATGCTGGTTAGCTATTCAGGATAAGGCTGGATGTAGATACAAGGTGAAAGGTAGGCTGTGCAGCCCTACAGCTTGAGACCACTGTAGTATCCTGGGGGGCTCAGCTCCATCCCCATGGGATAGTGCCATGCTGATCTCAGCAACTGAGATATGGAAATTTTCCTTTCTCTGTGTGAAGAGATTTACTTGTACGCCTCTAACATTCAAAAAACTGCTCTCTTGATGAGCTGCTGGTTATGCTGGTGTCTTCTACTCTTCTCTCATCCAGCACGTCCTTAAGTATGCCAGAAAAGGTGGAACAGCCTGTACAGGGAGAATGTGAGAGTCTCAGCCACCACAGAAAGACCAATTAGAATATGGGGTATGGAGAAAACAGAGTCACTTAAGAAAGACAAAAGCATGGAATCTTTGCATCCCATAACTTCAGTTCTAATGTAATGTGGTGTTCAGCATTTCAGTCTGGACTATAGGATTCTGGCCATGTAGGGAAACCCACACAGTTCCTCTGTAGCACACAGGAGACTTAGGCACCCTGAAGTAGGTATTAGAGAAAGAAAAGAGGAAGAAAAAAAAGTCAAACAAACTCAAGGACAAGTTAGACAGGTTCTTTGCACAGGCCACTGCTCCTATGTCGGGAAGATGGATACATCTTTCAGTCAAGTTTTGAAAAGCATTGAAAGCCCCAGCTGCCAGATGTGTGAGTTGAACAGAGGTATGATTTCTTCAATAAACCCCAGCCACTGGTGCTGAGGAATATGTAGTATGGATCCTGAAAGAGCCTGAATGTGAGATACATTTTACCTTGGCCTGCTCACAGTGTCAGCAATGTTTATTCCTGAGTGAGCAGACAAGTAGGGCTTTAAATGTTCGTGGAACTCCACCAAAGAAATCTCAGGCTTGTTTAGGTGTCTCAGTAGCAGCAGAAAAAGGATAAACCATATTTTGAAATAATGTAGCTAATCTGATTTAGATACCGTAGTCTGTTTTTCTAATCCAGTCTAAAGCTCTGGATTTCATTTCTGTCTTAAAAGAGAGGAGTGCACTGTAATTGCATAAGTATGAGATATCCAAACACTGTAAGTGAAATAATGTGTAAGAAATAGGCAGCTCTTTATCCAGCTGAAAAATTCAAAACTGAGCATGAATACTTCCCTGCTGAAATAGGAAAAGATTTTGCAGCTGTGCTAAGTCATGCCCAAGATAACAATTTTTTGGATGTATTTTGGATGTGAATACTGTCACAATAATACTCCTAACAGAGAGAAGAAAAATGTTAGTGATGGAAATTGTGATGATGATGATTATGACGATGACAGTAGATTTACCTCTAAACTCAAGATAACATGGAATTAGGACAGGTACAAAGAAGATATGAGATAGAAAAATCCAAGTATATTTAACATTGTCTTCAGCTATTTACAAGTTAATCCACTTTTAACAAGCAAGAAAGTACTTTAAATTTTACTGATATTCTTTTCACTTATGCAGCATTAAATACAACATTTGTGTGTGTTACTATAACATGATGTCCAGATAAAATTATGTTCTTGATACAAGTTTGAGAAGTATGTAAGAGGTGTTTGAGTCTGTGTTCTGTAACAGGAAGATGAAACTCAGTGGACATAAAAGAGCTATAAAACATGTGGAATCTTACTCTGTATATTAAAATAGCTTGAGTGATGAGGATAATATTTTCTTTCTGTAAATCTATCTTGCCTTTCTAATGGAAGATACACTTGGACCTCCTGAAGGATATTTCTTATGTGCCTACAACAAGTAGTCCTAGGGAAACTGCACCTGGCTTTCAATGCTGTGTGCTTCCAAAAGTGCCAGGACACCTTGGTCTTTCTCAGAGTCTGCATTTTTCTGGAATTAGATAATGGAAAGCAAGAAACGGAAGTGAAGAACTGAAGTTACAGTCACATCAGATAGTAGTGAGCAATTTATCAATCAGTACATTTTACCTCATTTTACAGAATCATAGAATAAGCTGGAAGGGACCCATCAAGGTAATCAAGTCCAATCCCTGGCCCTGCACAAAAACCACAAGTCACACCATGTGCCTGAGAGCATCATCCAAACACTTCTTGAACTCTGCCAGGCTTGGTGCTGTGACCACTTCCCTGGGGAGCCTCTTCCAGTGCCCAACCACCCTCTGGGTTAAAAACTTTCCTGCTATCCAACCTAAACCTCCCCTGACTTAGTTTCATGCCATTCTCTTGAATTCTGTCACTGGTTGTGAGAGTGAAGAGATCAGTACCTGCCCTGATGCTTTCCCTCATGAGGAGCATTTGACTTTTTACTGTTCTCCACAGTAAACACTGAGAAAATATGTAAATACACACAGGAGCAAACACACATTGACATTAAGTTTATACTGACATTTGTTTGCAGTCTCACCCTTCAGTAGGATTATAAGCTGAAGTGAGCAATGTAGTTAAATTCAGGTAGGAATTTATGGTTGTGGTCATATATGTGCATGTGTTTGCCTATGTAAAAATATGGCATGAGAGGACTGAGACTGTTTGCAGGAAAGAAAGACGTTTTCTTGCTTAAAGGAGCATATTTATAGATTCTCACATGCTATGTGTAATAAACATTCAGTTTATCTTTCCAAGAACAATGGGATTTTTTTTTTTTTACATATCTCCATGCCACTGACTCTCTTGTAAGTTAATCTCATCTCTCATCAATTTTTCACCAGCTTCACTCTGATGTTGATAAAGGAGATGGTTCCATCAAATACATCTTGTCAGGCGAAGGGGCAAGTTCCATTTTCATTATTGATGAGAACACGGGGGATATTCATGCTACAAAGAGGCTGGATCGAGAAGAGCAGGCCTACTACACGCTCCGAGCACAAGCACTAGATAGGCTGACTAATAAACCCGTGGAGCCAGAGTCTGAGTTCGTCATTAAGATTCAGGACATCAATGACAATGAGCCAAAGTTTCTGGATGGTCCCTACACTGCTGGAGTTCCTGAGATGTCTCCTGTGGGTAAGTGCAAAATACACTGTTGGTGTTGTGGGAAATTTGTTCCTGTTGCCTTTTTAAAAGTTTTATTATTTTTTACTGTTTCACACTTAAGCTACTTAATTATCTATGAGGCACCTGCAACAGTTAGATATTTCAAGACTTAACTGGAAATAACATGCTAGATTAAGTATTTACCCTTTCAAAAATGTTGTGAAACTCAAATAGCTATGCAAAGATTCAGATAACCATTTTATGGTATATTTCTCATTCCAGTGCCCAGAGGCTTTGTTTTATAATTCCCATTAACAGTAATAAGTTTCACACCTATGTTATGGTACTGAGAGGTTATAATTTATTATTTCATTCAGATAAGGTCTTTTCATAACAAACTCTTCAAATTCCTGCTAGAGAATAGGATTTTTTTTTTTTTGTCAGTTTTCCACATTTTAGTTATAGTTTATTGGATATTTTTTTCTAACACTGAAATCCCATTTCTGGGGGATATATGCAAGCAGCAGGAACTGGGTTACAACTTGAGATAATTCAAAGTTCTACTGAAATCAGAAAAGAATGGGGTTGAGAGGCTTCAGACCCTTGTTGGAAACTAAGAAATGCTGAATTTTCCTGTGTTTGAATTAGTGAAGAATTTGAAAATGAAATCAACCCTCTCTTCATTCTAAACTGACCGAATGCTCATCCATTGTCAGGTGCCACTGTTCCTTTGAAAGCTGACTCTTTTAAACAAATTAAGGCTTGGCCCAGAGATGTTTTGGTAAATATTCCTTTCAGATAAAATTATAAATGCAAGCATAAAAAAACCAAACCGAACCGAACCGAACCGAACCGAACCGAACCGAACCGAACCGAA
>JAHLSL010000019.1:16936090-16982582 GCA_025920805.1 Petroica traversi
ACCAAACCAAACCAAACCAAACCAAACCAAACCAAACCAAACCAAACAACAAAACACCCCCTCCTGCCTCCAAAACCTTACTTTACTTTACTGCAAATATGTATGTGGGAAGGCTATGGTGATTGAAATAAAGATTTTCTTTGCTTGACTGATTTTAAACCGTATTAAAATGTGGTACTCTTACAGTAAGGCTGTGCATAAAATTTGCTATAATTTCCTCAGTATGCTCTCAGGTGTTTTTGAATGTTAGACAATGCATCTAAATTGGAGCTAGAAGAGAAAAAGAATATTCCTGATCTAAGTGTCCTGCAGCAATCAGTAGTAAACGTTGCTTATATATTTGAAACTCAGGGAGTCAAATTTTAGGAGTCAATAGAAGATAAGTAAAACATTGCTGATGATTTTTCTATACATTTATTTTAATAAGCAGTGAGCATAGACACTATTTCTTGTTGATACTTGGCATTTGCTCATTGTCACTCGAGCACTATGTGGATGGCTGAAGAGGCAATATTAGCCTTGGAAGAAAGACAGACATCACAGCTTTTGTGGAGTAACAGGGAGGAGATGAAGCTGTGATACATTGCTGGGAACCTTTTGCTTCTGAACTTTGAAAAAAATATAGACAACAGATAATCTAAGACTGCAAAAAAAAAATCCACTTTAAAATATGGTGTATTAAAATATATTTTTTTCATAATTAAGTTGCCCTTTTATTTTACAATAAGATTATTTAATAATATGTAGCATGCAGCAACTCTTGGATTTTTTTTTCTCTTTTGTCTTATGACCTGAAAAGAAATTATCTCCATATTTCACTTTTGCATTTATTAACTCTGCCTTTTCTTGCACTGGCATATTGATGTACGGACAACTACTACAGATATATGAGGTTTACCTACACATACAAATCCATGCCTCTACTCCTACCTATGCTCCATTTGTTCCAAAAATGTATTGGAAATCAATCTATGGTGACTGCAGTGTGTGCAGTGGAGAATACAAGGACTATTTTTCAAAATGAGCTGCTTTGCATATTTTGTTCAATCTTAATCTACATCAATACATCATAAATGAGTAAAAGAAATTCTCTCCCATGTGGACCATACAATACCAAAAGTGTTTTCAAATCAGGTGAAAATTATTTACTGAGACTTGTGCACTCTCTTAGATTTGTGCCAGCTAAGGGTGGTTTCAGATTCATGAACTTCCTGAAACTGTACATTTAAACATTTTAAATATCTTCATGGTTGGTATCACACACCTACCAAATACTGCACTGTTACAGAGTTAAGGATTACCATGAAATTCCTTTGTCACACTTTGTAGCACTTTGTCTTACATAGTTACAGCAATTCATACTTTATTCATATAACATAATTTTTAATTAATCACCTAGAGCATCCATGAAATATTAAGGAGATACAAAGTATCTCTCTCCTATTTTGTTTGAAATTATATCCATGATAAGGATTTTTAATTGGATATTAAAGGAAATGAAAGACATCACAGGATTATAAACCCAAATTAACTATAAAGCTAGGAAAATTATAACCTTTAACCTACAGGCTGGTTATGCAAGTATAATGGTTCTGTATTTTATTTGACAAATATTTTTGGACATTATCTAAGGCTAATTGAAGTCAATCTCTTCTTTTATTTGAAATGACTTCAGGTCAGGTTCAAATTATATTTTGGTCAGGCCCAATTATATTGATTATCCTGAGCAGGGTAAATATCTTGATGGCTCATAAATCTATTCATGGCAAAACCCCCAAAGATATGGCTTATCTGAAAATCGTAAGGGTTTGTTTTTGTTGTATTTTTTAAAGGGTGTCTAGTACTTAAAATTTGAGCAGCATTATATTTCAAACAAAAGGATACTGGTCTGTTTGAGCTATAGCCAAGGGAAGTAGGGATGAGAATTTCAATGCCCAACACAGTTTTGGTTTGTTTAATCTTCTCTGCTCTCCAGCCATATCAATGGCACAACAAATATCTCTCTTGCCACGTTTATTACCCCTGGCTGAGATGGATAGAAATATCTGAATTATATAACAAAGAAAAGAAAGCAAAAACATTTCATCAGGCTTAAATCTTTGATGCAGTGTGTAGTGGGCTTTGAGAACCTGAATGAAGGGAAATGTCTATCTCCAGGCACAAGCCACATCTGCTTCCCTTTATCTGACCTTGCTGCTTAGCTGGGACCAGTCTTGAATCTTGTCCCCAAATGAAGGCAACACAACGAGGCTGGGGGATGGGAGGACAGAGGTGAAGAGGATTCTGACTTTCTGCCTTCATCCCCCTGGAGGGGAAAGGCTATGGAGGCATTGCTGCACCAGAGGCAGAAGCAGAGAAATACCAGAAGTTACTGAGTAGAACCAGTCTGGATTGTGGCATGCAATTGGACAACTTGATAGTAAAGGTGTTCAATGTTTTTAGTAGCAGCTGATACCATGTAGAAACATGATGCCATCATGCAATTGTTTTGAATCAATATGGTTAATTTATTTCGATTAATGCTTTTAATAACTGACTGCCTTAAAGCTCTATTTTTAATTTATTAGTGTGGCTAAATTCAGTTGATAAGAGTTTGTGCAGTTTCAAAATTAGGCATTTGTTATATACTTCTAGTTTTAGAAACCATTTTTCCTTTGAATGATCTCACCAATATTATAACAGAAATCACAGAACCATTTCTCATAAAACTACTTCAAAATTTGTGTAAAATATACTGCAAGTTACTAGCAATCTTCCTAAAAAGGTCTGTAGAGGTTTCTAAAATAATACACCTGGATATTCAAAATTGATCCCTTCGAAGAATCTCCAACTCAAATTTCAGCAACCAGTTTAGCTTTTTCTCTTCCTATCACAGAAAAGGTTAATCCCTGCAGTATGTCAGGGGCACTGTTGCATCTTTACTTGGGTAAATTTAAGTACAAATAACATTCTAAATTCAAGGTCCTCTCTCTCTCCCATCCTTTTATTCTGATATCAGTATAAACAGGTCAAGTTGTAAGGTTACTGTAATTTAGTAATCTACCAATATCTATTAAATATTACGTTAAAAACATTTTAGAAAATAAAACCAGAAATCTGTGCCAGTCAAAGAATTAAGTCTATTACTAATAACTATAAAAAAAATAAAAGAAATACATGGAACACTTTGGTAAGCAGCACAGATTTTTTTTTTTTCTCAGTACTTGCTACAATTGCTTAAAAGGTTTATGAAGTTGCTACATGTAGAATTCTTTTTAATGAACTGATATCCAGGCTTTGTTAAAAAGACAAAACTGTAGAGAAAAATAATTATAGAGGAGTCCATGTACAAAAGAGAAAGACACTTTTAAAATAAATAACCCCCATTTATTTTTCAACATATATCAGATGCACAAACTGTAAGTAATATTTTAAGTTACAGTTGCAAAGCTGCAGTTTATATTAACTCACTAATGAAAGTTTGGGGTAGGGTCACTTTCCTAGACTTGCACTCCACGGCTCTGAACAATGGTGACTAAACAAGATTTATTGGAACACTCATTTTGTTGGATGGAGTAAAGGTGTGGTACCATTTGTTGAGTGCCCCTGTTACCCGTAAATCCTAATCTTAGATGTGTGTATGACAGCTGACTGTCTCTATTATAAGGTAGGGCAAAGTGTTCATTAATACAAGGAAGACAAATTCAGTGCAGGAACACAAACTCTTCTAAAATGATGTACTTGGAAGCACGATGCAACTACCCATTTTTCCTCAGGCTTTTAGATTTATTTACTATCCATAAGTATCCCCACACCTTTATGTTTTGGGGTTTTTTTAAAGGGAAGTAAGTATTTTAATTTGACATAAATCCATTGCAGAAATATTGCATAAATCAGATTGCATAAATGCATGGCATTTATGATACTATGAAGGAATTCCTGTTCTTCAAGAGCAATCTGCTTCTTCTGGAAAAATCTCTAGAAATCCTCAAATACAGATCTTTCTGTGCATTTTGTTTCCTTAGAACAGATTTCCTACTCATAGGATTTTTCATATAGTTAGAATACCTTCTGTTATCTTCCATATTCTTTAAAAAAATGTTGTGCAGAAATCTCCCTCCCAGCATCAGTTTTGAGAAGCTCCCATTTTTTTTGTGTGTGCAATTAATAAAGAAATAATGACAATAGCATGGGTTTCAGATCTTTCCTCCACTGATGTTTAGAAGAAGTTAGTAGCCCATAGGGACTGGAAAAGTATCGTTTTTTAGTTACTGATTACATTTAAATGGAATTATTGCACAAAAATTTGTTGTTAGAATTTCTACTTAAAAACCACCGTTTTCTGAAGGATCCATGTGTTTTAGGAGACAATTAGACTCAGATAATGACTTTATTAATCTCATGTAATGTAGAGGGCTAGTTTGCTTCATCAATAGATTTTTACAGCAAACAAGCACTTCTAAACTTGCAGCATTTCGAAAATGTCTGTGCTGAGATTGCAGAGCTTGTAATTTCTTTGATCTTGTATTGGTCTGGAGCCCTTGAAAACAGCAGGAGCAGGGGGCAAAGACGTAACTGTGTGTGAGGTTTATAAGCACTTTAGCCAATATTTGCAGACATTTGCAGGGCTTAGTGACTTTGTAAATGTGGTAAGCTTGGCTTTCACAAAGAACACAGGATGTCAAACAGTCATTATGATACCCTTGTTCTCAAAAGCTGGATAGACTTTGGCAAGTTTAAAATAGGTCCCTGTATGAAAATACATTATAGAGTAATCTGTAAAATCTGTTTGACATACTGAATCAAAGCTCTTAGTTACTGGTGAACAGAAAATTGATGTATTTTAAGTCCCATAACTGATAAATGACTTGATGGATTAACTACCAATTTTCTTTTTAAACTTTCCATCTACTTAATAGTAGCATGTGAAATTTCAGGTTGGGAAGAACCTTTTCTCTGTCCAAAAATATTAGACAGGTCACAAGAGAGAAAAAATTGCATTTAAATAGAATTGCAATCATACTACTTTGTCATGGATACTTCAGGAATAGAGATCAGGAATGTGGGCTAACTAGGCCATAACCTGAATAAATTTATCTTACAAATTATCATTTCTGGTCAGAATTCTTTCAAGCAGGACCCATCCTTTGTGATCTTGTGTTCCATTTTATGGAGGGCTGCACTTAATCCTCTCTCAAAACCTCCAGCCTAGTCCCAGGCTCCATTTATGGTGTACTACTTAAGTGAGAATGGAAAAGATGAGGAAAATGGATGGGAGATACACTATATCAGATAAAAAGAATTTCAGAACTTTCTCCCATTTCCTGAAAATTCCAAGTAAAACTGACCAGAATACAATTTATATTAAGTTCACCCTGGACACTTGCTGTTGCAGTTTGTTCTTAAAAAGTGATTTCAAGACTTGCTGGTCTCATTTTCACATGTCAAAAATGTGTCCTTTCAGAAAATGAACACTGTGTTTAACAAATGCTTTTCTCTAATCGTGTGTCTAAATCCAGTGTATGAAGCAATCTGATCATCTCTTGAAGACCTTTACTGGGCATCTGCCAAATTGCTACAATATTAATTTGCAATCTCACCTCCAAATGGTTCCCTGGGCTGTTCAATGGAAGGTCTGAATGTTCCAGACAATCTGCCAGTGAGAAAAAATAATCCTTTCTGTCTATCAAAGGGTAGTGACCATGGCCAAGGCCCTGGCTCCTGAGTGTTATTTTATTCTGCTCTCAGCATACACCATGGAGGCTGTTGTGTAGAACAAAACAAATGGGAACTGACATGGAGAACATAATGAATAGGAGCTGGATGCAGAATGAGGTCCTCACAAAATATAACCTTCTTGTTTAGCCAGTTAGAAATGTTACTTTCTTTTTCCTGTCAACAGAGAGACAGTTGTTGCTCAGGGAATCTCTACACAATAGATTACCACTACTGATATTGCAGATATATTGAAGGAAATTAGTAATGCAGATTATTGAAGGAAATTACCACTTTTTAAAGGAATTTAGAGACAGCGTTCATGAGGTTTTCTCTGAGCTGAGAAAGAAACTCTTCAGCCCTCTTTATGAAGCAGTGAATAATTTTGTGTACATTTATCAAAATTTGTTAAACATGTATATGTATGCATGTTTAAATTTCTAATGTGTCATTATAATTCCAGCATGAAGACTTCTCTTAAAAAGAAAACTACTACTACCATTTTTCATACCCAAACAGACTTCAGGCCTCACCATCATTATTTTTCTGCTCACATAGCCTCCACCAAACAAAGGTAGAGATAGAGAGGAGGAGCTGCTGAGCGAGATGGTTTTTACTGCCATGAGACAAAGCTTGTGACTATCTGGGAAGATGGAATTCTGTAGTAGCTGATACTGCTAGTTTACAAATAGAACCTGATATACTACACAGAGTCAGCATGGAAAGGATGAATAGTTGTGAAAAAGCCACCTTGCACTATTCCAGATATATACTGGCACAGCATATAGAGTAAGTGTAGTTCATATATTTGCATCTTTCATGTACAATGGCCCCTCAAACATTTTACAGGTACCTCTGTGGTTCAAGTGACAGCCACTGATGCGGATGATCCTACTTACGGCAACAGCGCTCGAGTGGTTTACAGCATATTGCAAGGACAGCCTTACTTCTCTGTGGAGCCCAAAACAGGTAACTTTACATAAACCCTTTGCATTAATGCTGAGAAAAAGAGGAAAATGTGCATCAGAACTTGCTAGGAGGTTATTATTATGACCTCTTGGTTTATTGAGTACGTTCGGGTTTTGCTGATCTTTTAATCTCTTATTCTTTTGGATAGATTATGAAAGCCACACATCTGAGCTATGTAATAAACAGACTATGCTGGAATGGAAATTCTTGTCTTTTCAGTCTGCCAAATGCTTGGTCTGCTGCCCATTGTCATCTCTCTTATCAGTGAAAATTTCAAAATATATTGAACATTTTTTTTCATATTTCATAAATATCTTAATATCACATAGCCAAGTTCCATAAGAATAGATTTATGGCAAAATTACTCTCCATTCTACTTTTCAAACTGAAGTTTTATTGTGGGAAGTCAATCCCTTTGTTCATTAATTTGAAGAAGAAAACACTGCACTTCCTATGCTTATCAGATACAAAATTTTGCTCTCACTTTCAAAGCATATTACTAGTGAAAATTTGTTTTTACAATTTTCTTGAAAATTTGTGAATATTTTTAAGCCACAACCAAATGCAACCTTTAATCCTCTGTTGTTTTAATGATTATTGCAAATTCTGCCATAGAATTTCATAAAGCAGGAAAGCAGGTCCTTGCTCTGCTCATTTCAGTTTAGTGCTTAAGCCTTCAGTTACATCTACAAGGAGAAGAGTTATAATCTTCATTTTTGATATAGCAAAGCTGAGACAAAAGAGTAAAAAATATTTACCCTTTTTATCATAAACAATCTGTGGTGGGAATCAGACCTGAGTTCCAATGCTGTGACCAAAAGGTCATATTCTATTTAGCAACACCTAAATTTGCAGAAGTAACTACTATAATTATCTTCATATTGCATCAGATCCATGCTCAGCAGGGATATATAGCACTGCCCTTTTCCCTCCAATGGGTATGATTTATAGTGGTTTTCTCTTTGTTTCTCTTTTTCTCCCTCTCCATGTGCATTTATGCATATTGTCATAATGACTGCAGACAGTTCTTGAACAATAATGTGGTAATTTCTGCTAAATCAAAATCTTGAAGAATTCAGACTTAAATGTTTGCATACATTTTCATCACTTTGATGTGATACTCAAGCTTCCTGTGTACATGAGAGTTTACTTCCAAGTGATTGGATAAATTTGCCTGGTAATTTAACTATGATAGAAAAACAAGGGGACCCAGAAAAGCAAGGTAGAAACAATAATACTAGGAAATTGTATATTAATTGTAGTTTAACATGTCTTTTAAAATTGGTGAAAGAATGCCAAGCAGTCTGTTTGTGAAATGAGTATTTCAACCCAGAGGTGATTAATGGCAAGTCCAGCATTCATAAGGGAAAAAAGATATAAAACTCTAAGCAAACATTCAACAAATAGCAGATGAAGAAATATGTGTCCCAATGTGCCTCTTCTTTATTTAGTTTGTTTATGTTTCTTTTACTGCTGACACTAAATGCTGGTAGAGCAAACGGCTGCCTCTGGAAATCAGGGTTAGCAGCTGTACTATGTACTGAGCATGAAATATTCATAAGATCATCATATTTTGAGAAGGCATATTTATTTTTTGATGTAGATCAGCATAGCTGAAAGGATGAAACATGGAGTTTTCTTCTAGTTTTCATTTCACGTCAATTAGTTACCAGTTAATTAATTAATTAATTATGCAGATCATTAAAAGGACATAACAAAAACTACTTCAGATATTTAAGTATTTCATTAATAAACAAAAAAAACCTCGTAATTATGAAAGTGATTTAGAAGTGAATATTGTTAAATCAAATATATGGTAAAATAAGATAATTTCATATATCTGCAGAGTGTATCATGTTATCTTTATTGGTAAGAGTTAATGTGGTGAATGAGTATTCAAAAGATGGTGAAGTGAATCTTGACCTTAGAATCTAAAAATGGATGCAGAATATTCTGTTCTTCCTAGCTCTAAAAGAGTGGGAAATCAGATGCAGAAAATTACATCTTCCAGGGAAGGGAATGTTACCCAAGACATTATGAAGTCTAGTTCAGGGAGAAGATATTTTGAAAACACTGTCATGCACAGCATTACCCAGTGAATCTAGTACTAAATAAAACTTGGTGGGTTTTGGTGACTATTTAAAATAAGCTTATGTAAGTGCAACTCCTGTGAGTTGCAAAACCCGTGATGATAATGTTGGAATTAAT
This sequence comes from Petroica traversi, assembly GCA_025920805.1. Classification (NCBI taxonomy): domain Eukaryota; kingdom Metazoa; phylum Chordata; class Aves; order Passeriformes; family Petroicidae; genus Petroica; species Petroica traversi. The sequence goes on from JAHLSL010000019.1 coordinate 16,944,962, forward strand.
TAATTCCTCTCGTGCTGCAATCACTGACCTGCTGTTACCTTTTACAGGCAAACTCAGCTTTCCCAGTAGCGTATTTTTGCTTGTGCATTCCTTGACACCTTGTGTCTCTGCAGGTGTTATCAAGACTGCCCTTCCAAATATGGACAGAGAAGCCAAGGACCAGTATCTCCTAGTTATCCAGGCAAAGGACATGGTCGGGCAGAATGGGGGATTGTCAGGGACGACATCTGTAACTGTCACCCTGACTGATGTCAATGACAACCCACCCCGCTTCCCACGCAGTGAGTTACTTTGTAAATACATGACTTGTAATATTATTCCTAAACATTGCTGTTTTCTGTATACACTGTGCTATTTCTAAAGAAAAAATGCTTATTTTCCATGTTAAAAACTTTGTTAAACAGACTGCAAGACTATTATTATTATTATTATTATTATTATTATTATTATTATTATTATTTAGTAAGCATTGGGTTTTTTTCCCCATATATACCTGAACAGTTGAAATGAAGTGGTGTACAGCAGGGAAATTTATTAATGTATTTTACTTCCTCTCTATGAATAAATAGTAAAAAAAAAAAAATCCTAATAGATATTTAGGTCTTGCCAGTTAGACTTCAGGATTCTTTAATTTTACCCTTAAGCCTTTGTATTCCTTTGGCATTGTCTCGTGCTTCCAGCATTTCCTTAAGAGTTAATCACGAAAGAGCTGGGAGATCACCTGCCTTCCACTTGATTTCTTTGACCAAGGTGGCTCTCATCCTCACCAAAGAGCACATGTTACATGTTCAAATCAGAAGAGCTCAATTTATTCACAGTGTTCTGTCTGAGGTGTTTTTTCTTAATTTAAAATAATTACTTGGTAACATAGAATTAAAGCAATGTGAAGAATATATTCATGTTGGCTCCAGCCTCACCTCCAATGACAGAAACAATAATCTGTACATAACAGATATCCTGTTACTTCAAGCCACCAACTGCTTGAAATAATAATAGAATAACTAAAGTTGTTTTTGAAGGTGATGGTGTTATTGGCTACAGAATGCACTCTGATACCCTTTTGATAGCATGTATGTCATTTTGTGCCTGAATAAATAAGCTGGAATTTTCAAGATGGTGTGCTTACTGTTAAAAAAAATTAATATATATTCGTTTCTAATTCTATTCTGATTGTTAACTGCCTAATCAAGATATACCATTAAAACCAATAAGATTTTAGATTGATATTATTTTACTTACTTGCTTTTCTTTTCTCTTTTCTGGAAAACAAAGTAAAACATTGCAGCATCAGGGATTCGCATTATGATTTACAGTAAAGTTTGAATTTTATTTTTGCATCTTTGCCTTATACTTTTCTTGTCACATGAAGAAATTATGACTGTTGTACTTAGAGTCTATCACAAAGGAAACTTGGCAAAAAAGGCAATTCTGTTTCAAAACTGAAGAATATATCCTTATAGCCTAAGTAAATGTTCAGGCACATGATTCAAAGGAAGGTAGACTTAATAAAGTTAGATTCCTTTTTTTATTTGGCTTTCAGTCCCAGAAGATTCTGAATTCATTAATTTTTAAAATTTTGCAGGATCATATCAGTATAATGTCCCGGAGTCTTTGCCAGTAGCTTCTGTGGTGGCCAGAATAAAAGCTGCAGATGCAGATGTTGGACCTAATGCTGAAATGGAGTACAAAATTGTGGATGGTGATGGTTTGGGAGTATTCAAAATTTCTGTTGACAAAGAAACCCAGGAGGGAATCATAACCATTCAGAAGGTGAGTCTGATTTTTCCTATTGGTTCTGTTCGGAACTCTTCAAGAAGGGGGCAGGTAAAGAGAGTATGAACTGTTTTTTCCAAAAGCCTTTTCTGTGGTAAATATTTCCACTGGTATATTTCATCTTGACTTCACTGTGTATTTTGAGGATTGTAATGACTTATGTTGAAAAATACTCTGCATTATTTGACAAGACCTGTATTGTTATGAGGAGGATGTTTTAAAGCAATGGATTTGAATGGGAATCTGAACTTTAGTATCATTTGTCTTTGTACTCAAGAGTAGAAAATGTGAAAATATATCTTGCAGCAAAAATGAAAAATGGATCCTGAAATTAACTTAAAAAATAATTATCTAAATGTCTTTGACTGAGGCAGTACTACTCCGAAAACACACATTGTCAATTTAAAATTATGTAGCAGTAAAAGTAGTACGTTTACAATATCATGTATTATTAAAAATGTTATTTTAAAAAAACACTGAAAAATTTAAATAAGTAGTTTTTCTTCATAGCTTTCTATATGTGAAGTTAGAAAACATTATGAAATTGAAAACCCACATTGATATAAATTTATTAAAACTAAGCTTTCTTATGTTGCTACAACACATTTTTAGACTATCCTTTTAAAAAATAAAAATGTGCTGACATATTTTTCAAGAAAATTTAAATTTTTTTGATCAGTAAAAGAAACACATCACCTTAGAAGAATCTCTCATATAATTTCCTACTCTTAATGTGTAAATGCTTGGCAAGGTCCCTATGACCTTTGTTATGCAAAGGGTTGGCATTTCACAGCCTGAGGTTCTCACCCAGTGCTCAACCTGCAGCTCCCACTGCAGCTGTTCACGCAGCTCCCTACACTGAATGGATTCCTCAACAATTTAATAGCCTAGAATGTGGGAATGACTTGGTATTTTGAAATACATGTACCTATGTTTCTGAACAAGAGCCTGATTTTGTACTCAGTTTGGTTCTATAATACATTTTTCATCCCTATATATTCTTTAATCTTTGTAAACTTCAGCTATTGGTTGGGGGACTTTTTGGTCCAGTTTTGGTTTTTTCCCTTCTCTGTTGCATAAATTTCTTCTCAAAGCAATATAAAGCTTCAGTTATAGTTCTTCTCTAGAGGAAGTTAAGACTGCAAGATGTTGCAAAGCAATGGGCTAATTTTCTGATGCTTTTTACACTTGTTGAGAGCTGGTAATCATCCACAGATGTCACAACAAATGAAGTATGTTCACCCTTGAAAGGTCATAATATGTGTAATGCGAATCACCTTTTTTCAAGGAAGAAACACCCATCTTAGGTTTCTTGTAAAATGTACTTCTGCTTAGCACATTTGAAATACAAGTGATGAAAAGTTAGCAGTCTTCTTGTTCAACGGCCAAATTCAATGTGACTCCTTCAGTTTGCTCATTTAAAGTTTTTGGGCAAAGGTTTGGTAGAAATGTGCCGATCCTAGAGGGGGAACATTTACCACGCCACAGTGAGTAACACTGAATCAGTCAGGGTTCTCAGTGACATAAAATGAGAACTGGTGAGCTCATTTCCATTTTTTTTAGTATGGTTTTGTATGATAGTTGTTCCTGAAGTATCCTGATTTCAGTGCTGTATGGCGGACCAGATAGTTGACATTTATTATTTCTATAATCATTTTAACTAGGGATCTGAACTGGACTTTTCACTACTGATTATTTGTCCAGAGAACTGCTCTATGATGTAGTGTTTGGACTACATTAAAAGGGTACAAATTGTTGACCTGACCAAATAGTCTAATCAGTTAATAGTTTTTATACCTACATACTGCTATATTTTGACACAAGAATTCAGATCTTTTTCTCTGCAACATTAGACCTTTTCTCTAATTTTCCTACTAGTTTTGTCTTACTTTCCTCTGTGGGGCAGGTAGTCTGGCTAGTGTCAGGTGCCCACCAAGCCAGACTATCACTCCCTCTTTAGCAGGACAGGGTGAGAAAATAAGACGGGGAAAACCTTGTGGTTCAAGACAAGAGCAGTTTACAAAAGCAAAACTGAAGGTCACATGCATGCCAAGCAAGCAAAAAAACCAGATCTTATTCCCTATGGAGATGTCAGGCCACTTCCTGGGAAGCAGGGCTTTGGTTCAAACACCAGTTGCTTCAGAAGGCAAAGGTGGTAAATAACGAATGCCACGCCCTCACTCCATCCCCCTGCCTTTTCTTAGCTTTTATATCTGAGCAGATGCCCTATGGCATGGAATATCTCTGGTCAGTTTGGGTCAGCTGTTCTGGCTGTGTCTCCTTCCAAGATCTTGCCCATCTGTGTGGGAAATGTTGGAGAGACAGCGCTGATGCTGTGCCAGCACTGCTTGGCAGTAGCCAAAAAAACTGGCAAGCTGTCAATACCTTTCCAGCTACCAATGCAAAGCACAGCTCTGGTCTGCTGTAGGGAAAACTGACTGCCCTTCACCCAAACCTAACATACCCTGACACACCCAAAGGTGATTCCCCATGCTGAGGGGCACCTCCCAAACCTCTGGACGTCCTTAGCTTTTAATTTTGACTCCAGGTAGCCTAATGCTTTGCCCAGTTCTGAAAGACCCTCCCTGCCAACCCTGTAGAGAGCATTGTCTAGAATAGAAGTGAGGAACTGAAGCACAGTGCCTATCAGGCAACTGCACCTTTTTCTGGACAATAAATTGAATTGAAGACCATTAATAGCTATGTATGCAGGTTAAGTGGGCTTTAAGCATTGAGCCTGGCCTGCAAGATCACTATGAAGTAAGGCTATGCCTGCATGATTACGTGTGTTTGTTAGTAAAGAATCAGGGAAGTTAAGTTTGTAGCCTGGAATCTGCCTAAATATTTTACTGTCCAACACATGATGTTCTGTACTCCTCTGAGTGCAATTACCTTTCTCCTTTTCATGCCCTAAAATCAGCTGAGGTATTGAGAAACAGCTCAGCCTCGAAATGCATGCCTATCCTTTTCAACTTCTGATTATTGATATGCTCAGATGACATGTCTGTATGCACATCAGGCAGCAAAATGCCAAGGCAAAGACTTATGAAAAGGCACGCTTTGGTTCTAAATGCAAATGGGTGCTTTAGTTTTGCATACTTCTGCTGTAATTGTACATAGAGCTCAGCAGGCTGGGCATGAAAATCACCGGCAGTAACTCTGAGCAGCTGAAGGCACTTCTCCATTCATTTATGTGCTGGGTGTTGTGGGGAAAGTTTGGCACCTGGTAATCCGAGTTCCACACACAAGCTGAGGATTTTGCATTCTGTTTTTAGAAGGATAACTGCTTCAAGACAATTTTAAAAGTTGACTTCCTCACTCTAAACTAACACTTCTTTTAACACATAAGTAGCATTAAATTTTGAAAAGAGAGAGTTTTTCTAAGAAAGAAAAGAAAACTGTTGGAAGAGAAGTGAGATTTAAGAATTCACTGAGCAAAGAAGGATTTTTATGTTCTTTTTTACTTTTATTTTGCAATATTCATTTTATGAATATTAAAAAAAAAATGTCCAAGGATGAGAAAATATTGCAGGAAAATCATCTGGTTTGAAACAGAGAGAAACCAAATACCATGATAATAGAAAAAGTGTTACATGGTTAGGTATATCTAAAGATTTCTGGGAAATGAGATTGGGTGTGTTTAATTTTTTGTTTTGTTTTCCATGCATGTTTGAGAATATTTATTCCCTGTACCCTACAACACAGAGACTTCAAAGCATCACAATTCAGTGGAAAAAATAGTTGTTTTTTTACTCTTAATAATGATAGTCATTGAAATGTATGGAGTGTATTCCTTCCTTTATAGCTCTTCTGCATTGCTACAAGCCCAGATATCTCTCTGGCTTCCCCAGTTTATTCAGGATGGATTTTTCTCTAACACTTTGAGAACTGTGTTGTTTTCTGAATAGTAGTAGTGGTTCTGCTCATAGTTCTTAGAGTATGGCTATATAGAGTTCTTAGAGTATAGGGATTATATATTCCTGAACATGCTAGTACTGTTGCTACCTAGTGCCTAATGTCAGCGTCAGATTAGCTACTACACTAAACCTCAGCTCAAAATAACATTTCGGCAATAGCCTGGCACTCTTGTAATTACTCCCTTGACAATATGGAATCAGACAAGGGAAGAATGCTTTTTTTGTGTTTCTATCCTCTCTGTATCCTTCCAAAGAGTAGAGAGTAGGATTGCCCTACCCCACGCATCTTAACTAAGAAACTTATGTCCTGTATCACTGTACAGTTTTTGCAGCCATGTGGGTTTTTCCATACTTGTCACACCTTATTTTATTTTGTCCCAGTTAGGATATTTGAATCAGAATTAAATGAGTGACATAAGTTCACGTATTCCAGGATGTTGCTTAAGTTCCTTTGAAACAAAAAAATCAAAACAAACAAACACCAGCCCCCACAAAAAAAAAAAAACCCAAACCAAAATAAACCAATCAAACAAAACCAAATAAACACCCCTGCCCCCCCCCACCTCCCCCTCCCCCCAACATTTTAAAAATATTTAGTACAAGAAATAATTTTGTTCATGAACTAATGGCTTACATAATAATAGCATGCTATGTCTGGGTAGAATAGTTATTTGTAAGATTAGAGAAGCTAAAAGTTCATCTAATGACAGAGGGTAGTAAAACAGTGTTGAACCATTTACTTGATTATTGGCACTAAAAAATAAAATCTACTCTCTTCTGCAATATGTTAACTGATTTCATGCAAAATGTGTATCCAGCATGTATCTACAATGGTATATAAAAATGTGTAATTCATTTTTCAGCTATTTCCAGCTATTTCATTACCTGAAATAGGATATGAAAAATTGACAAACTAGCTTTCTTTTTCTTTGTCTTTCCTCTTTCTTGAGAAGTTGTTATAAAAAAAAAGTGAATGAGACCCATAAGTAGTATTCTCAGCTTAAAGAAAGGGTGGGAATATGGTAGGAAAGTTAATAAAGATCTTTTCCTCTAACCTACTATATTCATATAATTTGCTGTCTAGTAGTTTCAAGTCCCTGTGGAAATCTTCCCACTTCTTTATTTATTCACTTTCTCTTTTGTTAAATAATGCTAACAAATAAATGAAACAGAAGAAACCTTTCTTATTTTTATCCTATTCAGAACAGTTCATGCTACAATTTTGATGTTGCAAATAATGTGAGAGTTTGGCTTATCTCCACACACTGTAGCACAGTCTCTGTGGTAAATCATAAAATAGAAGGGAAGAGAATAGAATCATAAGATAGCATGATTAAGGTTGGAAGAGGCCTCCAAGTTAATCAAGTCTAGTCTTTGACCGAATACCACTGTGTCAGTTAGACTATAGTGCCTAATCCTGTCGTTTCTTGAACACTTCCAGGGATGATGGTCCCCTGAGCTGTGCGTTTTGATGCTTCAGTACCCTTTCAGTGAAAAAAGTCTTCATGATATCCAGCCTGAACCTTTACCTTTATCTGGCACATCTTGTGGTTGTCTTGTCCTACCCCTAGTTACCTGGGAGAAGAGGCTGACTCCCTCCTCACTACAATCTCCTTTTAGGTAGTTGTAGAAAATAATGTTCTCCCTGAGCCTCATTTCTCCAGGTTAAACAACCCCAGTTCCTTCAGCCACTTGTTATATGCCTTAGTGCCTAGATCCTTCACCATCTCCACTGCCCTTATCTCTCCACTCCAGCACCTCCTCACTGGGGGCCCCAAAACTGGACACAGGACTCAAGATGTGGTCTCACCTGTGCCAAGTACAGGGGGACAGTCAATGATCCTTCCAGACACACTGGTTTTGATACAAGCCAGGATGCCACTGGCCTTCTGAGGCTCCTGGCCACATGCTGGCCACATGCTGGCTCATGATCAGCACCCCAAGGTTCTTGGACAGCTTTCCAGCCACTCTGCCCCCAGCCTGTAGCACTGCAGGGGGTGATTGTCACCCACGAGCAGAAACCACACAATTGACCTTAGCCCATTGATCCAGCCTGTCCAGATGTCTATGCAGAGCCTTCCTGCCCTCCAGCAGATCAACATTCCTGCCAAACTTGGTGTTGTCTGCAAATTTACTGAGGTGCACTCCATCCCCTTATCCAAATTATTGATAGATTGTAAACAGGACTGGACTGAACACTGCGCCCTGGGAGCACCACTGGTGGTTGGCTGACAACTGAATGTAACTCCATTCTTTACCAATTCTCTGAGCCTGACCAGTTTTTATCTCAGTGAAGAGTGAACAGGTCAAAGCCATGGCCTACCAATTCCAAAGTAAAGCTGAACTGAACATCCAATTTACCTTTAAGCCAGATTTAGGAAAACATCTGTCTTATGTGATCGTTTCAGAAAAAAAGAAGAGTTGTAGAGTTTATGAAAAGGAATCAGCATTTATATTTCTTAGAAGTATTTCAAATTTTTTTCTTTGTTCACACTGTGACTCAGTTCTCCATCTGTAGAGTAGGATCAATTTCTTCCTGTGGTTTCATTTGTAATTTACATACTGCTATCAATGCTCTGTTAGTAAGGACTCAGATCATTTGCATAGCTCAGTTTCACAGTGGTGAGGGTGTTTGGAGAAAAGGCGTAATTTTTCGGCATATATTGGAGTTTTAAAAAATGTGTCAGATTTTCCTCTGCAGTAGAAATCTTAGAATTAAAGAAACATTTATGGAAGTGAATGATGATTCAGTCATTTAATACAACAGATTCTGAAGTGTCCATGCAAATCTACGTACAATTTTGAAGGGAATTCGTATTGTTTTTTCACAGAATCCTGATTGTAATACGCATGAATGGAATCTTGGCTTTGCTTTCTTAGTAGAGTACATACACAAACCCTTATTTTTTGTGATTTCCAAAGCACTATTCCTAGAAATAGTGTACTAAAAAAAAGCATCATATAAGTACAGATCTCACTTTATTCAAAAAGTTGCAGGCTACATTTAGACTTCAGTAATATTAATAGCTTAGTAGCAAAATGTCTAAGGATAAAAACACGATGCTCTGTATCTACCCACACTTTTGTCAAATATTTGGTACTTAATGTAGTTATGGTAATTTAATAATTAAAAAAAAGGTTGGAAGGTATATTTTTATTTTATGTATCATATGTGACTTTTTGAAATGTTATGAGATGGGATTCAAGCCATTTGGAAGTCTATGGAGAGATTTTAGAGGACTTAAGAGGGAAAAAAAGAGACCAAAACCCCCCTAAATACTCTGTAGAGTAAGGGTTGTAATGTCTCACTGCAGAAAGTGACAAGCATTAAGATTTCCCATGGTAGAGTTCCTGCTCACTTTGCCTTCATTTCTACCCTCAATACACAGTTCTATCACCAATATCACCAACCAGTTTGAATATTAAAGGGAAAAAATAATGCTGCAAAGTACTTTCTCTTAGAAATTGACTGCTAAGAGATTATTTTAGAACTTGAGTTCATTCTAAAAGCAATACTGGCAATTATAAAATGGGGGTAGGGGGAGGAGAGGGTTTATGCATAAGCTTTTGAGTGAAAAGCTATCTTTCCATTACTTTTCTTTTTTTTTCTTTTTTTTTCTTTTTTTTTTTAGCTAGAAATTTTTCTTTCAATTCTGTATCAGAGTTTACAATGTAAGAACTTGAGGCTTCCATGGTTCCTTTGAGAGATTGTGTGCATTTGTTTGATGTACTGCAGTTTTCAATATAAAACCTCAACTGGGCTTAAAAATGGGATTTTCACCTCTGAAAAGTACATTATTACAAAGTTACCATACAATAAAAATGAACATTTTAAAAATGGGTTTTCACTGAGTTATAACTTCATATCCAGCCTCTCTAAAATAGAAGACTTGTTTTGCAATTTCCTTCAGAGAGGATAAAATTCTTACCCCTTAAAAGGAAAGACGGGGAAAAAAAAAGACAGACCTCACCAAAGGAAAGATTAATGGATCCTGCACAAGATCTAATCAGATAATACTAATGCACAGATATTAATGAAGCTGTTATTCACTGAATAACACTGAAGGACTGAAGTATTCATTGTCCGTTTAACCTTCACCATTGATGTAGTGATCTGCAGTCTGTTAACTTGGTGTTCCATCACTGGAATCTTGTGCTTTTGTTGTAGCAGGAAATAATGAAGGCATGATCCAAAAGCCATTTAAATAATGCTCTCTGTATAACAGACACCAATGATAATTAGATAAGAAGAAGCAAAAAAAAAGAAAATCTTTTCAGTTCACTTTCTCAGTCATTCATAAGTGTGCGTAGCATGTAATTTTTTTCATTATATTAGCTGAGAAATGTTGAAATATTTATGCCAGGTCAAGAGCTCTTGCACATTAATCATATCTTAGATATTTTGTTTGTTTTTCCCAGATTATATTCTGCCTCAAACTTTGATTGATAACTCTGTATTCCTCACAGGATCTGAGGTGTTGTGTATCTTAGAGCAACACATTGAGGATGATGACTGTAGCTTTTGTAGTCATTGCCACAACCCACAGAAGACAAGATTTGCTAGAAAGAACTGAAAATAACATTATAGCCACTGCAATAAAATCACTTGATACTGTAAAATCCATTTTTCAATCCATAATTACCCTCTTCTAAACACCAACTGTTCTCCACTGTATATGTACATAGATTTAATTTTTAAAATTTATTATTTATTTTTCATTAGCAAGGATCCTTATATATTTTGAAAACTGTCAGCAGCATTGGGTACCAGAGGATATCTGAGGGAATCCTGGGGAAGGATTCATGTTGCTGAGAGCAGATGTTTACTTCCTTCAGTAATTGAGACTCCCTTACTAGTGACTGGTGAAAAACAGGCATTCACCAGCTGATGTCTTTCCTGGAAGAATTTTGCTACAATCCCACTTAGGACCATATGGTGGTTTTCTTATATGTACATGGTTAAGCTAGAGAAGGTTGAACATGCACTTAGTAAGTAGGCTGTTTAGAGTATGTATCTACACCACTGTTAGTTTGTCATCCTTTTTTTATGAGGAAATACTTTTCTAATGAATTTTAGTGTATTTTTAGGGAATTACCTACTAGTCTAACACTCCTTCCTGATAAACATTCTTATGAAAAAAACACTTTATGATTTCAGTTACTAAAGTTCTACATTAGTCTTCTCTAATCAATATAGAAACATGGGGGTGTCTTAAAATAATTTAAATTGTATTTCTTTTTTGTTGTACCAGTCCATCAAAATTATAATTTATATAATTTTTCCAATTACATGTATGGTATACACTTAGTCTATTAAATCAGAAATTTCATAAATTTTTTTACTTTGAAGGATTGTGCTGTTGACATCAGAAGAAGCTATCTCTTCGGCAGTCTCATGATATATTTCCATGTGTTTGATTAGGTATCACTGTAATCTCAATCACCCAATTATAGCAGATACCTTAGGATAATAACAGATTCCTTAGGATATCTTAGCTTTCCTTTCTCCACTACACACTTTTGTACATTCTGACTGAAAATATACTGTTTGCAAAAGGGCTAGTGTTTTTTTTATAAAAACACTAGCCCTTTTGGTTTTTTTTAGTTCAAAAAATGTTAGCCTTTTGTCTTTGTTTTTTTTTTTAGTTCAAAAAATGTTTGCCTTTTGTCTTTGACATTTTTCAGGTTATCATTTCTTTAATTATTATGCTGTTTTCTCAGATTGTCATTTTTTTATTAATAGTTTGCTTTTATTAGATAATGTGATTTCTTAAGATATTTGTGTGCTTGGGTGTCTACACTTTAACCTTGCTGCTCATCTGGTCATATCACTTGCCTAAATGTTATCACCATAAAATGAAGTTTCTGAGGCATTTTTCATCATTCTAACATCACATTGCATTTGCATTATGGCTGCGAGGTTATTACATAACACATGTATAGTACTTCAAATATAATACCAAAGTGAAAATGAAAAAACCAAAATATTAAACATGCTTTATTAATGAGCACTGACCAGTTGTATCCAGTACAGGGACCAGTAACCAGACAAACTCTCTATTTCAGAATATCTGTTTTCCGAGAGCTCTAGATACTGCAGCTTTCATTCAATGCAAGAAGTAAGTGCTTGCATAATCTGAAGATCACATGTATTCCCATTCAGAGAAGCCTTTTGCTGCCACACAGAGTTTGTAAAAGTTCAGTGCCTTTCTGAGTGTGCTGTGCTGCTATTCATTTTTCATATTTAAATCTAGACTATTTGCAGCTCTATTATAGCATCAGCATAATCACTGACTTTAAGATGCTCATTTGGGATTTATCTGACTGTAACTAGATGGAAAACTTAGGCCCCTGTAGGTCAACAGATGTGTGCTTCACCTCTGCTGCTCCTCTGACTGAATACTGGAATGTTTCGCAGATGCTGGAGGATTAATTTGCAAGCACATCTCAGATCCCTGTGATGTATTCGGTAGCAGAACTGCAGAAAAACATTTTTAATCTGTTTCATACACTTGGAATTATAGTTTGAAGATATAGTTGAGCAACTGGACTGCAGCTTTAGAAGTGCTTGGGCATTTTGCTGCTGTTTTGAATGATTAAACTTGGAATTACAAAGGAATTGTTAGCTGGATGTTTGGTGCAAGCTAACAAACTAAGACTATAGATACAGGGTAAATGGTTCTAATATTAATTTGATGCTTTCTTTCAGTAATGGCCTGTGATCTAAAGTTTTTTTTTTTCTTCAAAAATAATTTTCCTCTTTCTGAAGAATCTGAATATCTCCCAGTCACAGATATCTCATTTGCTGGGGGAGTGGGGTAGTATTTATTTGAAAAGGAACTGTACTTCCATTTAAGAAAATTAAAGCAGAAGAAAGGTATAAAAAAAAATTTTCATTTTTCTTAATAGCAAAACAAACCAAAACAATCTCCAGGCAGAGTCTCAGTACAAAATATTTTCATATAAGCAGTGCTATTTAAACAACTGCTACATATTCTAAGAATATTTGTAAGAGCTTGGAGAAAGAATTGCTTAGTAAATCCAAATACTATGGAAAGAAAATCCAAAGAAGTTTAAAACTAAAAAAAGCCCACCCACAGTTTTCTGAATGTGATGTTTTCACATGTAAATAAGTTATAAAGACTATACTGAGTTCATATGCCTGGCTAGTATGTCACATTGCATTTGTCATTTTCTTAGATAAAATATTAATAGGACAAAAATAAGCACTAATTCACAGTGGTGAAATAATTAGTGAGGATTTTGTCCTCACAGAAGTTACAGAATGTTTTGCCATTATCTTAGGAAATTGTTTCAGTCACCAGGTAGAACTGTCATTACCATTAGAGTCCTTGCAGAATAGTCACTAGTGAGACACTGCAGTTAGAGTTTTGAGAAAGCTAAAAAATGAACCATCAACTGTGGTCTGTCAGTCAAAAGTGCTGGTTGTATACAGATGGCAAAGGTCATTTTGTACTCACTGAAAGTTTTCAGCAAAACAGTTTTGTGTCAATGTCACTGAATAACAAAACTTCCAAATAACTTTGTCTGCATAGGAGCTGGATTTTGAAGCTAAGACAAGCTACACCTTGAGGATAGAAGCAGCCAATATGCATGTGGACCCTCGTTTCCTGAGTCTGGGGCCCTTCAGTGATATGACAACAGTGAAGATAATTGTAGAAGATGTTGATGAGCCGCCGGTGTTCACTTCACGCTTGTACTCCATGGTGGTATCTGAAGCAGCAAAAGTTGGCACTATCATTGGCACTGTAGCAGCCCATGATCCAGATGCCTCAAACAGTCCTGTCAGGTAAGAGGTCTTAATTATTTATTCAGCTTTTGCATTGAAGTTGTTCATCTTGTGCTGGGAGTGATTTTGGTTATACTGAAAGCACTTAATAAGCTTTATTGCCTTGCAGAGGGAGATTCAGATGTTCTGTGAGTTTGCATGGTTTGACTTTTATAACCTGAACTACAGAACCTCTGAAAGAAAAACAACCCTGGAAATCTCTGTGAAACAAAGAAGAGAAGATACAGTTTCAGAATCCCTGAGGAAAAAATCACCTAAAAATATTGCTCATATTTATTACTCTCTAAGCTTAGGAAGACCCTATAATTATCTATAGAAAATTATGTTCTCTTAAATCAGCCAGGATCAAAAATTATATCTATAATATGCACGTATGCTTGAATAATGATTCATAGTCTGTGTGCACTAGGCATCAGAATGTAACAGGACATAAGTTCCCACATGGTAAACTGGAGCTGAGGTCCCACAGAAGGAAACATTAGTAAAAACTCTTTTCATGAGAGAGGTGGACAGGATGAGATGCATTCTTTTCTAGTCAGGATGGTTAAAGACTTTTGGTTTTGTAAATTTTGCTGCAGCCAAATATCTTCCATTTGAATGGGAAGGGATATGAGCACTGGAAATTCATAAACTGCCTAGGCCCTCTTCCTTTGCCTTCCGTGTCTGAAAAACCTTCAAGTCTTCCACAATATAATGCCCAAGATCATCAAAAAACCATCAGAGAACAAAAATTCTCAGTCTTATGTTTGCCTGTATCTAAGGTCAGAACTCAAGGGCAAGGACTCATCACCTTAGCTAAACCAGTAACGAGCTACTTGTTATTTTTCTTATGCAGAGTAGTAATATTAATTCTCAAAGGAACATGTAAAGGATCTAGAGGGTAATGGTTGTAACTTAAGAACTCTATGAATTTAAACACCTGCAGGAGGAGGATCGTATACACAATCCAAAGTTAGTGCTTAGTTTCATTTGTTTTTATTGCTTACTTAGGGCATGCATAGGAAAGACCTTTGCAGGTAGTTGTTTGGATCTTACTTATTTTGGTAATGTTAAGTCTTTGCTTTTATGCATTGAAAATGAGCTTGGGATGAGTGTAATTTCTAAAGCAGGGATCTTATATTGCAAAAGTAAAGCATGTGTTTCTCTCTTAAAGGTGATGTAAACGTTCTATCTCATTCATTATATATTTGCAACATATTCAAAATAGCTGGTTCCTGTAATATATAAACAAGTCCTAGATGAATGTTTGGCATGGATTTACTTGTGAAATTTGTCCTTGCTGTGCTCTTTCTTTGCTGTGGCAGTATTTTCTGGCACTGATGTTAGCATCTGGTATATAATATCTGGTTTATCAGAATAATTTAGAATAAGCTTAAACACAGTTCCATTAATGCAGGCCGTGCTCAGAATGCTTTTGACTTCTTTTCTAGCATAAAGATGAGTTGATTTGCTGTGATCTGGTAAATTTTTACAATTCCAGCATAAAAAATAATTATATCACTTGCTAACATCTTGAAGATTCCTTCTACTTAATTTTTTTTTTTTTTGGAATTTGAGGGAGAGGAAAAGAGAAAAGGAGTGAGGATTTATCTGTATGCTTGTGAACCTGCTATGTACATTGTTGAAGGTACTGAAAACCCATATAATTTAAAGCTATTCTATATATGCTATTGTCATAGCATATGACATAGCATATGTCATAGCATAACATCAGAGACAGATTCACCTAAAATTGGAATGTGCTAAGTAGGATTAATGATTAAAACTTTATGATCTGTTTAAGAAGTTTAAACTATTAATCTATAAATAAGTATTCCAACTTCCAAACATTGGATTATATTGATACTGATTAAAAATTAGATTTGTTACAATTCAGAAAATGTTGAAATTACAAGATCAGACACAAAACCTTGACAATATTAAGGACTATGGAAAATAATAAATGTTTTGAAAATCAGAGGTTATCTCATAAGGACCAGAGAACTATTGATGTTTGAACTAGCTTAAATAAAGGATTTAAAACTCCCGCAGCTCAAAGATTTTCAAGTATTATGGCTGTGAGGAATTAAAGGATTGAAAGTATTTAAAATATATTTTTTTTTTTTTAGAATTTGAGTATGAATACTATGCTTGTAAATAAGGGAAACTGCTTGCTTCCTGTGCATAAAATTATTTTTCTCCTTGTTTCATAAGAATCTGTCATCCAATTTATATAATTTGTTTGCTTTTCTCCCTCCCTTCCTCCCTGTCTCCCTCCTTGTCTCCCTTTTATACTGCTTTCTTTCTTTTTGTCTTTCTCACTTCTCCTTCTCCTTCTCCTTCTCCTTCTCCTTCTCCTTCTCCTTCTCCTTCTCCTTCTCCTTCTCCTTCTCCTTCTCCTTCTCCTTCTCCTTCTCCTTCTCCTTCTCCTCCTCCTCCTCCTCCTCCTCCTTCTCCTTCTCCTTCTCCTCCTCCTCCTCCTCCTCCTCCTCCTCCTCCTCCTCCTCCTCCTCCTCCTCCTTCTCCTTCTCCTTCTCTCCTTCTTCTCCTTTGACTCTTCAAGTTACATAGTGATAGACTTAATAATTGGGAAATCTCTTGATTTCTAAGGGAAATATGGCGGGAGATTGAATCTCAGCTATGAGTCCTGCCAAGATTGACTACATAGCAGAGGTCACAGGTATGGTCTCCTGGGGAAACTTGCCAGCCACAAAGCAGCTGTAGAGCACTGCCAGCCAAATAAACAACAGTGTTGCAAGAAATAAAGTGAAAAATGGCCTACAGTTAACACAAAATTAAAGAAGAAAAGAAAAAGTGAAAGAGGGAACCCAGTAGTCCACAAAAACTGCTGATACTGTTGTTGTTACAACTTGTTATTCTCTCTTTCACTGTGACATAATACAGCAAAACAACTCCAATTATGTAACAAGCTTCTGCACTTAGATTATAAAGTTAAGAAGGATAGACAAAAATACAGTAATACAGTAAAGAAGATATTATACTACAACACAGAACAAACAGTCTCAAAAGATCATTATGTCTTGGAAGTCCCATTTTTAATTTTCTTGAATAATTCTTTCTTTCCATGCTGTTCAAAGGATTTGGTCTACGTTATATCAATAATCTAATATATCATCAGTGTGTCAGTAATTGCAATTATCACACTTGATCTGGTTCAGGCATTTTAATTCATCCTGAGTGTAGGGAAGTGCTCTGGAATACATACTGGACCTAAATGAGAGAGCAAGAATCTGACCCAATAATAAATCTAATATCAAGAATATTCCAGTTGTAAATCTAAATCCGCCTAATCAGCTGTCCGTTAATCTCAAAAAGGATATAAGCAAATCACCCACAGGCATTTTGACATTTCTCTTATGTTATTTTCACTTTGCTAAGGAGCTCATTTCCACTTCCCAAAAGAAATTGGGAGGTAAAGATATGTTAAGCCAAAGAGTTAAAGGCATGAGCCTGTGTTTGTCTAAAAACAGTAAAGCATTGTGAGCTGACAGTGATGACATGCAATCCCTTGACCCTAGTTTGCATCATCTTTCCTTTTCCCCCATTTCCCTGCAGCTCTGGATGACTCAGGGGCTCTTCTGCTGGTGATAGAAAGCTCTTTGCCCAGACCGCCAGCCCCCATGGGATCAGTGCCTGGCTGCTATAGCCTTATAGCAAATTCCAACTCACCTTCTCCTTAGCTAGCTCTCAGGAGGATGCTATTTGATTAATTCCTGAGTTTGCCTTACAGCAGAGAGAAAGAAAGAGAAGACAGAGAAATACCTATAACCTCACTTAAGATGACATTGTGGGAGTGGAGCCTGCCACTGTCAGCACAAGTCACCGAGTAATTCTCTCATCTTTGCATGTGGCTTTGCTTCTCTCAGTGCCCCAGGGAAACAGGACTGAGCAATGCTCAAATAAGGAAACAGTGAAAACACTTTCCCTCTAATAAGAAATCAGTGAAATATTTTTTATGAGCTGTAATTGAACATAAATGAAAACTTTCTTTCATCCTTTTCCTAGGTATTCGATAGATCGAAACACGGACCTGGAGAGGTATTTCAATATTGATGCCAACAGTGGAGTCATTACAACTGCCAAATCTTTGGACAGGGAAACTAATGCTGTTCATAATATCACAGTTTTGGCCATGGAAAGTCGTAAGTATCCATAGAAAGATTTTTATTGACAGTTTGTGTGCAAAGCTTCAGGCCTGGTTTTGATGAGCTTCTTTCAGAGAAATTTTGGCAGTTGCAAACCGTGGAAGATAAAAATAGCTTAATACTTAATGCAAAAGAAATCTATATGATAAAAATTTTAAAATGCAACAGTTTAGGTATTTGCTCTTTCATTTGATTCACACCTTGTGTATTCTTTTGTCTTCTTAAAGGCAAGCATAAGGGAGGATGAAATATGTTAAGTCAGCAGTCTCAGACCAAGTGTCATTACAGGAAAAGTGGTATGGAAGATAGGGGAGAGTGAATACCCCATCTTAGTGAGGGCACTCAGAATTGATTGCTGTTGGTCAACCACAGCATTCTTAGAAGGTATGAAGGAAAGGGGATGTGAATGCTAATGTGGTTTCATTTTCCTGACTCTAAGTTACCACTGTAGAAATTATTTTGTACTTGTTATCTTTTTCTGGTGTAAGATCAAAAGTATTAAAAATGTAATGATTCAAATGGATACAAGAATTCTTCTAATGCAAGTTCAAATCTGCACTCATGCAGCATTGAATACATTCTGTGAAGAATAATATGTTTTTGCTTTTATATTTGAAGAATTTTAATGTTCAGATTTCATCTTTATTGCTTCACTGCCAGGCTGTGATAATAAAAAAGTTATCAGAACTCTGGCTTGCTATTGTAAAAATCATCACTTCTTGATTTCAGTGAGCTTAATTTAACATTTAACCTGAAAGTTGCAATTTATCATTAAGTGTGTCTATGAATATACCTTGTACTATCACAAGTAGAATTTTGGTCTAAAAACCCAAAATGGAAAACAAAAATTTTCCTGGGTAGTAGCAAAACTGATGAGGTAGACAATGGGCATACCTGACACAAGTTAGAGTCTAGGACCACGAGTAAAATCTTGTACTGCTTTAATTTACATTCATGCTTGGGTTTCAATAAGCTTAGCTCAACAGAGGAAAAATCTGGTGTCAAAATGGCTTACTTCTCTGGTATTTCACCTGTGGTATTAAAAAATCCCCAAAACCCAAAAAACCTCACCTTGTGATTTACATTTGGATTCTTAAAATATTTATTAAAATGTGCTTGCAATATACTATAAAAAGATAGATACATATTTTGAGTTTTGTGCAGTTTTTCATTTTGTCCCGCTGTAACATTAATATCACCATTTGTGTAAAAAAGGATTATAACATCTCTTTTTCATGCTCCAAAAGAGAAGCAAAATAAATTCTGCACTCACTGATGTCCCTATGCTTAGTCCAAAAAAAATTTACTGTTTAAGGTTAAATAATGACATTGGACCCTCAACATACTCCTATTTTAGCTAGAGATGTGTATCAGTTAAGGATGTGGTTAATTCTTAAGGTGTTCAACATGTAAATGACAATATTGAGATATTTATTTGTGTGAGCACTTTAAATACTTTGGGTTTGCTTCAGAATGCAGCCTTCTTTTCTCTTATGCATAGCTGATTAAATTCTGGTTTTGACTTCTTAACAGACTGATCATCTAAAGTTCAGAAAAAAGCCCAAAAAACCAAACCCATAATAGCCATCCTATTCCCAGTATGAAAGTGGTATTCTGGCTAGAGTGGTGATGATTTTACATCATCTTGCTCCTATCCTTCCATGTGATGTGACTCAGTGCTGTCATTAGTGAATTAGATTTCCAGTTTATTCTGAGAGTAAAATCTTAGTTTAACTGAAAAAGCTGGAATGTTGGTTCAGAAGATCAAGACAAGAGCTCCCTTTGTATTTCAGGGAGGGATTATAACTGTTTTGACATGCATATCCAAAAGAAGAATGCAAACCTGCAAGAATTCCCCATTTAATTATTTTGTTGAACTTTTTCCTGTAGAGAATCCAGCCCAGATTGGGAGAGGCTATGTAGCCATCACTATCCTTGACATCAATGACAATGCCCCTGAGTTTGCCATGGAGTATGAGACAACTGTCTGTGAAAATGCTCAGCCTGGTCAGGTATGTCTTAATAGGTTTTATATTTATTTTTACCAGATAATCAGCCTTTCCTTTTGAAAGTCTTCCAGCCCTAGGATAAAGAAAAATCAGCTTATAACAGTAAAGAGGAGGCTTTGAAGAACTGTACAAGCAAACAGTTAGAAAGATGCAGGTATAAAAATTACTGGCTGAAAGTAGTATTAAAATCTCTGGCTTTCTAACTTGTATAACCGATACATTTTTCTTGACTCACCTAATTTTGAATAATGCCAAGAATGCATACTTCCTCCTAATTTCTGTGGGAAGTGGGAAGCAGTAACACAAAGGGTATTCTGAGACTAAAGGCTTACCATTCCAAAAATGAGTACCCACTATTAATTCCCCTAGGAAGTATGGATCTTAAGGACACAGTTTCACAAGGGGAATATATTCCTATTTTTTATTCCTATATTTTCAACTACCCAAATATCTTCCAAGTAGTTCTGGACTTAACTAAATCTATCTCTTGCTGTTTGCCCTTGGTGCCCCTCATATTTGGTCTTTTACTCTCTACTTTGAAAGGCCTTACAAAATATATGTACTTTCTCAGTATCTCCTGCCACATCCAGAAAACCAGTAGATGTTGCACCTGCATAGGTCCCACATATTTCCTGGAAATCTTTGCGCTTTTGTGCCTTTACCCAGTGTACTTTCCTTCCTGTGGTAGATGTTGTTTACAGCACATTTCAAAATCACCTCATAATTTAAATTCTAAAAAAAATCCACTGTGATTATTAGCTTTTGCTCATGAGAAACACCGATTTGCATGGCCTTATTGTTGTACTTGTCTGGTTTCCCTGTGCTCTGGTCAGAACTGAACTGAAAATTGGAGTTTCCAATTTTTGTGGATTTAAAGCAGTGGTGACACTTTCTTTAGAGGTAGATTTTCATTAGAAATTGAAATTTAAAAAATAATAATAGTAATGAAATTCCTATTTCATTCCAGAAAATAATAATATACCTATGATGTGCCTGGTTGTTATTATATATTTTTTAAAAGTATATGAATTCAAATGCTCAAAACCATCACAGGTTTTGAAGGTTTACAACATCAATTGCAGGCACTGATAACTACACTAAGAGCCATACAGAAGATGCACTTCTACTGCTGTATAATTTATTACTCCAAGCTATGGTGAAAGACAGGAACCAACTTTCTCTAAGACCCTGCCGAGCATTGCTTGACCAATAAATTTGGTACAGGTAAATAGCTGAGTCACACATTAGCAGTGTCCCTACATGCTTAGGAGACCAGAAAACCAAAATGTAGGATTATAAAAATTCAAAAAAGGGTTGATATTTTGACAAGTAACAGAGGGGTTGTGTAGTGTACATGTACATAATCTTCAATGAAACCCTGTTGTGTCTCAAAACAGGTGATCCAAAAAAATTAGTGCAATTGATAAGGATGACCCACCTAACGGCCACCAGTTCTACTTCAGTTTAACAGCAGAGGCAGCAAATAACCACAATTTTACATTGCTGGATAACAAAGGTAAGAAAATTTTGATTTGGTAAATACTTACTACCAGCACCTTTCTTTTTCAATGCATCATGTTTATTATGACCTACATAAACTTCTGTTCCGATAAGGACATAAACTACAAACAGCCTACAAAATAATTTTATCTGGAGACTATTTGTCAAAGGAATTAAGCTGTTGTTTGAATCATTTAAAGCCTTGAGCCAAACAGAGCAGCATCAAATCTTAAAATCTTTCTTTTTGTTTTTTTTTTTTTTTTTTTTCATTCAGTCACTCTTCACATTTTCTCCCTGTATTTATAGGTTTTTATCTAAATTAGATTTTACCTTGGGGCAGTGACTGAAAAATGTACAGAAATTCATGTCTTATTAATATAACTCGGGGCATAAAAAAAGAGTGCACGATAGATGGAGATGTTTTGTGTTTTGTGGGGATTTTGTTTTGTTTTTAGAAAAACACATCTTTTCAGTAGCTAAGTATATCCCCTTTTGAAGAATGCTTTTGATAATGAAAGCTGCCTATAATATTTGCACAAAGTTCTTATGACTGTTTCCTCAAAGACTCCCATTGACATCCCATTTCTGTTAGTTAAAATATCTGAGAACACACTCTAATTACTGCCCTCATTAGTTGCACTGCACAGTGCAGCAGCTGGGCACGTGGCAGGCAGTTTAGCTATCAGCTGAAGCAAACAGAACTAAATAGACACGGTATTGCTCTTGCACTGCTCTTTTATGGATCAGTACTAAGCCTGAGCTACAAAGTCATCCTATTAGTAAAACAAGAAAGACAAACATATGGACACTGAAGGACACTGTTTGTACAGGCAGACTTTATTCAGTAAGTATAATGTGTGACCTAACAAAGTTCTTTCATGCAGGTCTTCATTGCCTTACCTTACATGTAGTTAATGAAATGCTTAATTTTCCTCATATGAACAGATTGCAGTTTAAAACTGAAGACTCTAATCATAGCAATGATCAAAATAATAAAAGTGCACTAGAATAAGACTGTTCAGAAGTCTGATATCATGAGTACTGTAAAGCACTTAATGAAAAGAGACCCTCTTCCATAGAATTTATAATTTGATAAAAGTAATAATAGACTTTTTAATTCCTGTAAGTGGAGCTTGTAGTGCAGCTACAAGACACAGCAGCAGTTGCCTCATTCAACATTGGTTAATTTTATGCATATCTTATGTGATGTTGTGTCAAGGGGTATTTGCATATTTTGCCAGATAGGTCATAATAGATGACACAATAAGAAAACTATACTGACTACCAATATATCTGTCTTTGGATAGATAGGTAAGTAGGTAGATAGACAGGCCAACTGAATGAACATTTCTATACATCCTGGGGGTTGTAACTCCCTACCTCTCAGGAGCTCTCAATCACTGTTGCACACAGCGTGTTTTGCACTTATCTTCTTGAACACATGGGTTTTTATTCACACAATTCAAACCAGTGCCAAACTGTACACTTTGGACTGATTATAATAGCCATTTTGAATCTCAGAAGAGTCTGAAAACAACAGCATTTCTTTGTTACATGTACAATTACCTTATTTGTGCACAGACTGGAAACCTTTTGCATTCAAAACATATTTCATTGATCTTTAGAACCTTTTCTCCTATTAATATGGTCATTGCTTCCATTAGTATAACACCTATATAAATAGTTGAAATAAATGCTTGGAAATTCACTGGAAAAATGTATTGAGGTACCTAATCTGATCACTGAATGATAATTTTTCTTTTTATAATGATCTCATCTTTAGCTGTGTATCCAGATTGTGAAACTGTGAGCTTAGCCAAAATCAAATAGACCTCTGCACTTTTGAAATATTCTTTTGTTAAAAATAGAAATCTTCTTGTTTAGTTCTGTGTGATTTCTCAGTTGATCTTACCTCTGCAGCTTCAAAAATATATGACTGGGAAAGGTAAACTTGTTGAAATAATATGAATGTTTTTATAAAGTCTTTAAGTAGAAGGTTATAGTATTTACAGGCTTGTGTTTTAGAAAAGCCACGTATTTTATAATTTGTGTTTTTATTCCTTTATCTAGATAATACTGCAACAGTATTAACCAAAAGAAATGGATTTCGAAGACAGGAGCAGTCTGTTTTCTACTTGCCAATATTCATAGTGGACAGTGGATCACCTTCCCTTAGCAGCACTAATACTCTCACCATCAGGGTCTGTGATTGTGATGCAGATGGTATTGCTCAGACATGCAATGCAGAAGCATACATCTTGCCTGCAGGACTTAGCACTGGAGCCCTGATAGCAATCTTGGCTTGTGTCTTGACACTGCTAGGTATGTCCTCTTTCTGTTACCCTTATTTTCCATTCAATGCAGAGCAGCAAAAGGTACAAGTATATAAGCTTCAACATTTCCCTCCACCCTGATTTATGGGAACAGGCTCCAATAGTATTCAAGAAAGAACAGCATTTTGTATCATGAGCACAAAAACCCCTTTAGATTGGGATTATTAATTTAGATACTTTGTTTCTATATCAAGCTGCCTCCAGACAGATATAAAAAAATTAACAGTAAAAGAAAATAAATATTACTTGCATCAAATACAATATTTAGCAGATAGAGAATGCAATTTATGGAAGCATTTGGTTTAACATACTTACCATGTAACCAGTATCAGTATGTCTCTTTTCCATAGACATAAATATATTTAAACATTCTTTTATGATTTGCATAGAACAAAAGATATTAAAAAAATGCAACAGATGTAATTTACTGATGAGAATCTTAACTGACACCATCTATAGAGTGATCTTTTGTTACTTCTGCAAATGGTAACACAGTTGGATTTTGCGTTGAGCAGTGAAACTGCAACTGGATAAAATGCAGTGGAAAAGAGTGGAATGGTGTCAACATCCTGGCTTACCTAGCATTTCTCATGTAATACCTAGTAATTAAACTGTAAATGGAAGAGCAAATGGAAAAGTCAAGAAATAGAGATGAAGGATAAGGTGAGCAAAAGTGCAGTTCTGCTTATTGTCTTAAAATTCTTATGCTAACAACGGTACCCAGTTCAGCACACAAGAATTTTCATCAGTGTTGTTATCAACTAAGGGATTTTTCTATTTCCTGTCTGTACATACCAGTCTAAGGAAGAGAAATCACAGTCTTCTTATCTTGGTATAATCCCAGTGGTGTTTTATCTGTCACGGTCATCAAAGTAATTTGTATAGGTCAAGTCAAGACTTTTGTCCAAACTTCTGTTCATGGCAGTATTTCCACAATGTATAGATATGTCTTCTTTTGCACTCTGATTCATGTCACAGGAAACCATGAGAAGGAAATGTTCCTTCTTCTAAAATATTTCTAAAGAACTCCAAAAAGAAAAACCTGTTGCATACTATTTTCACAGAGTAATAAAAATCACTACCTCTGCAATGAACCCAACCAACTTACTCAGTAGCTCTGTGTATATATATATATATAGGAGGTGGCATTTCTAAAGTTTTCCATCTCTGTGACATAAAAAAAAATCTAACACCATAAGATTTGATTCTCACTCAACACATGGTTAGGCCTAGGTTTAAGAAATGGAAGGGAATTATTGCCAAAAATTTTAATGAACATTTTTAAATATCATTTTTCTAGTAGCGTTTCTAGCCAATTTATGTACACAAATGAACTTTATTTGGACATGAAGCTAAATGTTAGGGTTCAAAAAGATATAAAAATATTCTCTTATATCAACTGGCATTAGTATCAGAGAAAAAACACCCTCTTTAAACTTTAGTCTGATATACTTAGGAATAAAAGTCCTGTAAACATAGCAATTCATTTGATCCCAAAATGAAATGTCACCATTTCTGCAGAACATGAGAAGGGAGTTTCTGAAGATTACATAGGAAACATGCAGCTTGGTCTGGTCATAAACTTTTCTTAAGATAGAAGCAGTAGGATTTCAAGAAGGCCATTGAGCAGAGACCCAGCGTGTTGGCACCAAATAACTTGCTTATTCTACTCAGTACACCAGGGGCCAGATACAACCAATAAATCAAGAAACTTGAACTTTTGTTCCAGTTATTTTTAAAGTGTTCTGAACAATGTTTTGGTAAAAAATCTTGCATGTTACCATATCACCATTGATTTTATTTATCAAAGATTTTGGATTTCCAACATCATCTATCTGAAGGCATCAACACTGTTTATCCAAAAAGACATTTGTATGTGCCATCATCACTTCCAGTCTAAACTGTTCCTTTTGAGTACAGTTCGAAGCTGCAGGAACAGGTTAGGCTGCATTTATATGATAATCCTAGCTTGGAGTGCTGCATTTTGGTACTGTGTCCTGTTTTATTCTCATCCACATACTAGCGTCCACAAGCAAGAAGTACCCAAGCATCACTGATGCCCAGTGAAACCAGTCAAGTGGTGCTGCTTGTCTGGCCCCAGAGCCTTTCTTTTTCTCTAATTTGCTCCTAGAATATGTTTTCTGGGACCAGCTGCATACTGGTATTGCTAGGAATTTTCTTATTCCCTTTTGCTCTTTGCATTCACTCCAGATAAAAATGCTGAAGATCCACTAGTACAGCATAAAAAACAGGCTTCAACTGTTGGCAAGTGGTTCCAGGACTAGAACAAGGGATGCACATTTTTGTATAAGACTTTATCAGTGAAAAGGGATGCAGTATAATGGATCAATATATTTTTCTAACCCAGGATTAATATCCAGTACAAATCCAGTCACATTAATCAATGTCATCTTAATGTGGGTGCGAGTTGTAAAGCAGAGAAAGCATAAAATTTGCATAGATGGAATGAATAAATGCATCCTGGCACCAGTGTCTTGAATTCTCAACCAGCTATTATTTTCTTAAAGTTAGTATGATATGCTTTTTGTTCTTGCCCCATACGTCCCTTTGTCTCATATATAACCATTTGTCTTTACCAAGGTCTAGATTGTCTCAGAGGGATTTCTTATTGTTATTATTTTTACTTAAGCAACAATCAATTTTAGATAAACACAATGTTTTCACTGACCCTAAGAATGAAGAACATGGCTAAATCATATTATTTTATGAGAATTGCATATAACCTGGTATAGACTATTTTTTCAAACTAAAATAATTTTTAAAAGTTAAAAACATTTAAAAACAAAATCTCTTTCTATCTTCATACTGACTGATGGAGATGAAATTGTAAATTTTATTTCACAAGAAAATTCCAATACTTTTTTAATTACTCTAAACAGCTTTCCAATTATGCAGTAAGGCTAAATTTTTCAGAAAGAAAAAAAATCTAAAAAAATCATGAAAAGTATATGAAAAGATAGTTTGATTAACTTTGGACTGCATATAATTTTGAGGACAGTAAGTAGGAATTTTTTAACTTTTCTCAAAATCATATGGTAATTTAATTCAAGGCAATTTTTTTTTTCAGTTAGCATCTTCCAGACACAGTAATTGCTTTTGTAACAACTGTTTAGCATAAAATGTTTACATAAAATCACACACACACAATATTCACCTGTAGATAACCTAATCACATTTGAGAAGTTAAGTATTTTCTTTGTATTGATGCAGTGGAAAACTAAATTGGCACAATACTTCTTCATGATTTTTGTCTTTCATACTTCTGAATGTAATCTATTAGTGTCACCCATTTTCTTAGAAAGATTGAAGAAAGCTTCCTATTGGTGTGGCACTAGAGTTTACAAGAATAATACATTGATAAAACTTGAAAATACAGCTTTAAATATTTTTTTTTTTCAGTTGAAAGACAACAAATTTAATATCATTATTACAATACCTGAAATACCCAAATTAAATCAGAGCACATAGCTCTGATTTTTAATCAAGAAAAACACTTCTAGTCATAAGAATCTTATTCTCTGAATAGGTATAACATGTACAGAATGTGACTATGTAACATGTGTGGGGTTTGGCCTCGCAGTTTTAAAAGTGATAGATGTTCACTGGGGGAAAACATTTAACTGGGAGTACCTAAAACAATACTTCCAGAAAGTGGTTGAATATGAAATGCAGAAACTTTTTTTCTGAAAGTTAGGGAGCTGATTAGGGTCACTATGTGTGGGCATTTAAAGGTCACAGTCATTTTGCAAATATCACTCCAAACTGATTAAACAACAGGTAGGAGTGAAGCTTGTTAAGCGGGACTTAAATTCAAGTTCCCTGAGTCTTGGACTCTGTAATCCCCAAACCTTATCTGACTGTACTGGCAACTGCAAGGTATAACTAAATAGGTTATTAGTGTGCTGCTTAGATGGCTGAGGATCTCCAATCATCAGCTTTATGAATCATGACACACCTAAGGCATAAAGCAGTGTGCAGATCTGCTCGCAGCCAATGCAGCTTATTGCTATAGTAAATTCCTGGCTTAGGGGTGCAGAGTATACAAGGCATGGTAATGCTTGTGATTTAGCTCTGTGCTTTTCTGTGTAGCTCTGCATTGTCTTCTCCCTCAGGGCGTCTCACAACTTTTACAGCTTCCTTACAATTGTGTTGCAGTTGCCTTGAATACAAAAGGAAAAATTAATACTTAACCAGAGAAACGTGTTTAGGTGAACTAAACCTGACTTATTACCAGATCCTGCCAAAATGGAAATTTTATGATAATTCGAGAAAGCACATTGAAAAATGGCAAAGCAAAAATCCACTCTTGCATTCGAAGGCATTTGTTTACTGATTTGAGTGTAGTGAGACTACAAACATTAGCATTAAATGTATAATTGACAAAAGGATTAATCTGTGTATTACTACAGCTAATATAAAGTCAAACAAATGCTTTTTCCTGGCTATTGTATATATTAAAGGAAATCAATATTTCTAAAAATTGAAATAAATAGGTTAGTTTAAATCTGTCTTTGTTAATTCTGGTTATTAAGCCGTTATAATTAGTTGCTTAAAATATTGATTGACTTGTTTATTTGTTATATCACATACAAAATCTATACTGTCATTTAATCTCTTTAGTATGAGTTAGGTGTAGCAGTATGGACCTATCTACTGCCTTCAATGTACAATACATATGTGACTAAAGGTTTTTCACTGTGTTATTTCTTTTCTAAGAATCATGAAATTCAGTTTTTAGAAGTTCAGACAGTCCCTAATTACTTATGAAAGAAATTTAAGCTTTTGTCATAAATGTAGGAAATAAAAATAACCATGACTTAATGAGAAATGAAAATATTTTGAAACCATTTGCATTTGATTTAGATACCAGTGAAAATTGTTTGGAGCTTGTATTCATCTCTGCAGCTCCTGCAATGCAGCTAAAGCTTTGTTCATTTAGAGGTTAAACTTTATTGTTCATGGCTGCTGGAAAGGCTAGAAATTAATAATCTTATAAAGTCATCTAAATGCTAAAATATTTAACCTTTAGAAAGACTCCATATTTTTCTTGGCTTCAAGCAAGTATAAGAGATGGAAGGAACACTACATAAAACATTCATTGTATCTTGATTTTATTGTACCTTTAGGCAGACCTTCCTACTAAGTTTCTTATTTTACACTTATTAGCAGGTCTTTAACTTTCAACATGAAGTATGTAAAGAGGAACAGTGGAGTAAAAATTCATTTACACTTGAATACAATATATGATTAGCTGCTTACTTATATGGCAATGAAAATGTGGTAGTAAATGTTAAAAATAATAATTAAACAGGTTATGTCAATAGAAATCTTGGTTTAAATATATGTTTCTACTGTCATATTTGTACTTTCACTTTAAAATATCTTTTACAATAAAGAAAAACATTAAGAGTAGAGTGCAATTGTCTATGATGACAATTTTATGTTCTCTGCTGTATAATTCACAACTTAATTTGTATTATTCAAATATCAGAATGTCTTGAAATTCCAAAAATGTCATTTTAAAGGTCAGTGTTTCATATTATTAAACTGCTTATGTAAATATTGTTCAAAGCAAAATGCCCCAAACTAGTGCCTTCTGAATTCAATACATAAAGCAAGAATCAGGTAGATGCCAGGGGCAAAAAATGTGAAAGGGTGATGGTGATTATGTAGTAATAGAGTCACGAGATATCTATTAGTAGGTGGATTATTGGATGTGCACTGGGTAGCTACTGAGAAAAGAGGAAAGAATTGTTGCCTAATATATTTGTCAAAAAGTTTAGGGGAAAAAAAAATGTAGTTGCAGTTTTATTTTTAGAAATGTGCTGCTCCAAAGGGAAATAAAAATAGTGCAGAAGGGCATGTCCTGCTTTAGCCAATTCCAAATAGTACCACAATATCTGCAGACATATACAGCTTTCCTGCATGTACAAATTCTAGCCAAGGGATCCTAATATTAACTCATTCCTCACAATGACTACATTGATACTGATTTTAAGATTCCATAATGAAAAGGCTTTCAAGGAGGTAGTCCTACGTCATGCAAATTATGGAGGCCGCTTTTGAGACTACCTAAGGAACCTCAAACTTAATTTTATCTTTATCACCTTTTAGCTTTTAGCTTTTCCATATGTTTCTACAGAATTTAATTGGCATTGTAAGGATTGAAATTGTTATCAATGCATATAATCACATATTCTTAACATTAAAGATTATCATAAAATCAGAAGAGATTAATTAAATGTGGAATGACACTTTTCAATGTACTGTTATTTTTACAGTCATAGTGATGCCTGTGATTTCCTAGGAGTATCATTAACTCAGCAAACATCATCCAGATGCTACAATATAGTATTAATTATTTTCTAGGTGGATGATTCACACTCCATCATGTCCCACAGATGGGTGCAATATTCATAGTATTGGTTCCATATTTTGTTTTTCAGCAGTGATGTTTCTCTATCAAAATTGTTCTAGAACAAGAGGAGCCTTGAGCTAGTTTCTTGCAGTGCTTTTGGCTGTCACTGCAGTTTAGTATTAGCTTTCAAGCTGAAAGAAACTTTAAGGGTAAAAATTAAATAAACAATTACATTTCTAGTACTGGTTCATCAAGTAAACTCCAGCCCTTGCAGTTCTCATTAGATGTAAGGCATAAATCTCAAGTGCAGTACTTTGCACTTTTCAGGAAAGTGAGACCTTACATAGCACTGGTTTTATTCCATGAACTAAGACTGTCTTATTTTACACATTGCTTAAAAATTCAGTGTTCTCCAATATAATTTTTTAATTTTATTTTTATTCAGCAGATATTGGTCATACACTTTAATTCAGTATTTCCCAAACCATGGTTTTTAAATTCTATTCCACTAATTTATGAATGTGCTTTTATCACTTGGGCCTTTAAGAGTTCAGGAAAAGATCTTTTTTTTTAAAATTATTATAATTTCTTGGTTGTGAGGTTGTCATAGTCAGACTGAACCAGTATTGAAATTTATGTTTAGCAGACAGTATAGGATATTAAAATTAGAGATGGAGATACTGATCCTGAATGATTTGGGAAATAGATTCTTTAGGGTCTAAAAAGCTTACTGTTTGAAATTTATTTCAAAATCTGCTAGGTTTCACATCCAACTGCATAAATTGCTTGCTATTTTGTTGGGCCTTTGCCATATAAAGTAATGAGTATTTCCAGCATTAGGAAAAATACGAGGAAACTTCAGCACTGCTAAAACTCTAGCTTTTCTTTGTTCCAGTTCTTGTCTTGCTGATTGTCACCATGAGGCGACGGAAAAAAGAGCCCCTCATTTTTGATGAAGAGAGAGATATCAGAGAAAACATTGTCAGGTACGATGACGAGGGTGGTGGGGAAGAAGACACAGAGGCTTTTGACATGGCTGCCCTGAGGAACCTCAACATCATGCGAGACACCAAGACCAGAAGGGATGTGACGCCTGAGATTCAGTTCTTGAGCAGACCGACTTTTAAAAGCATCCCAGACAACGTCATTTTTCGGGAATTTATCTGGGAAAGACTAAAAGAAGCTGACGTGGACCCGTGCGCGCCACCCTACGACTCCCTGCAGACGTACGCGTTCGAGGGGAACGGCTCGGTGGCAGAGTCGCTCAGCTCTTTAGATTCCATCAGCTCAAACTCTGACCAGAACTACGACTACCTCAGTGACTGGGGCCCTCGTTTTAAAAGGCTTGCAGATATGTATGGGACTGGACCAGACTGCTTATACTCCTAGCCTTGGAACCTTTCTCTGAAAATGCACTGAAGAATATTAAAACAGAAAACTCAACCTTACAGACTGAGCAAAGTTGTAAATATTTCTCCATTTTTAAAATTTTAGGTTGGTTTTTTTTTTGTTTTTTTTCCTTGGCCTTGGTGGAACATATCTTCATTAGACTTATCCTAGGGACTGCACTGACCACACAGGATATGAGCATTTGGTGGCATTTTTGATAAAATAAATGCTCAGCCACGTTCAAATAGATAGCAACCCTCAAATACCTGCAGAGGCAACTCACTTTCAAGAGTATGTTATCCAGTCACCTCAGTGAGCTGGTGAAACTCTGTAGAAGCCTTCACAGTATTGCTAGATGGAGAATACAGAGTCTCTGTTTTAAGAAGAAATAAATTTTCAAATATATAACTCAGCACAATATTACAGTACATGCTATTCACACAGGCAAGGGTTTTTAAAGCAAATCTTCTTTGCTTTGTGCATACAACTTACTAGAACCAAAACAGAAGGACTGATGAAAACAAACAAAAGCCCAGGAGATCTTTTTTGTGTGTTTGTCCCCATTTGTTCTCAGAGCTATTTAATTAGAAGTCTCTGTAATTTTCTGGGTAGTTTTTGAGAAATTATTGTTTGTACGGAGAAATTCCACAGTGTTTGTCATCAACTAATGAAGTAGCTTAAAATCCACATGAAATGAGAAATATGGAGATGTAGTTATATGGCTGGGAAGTTTTGTGATGCCCACGTAGGTATGGAAAAGGTGTTGCTATCTATTTGCTATTTTTTATTCTCTCTTCTGATTTGTACAGGAGAATTTATCCTTTTTTATTATTGTTTGACATAAAGCGTTATATTTATTTTGGAACACCAATCTCCACTAAATTCAGGTCCATTTTACTGCCTCATGGTTTTAGACTTGTCAGAACATGCTGATTTTTCTCCAGCCTCAGATAAATGTAGGAAATGAAGCATGGAAGTGGAGAAATTGCAGTAAACAATGCCACCCACTATTCATCCCACAGAAAGGAGAGCAGCTCCAAGGATGTGCAGTTGTTCTTCTGAGCCATTACAAAGTCTGATGAGACATTTAAAGAAAATATTTGTACATTGAATTTTTTGAAAGAAGACTGCAGAGGTAGCTGGGAGTGTCTTTAATGCAAGATTTAATTTTCAAGGTTAAACATGCTATATGCTTCAAGACTGTAAACACCTTGCTTTTGCCCTTCCCCTTCTCTTTTGCTGCTGATGAATTACAGTAAAAGGGTTTTCTATTTCTTTCTTATGTTAAGCAATGTAATACTATTAACTTCAGAAGTCATCTTTAGATCCTGCTGCACATAAGTATTTTTTCCCCAAGGTGTTAACTCACTACACATAATTTCTATGCTGATTCAGGAGTGCCAAAACAGAAGGACAACTATTGTTGGTTAATATACTGTATGGTTTTGAAGTAGGATTTCTTAGAATAAGACAACTTTTTTATGATTCTGACAATATTTATACTTCATCACTTATGATTTATTACTAGATAATGGCATATATTCAAGTAAAATAGTGGGTTAAAGTATTATTTCTGATTTTTTTAATGTTTTAGAGAAAATGTAGATGAGGTCCTAAATTAGAGTCTGTTCCTGCAAATTTTTTGCTTGTACCTAACTTGAAATATCTTGGCCTGCCTGCAGTTCCTGAGAGGTACACAGAATTGTTTGCAGAACTGTGTTTGTGAACAGAAGGTACTCTACAGAGGATGATGCTCACTCTAAAAGTACTTCTTTCTTAGAGGAGGATTCTTGTATTGAAATCTTAATGTAGAGTGATGTGAGGGTGGGGGATGGGAAATTATCATTAAGGCTTTGTAATTTTTGCAGCCCAGCATTATTAATTAACTATGTGAAAGTGGCCTTCAGCTCCAACAGAAAAGAAAAATAATTTTAATCATCTACAACATACTTAATTTGAGTTACATTTTAATAGACAATCATTGTTTCATAACTCGGTAGATTTGCTTCTAGTTGTATTAAATATATATATATAGGCATATATATATATATATATATATATATGAGACAGATTTTGTAATGGAACTGAAAGATATCGTCCATGACTTTTAGTCATACATGTAAGATTTTCAATAAAAAGATTAAAAAATAGAAAAAAAGAGAACCATGTGTATACAGTTTAATGAGAGCAAGATATGCTACAGAATTTAAGCAGGCATTAAATCAGCAAAGTTCTGAGAGAACAGTTTTTCATTAATCTCCTTGTTGTTTGTGGGGAGATAACTCATGCATCTGGATTAAGATGTCAAAAATGCTGATTTTAGCATATAACATTCACGGGAGATTTAAATGTGGTTTAGAGTAAACAGCCCAATTTCCTTGATTTTCCACATTTTGTATCTGTAAAAAACCCAAAACTCTCCACTGTTGGGGAACTATGTTAGGGTGGGGGTTTTTTGGTGTGCTTTCCAAAAAAAAAAAAAAAGCTTTATTCTGATACCATAAAAACCCTTTCATATATATGTTTTCTGTTGCACAGTTCTAATTTAATTAAGTTTGCTGTTACATTCTACATGCTTAGCTACTGATTGTATTGCTGCAGTGAGAAAGGAAGATGGAGTCCCTTATGTTTGAAAACATACATTACTATAGCATATATATAAGCATGTGTATAACACACATACTATATGATGATCACCAAAAATTAACACTACTAGATGTTCACAGTTTGTAATCTGATTCAAATTCTTTTGTTGAGTGTTCATTTATGTTGCATAGCTGGATGGCATAAAGTACATTCTACTAACTAAACAGTATAAAATGAAAAAATATTTTCTCTGTCTTGGAAAGGTAATGAAATTATTTGGGCAAATTAATTAGAACAGCCATTTAGAAATTCTTCCAATCATATTTATTTAACTTTCTGACGAGCTTCAGTATCTAACTAGAGGCCACAAATCCTAGATGAAAATGATGTCAAACATTACAATCACTCCCATCTTACAGTGGAATACCATGTCTTTCCTTCTTCAGTTTCCCAGTTAAATAGGCTTATTTTAAATTGAGATTTCCAAGAATCTTGAAAAGTGCACAGTTTTAAGAGTGCTACTAAAATACCCCTACATAAAACTAAGCTGTTTGAAGAAGATTTAAAGTAAATACTTCTTACTCTGTTTTCGCCGGTGTGCAATCTACTAAGTCAAACAACGGACATTCTGACTTACATTCCTTATTCAAAAGAACAAACTTAGTGTGCTTACTCTAGGTTATACTCCCAGTAAGACATAGAACAGGCCTTCCTAAGCCTTCTAGTTCTGATGGCTGCTTGGTACAATTACTCAAGGACACATGAACTTTGATAGTACCAACTGAAATTTCTCCTTCTCTCTAAGAGTTAAGGGAGAAAAAAACCCCAACTTTCTTTTTACTCTTTCTTTTATTTGTCTTGAAAGGGAGAGGGATGATTCATCATAATGTCCCTTTTCAGTTAAGGTCTTTTCTCAGGTTTTTTTTTTCTGTTTGCCCTTCAGGTGCTAGCAATAATTAATAAAAAAATGTTTCCTATCCTTTTTTCTTTTAGAGATTTTGGATGAAAGCGTGTTATGAAATATATAATTGCAGCATCATATTTTTATGGACAGATACATATATATGTATGATATAAAGAAAAGTCATAGTTTGTCATTCTGAAAAGGAAATAAATGTACTGTAAAGCATACAATTACATTGGCTTTTAAGATCCTTAAAGAGCTGAAAGGTGAACACAATTATCTATATCAAATCTAGTATTTAATTCTTGGTTGCAGTCCATCATGTAACTGATTTTAATTTTTTATATTTTGATTTTTTGTCTACTTTAGAATCTTTGTACAGTAATGCTTTGAGGCATTCACCTCATTAGCGGTAGAAGGGGTCAAGTATATTTTTACTGCTCTGTGACTCTAAAAGTGAATTGCTAAAGATAGAAATGTCACTTTATTTATTTGACAGAAACTGGAAAGTCTACAAGATACCAAAAGCTCTACGAATTGCTTTCTTAACTGTGCCACCTTTAAGTTTGCCAGACCTACATCAAAGTTTTTCAGATACATCCTAAAATATTTTCACCTCAGAATGATTCCTTCCACACCAAGAATTACTCCTCAGTTCATTTTTAATGCAGCTAAAAATATATTTTATCGTTCACCGAATATTTTTTATAGATTTCTTCCTAAACTTTTGTACTTTGAACTAGGGGAATCTCAGTACACAGTATAATCTATTTTCTACATGAAGAGAATGAAAAAAAAATCTACCTAACATAGGCTCTACTTTGAAACTATAATTTACCATTTCACACAAAAGAAATAAAAAATCTCTTTCTATGCTACTAAAATCTGCAAAACCTTAGACCTCCATACAGAAATATATTGGGTAAAAACTTGATTTCCCTCATCATTATATGACACAAGATTGTAATGGAATCTTTATGTGAAGCCTCATATATCTAATCCAACACAATGAAAGAAGAAATCAGCATAACAATTTTCTGGAAATCAGAATAAAATCTCATTTGAAGCCACAGTGGTGTGTGCATGCACTCCTCATACATGAACACATTTTTTCTAAAATCATATGTGCATTTAAACATTCCACCCCAAAACTATTTCTTTTAAAATATCTTTTTTTAATCAGAGAGTATCTGGAAAAAAAAGTAATCCCACTCTCAAAAACTCTTTTTAACCCCAAAAATGACTGAAGTAGAAAAATATAATTTAGACTCAGGCAATAGTTTTAATATTGCCCCCATGATGAAAGCAAATTAGTTTCATATTTTGTTGTTATAAGTGTTGCAAACACCATGATTTCCATGATTTTTTTAAGAGATGGTATCAGATTGAAATTCTTATTCCTGGAAATGATGTAAAGTTAAATGGAGTTTAATATTTGGATAATTAACTAAGGTCGTAAACCTGTTGTTCAGCATAACAGCAAACTGAATGCTGAGCCACTGCTAAAAAATTCAAGGATTTTACTTTCTTCTTCTATTCACCAGTATATTGGTCTAAGTCAGAATTTCATTGTACCAAAGCAAAATCATGTTGACTCGAAGTTGAACTCTTAGTAGGTAATTAGGTCTTGTCTCTTCTTCACAAAGGCTAAAAGATCATTTACCTTGTCATTCTGTTCAAATATTCTTGTGTGATTATGTCTTGACTGCCTAGGTCATTCTGCCTGAGACCTGTGAAGATGTTGTGGTTTGGGGGTTTTGTGGGGATGAGGTTTGGTTTGTTATGCTTTTGTTGATGGTAAATTGGTATTCTTGCTGAAATGCTTATGTTTGAATGAGCTGACCTTTTTCATTGAATTTTATGGGTTTGTTTTTGTTTGGTCAAAAACCTTACCGGCCACGCATATCTTTTCTTCTGTTTTGACTCCAAACTCACCTTTTTCTGTACTGTTAATAGCAAAAAGAAAGTTCCGAGGTGTTCCCTCTCTTTGATATCAAGAAGTTATGAAGAAAAAGATAAACAAAGGATCAACAGACTGCAGTGAAATAAATCTGTCATTTTCTTGAAACACAAACTTACAAATGCCATAGTTAGTCAGCCTTTAACACCGTTCAAATCATGATAGGTATCTAATCTTAAAACTTTAAAATATTCTGGCACTACTATCAACAATTTTTACACATTTAATGAAATAATATTTTAGAATTGTCAAGATTTGTTACCCGTAACTCAGTTTTGTCATTATTATTTATATGAAGGTCTTAATGCACAGAAAAATAAGGAAAAATTGCAAAAGTACAGCAGCCCAAGTACAAAACGCCTCTGTGTGCACTGACATTTAATGCAGCATTTTAATTACTGCACTGACTTAGTATTCCTCATACACTGATAGCTTTTCCTCTCTTTGAGACTAACTTCTAATAAATTAAGATAGTGTGATACCGAGCCAGATATTCAAGCCACATTAGGCCATTTGAGTCTGACAAGACTATTAAGTCTGAATTTTAATGTCCTTCTATTTCCTTAATGATCAGAACATCCTTTATTATTGTCATCAGACTGTTGAAATTTTATGGAGAAAGAAGTGCTTGCGACTCACCTAAAAAATGCTAGGTAAAATCTTGAACATTTTGAAGTACTTGGCAGTTCTCCCTGTGTCTTTGAAGAGGTTTCAAGATTTATACATTGTTAGGGGAGACAGATAAATGATCACTTACATCAACAAGATGGGAGATTGTATCTTTGAGCTGGATTCCTTTTCTTTTTACACAATCTCTTCTCCTGATTTCCCCCTTTTGGAAGACATACTCTCTTATGATGCTAATGGATGTAGCTTAATAGGATGTTTTTAATGGGAAAAGCTACTTACTCACTTC
>JAHLSL010000019.1:16982592-16998739 GCA_025920805.1 Petroica traversi
GTAGCTTAATAGGATGTTTTTAATGGGAAAAGCTACTTACTCACTTCAGCATGGTACACATAACCTTGCTGTTCTGAATTGTACCCTTGCTCATAGTGATAATTTCTGTGCACATGCTAAATACAGACAGTGTTAGGAAAGGTTTGCATTTGATGAAGTACCAATGGTAAAATACTGCCTGGAGAACAAAACAAATCCAAAGCAAAACACAAACAATGGCTTCTCTTTAAAACAAGGAACATACAGAATTTTCAGACTATCAAATTTAAATTATTATTCTTTCCTCAGACTGTAGGACCATCTACAGCTTTACTAACTTCAGTGACTGCAGGTACAATCCAAATTAACCATAATCTTGTTTTGAACTATTTTGTCTTGCTGATGCTTGAGATTTTGTTAAATCATAGAAAAGGGCTGAAGCAACAAAATGTCAGAGAGGTTAAAAGTATCAAGCTTTTTCTGGTGTTTTTAGTGTTTCATAGATGAACTAATGTGTGAAAAATAATCTTTTACCAGATGCTACTGGAACAGAATTTCCTTTCAGGTAACAATATTTCCTTCCGGTGGAACAATATCCTCCAAAAGTCTGGAGTGCTTGGCCGGGCCTCATCTTCTTATTCAAATTTAAAGAAAGAGGTATTAAGGGGAGAGATTAAACACAAAAATGATAAGCTTAATAAGAAATTTTCAGTTGGTCAAGACATTAAGTTTTCCTGTTCTATGTGTGAGGAACACATGAATAAATCTCTCATAGGATGTACAATCTGGTGACACAGCTCTTGAGTCTGTCTGGATATTTGTTCATATTTTTTCTTCTTCCGTTTCTTGTAGTTTATGACTTCTCTTTTAGTGGAAGTTAGTATGTGATAATAAAGTAATATGAAAAACTGATACTTAGTAGCAGCTGATCATGAAAAATAGGTTAATGTAGTATGTATGACATATTTTTTTTAACTGTAGCTTAGCACAGGTCGATATACTTTATTGGGACTCAGGGATTAACATAGACCAACTTGGCTCATGCACTCCCATTAAGGGATTTTAATTCTAATAGCTACTATGAAATGTGGTGTTGTTTAAATATTCAAAAGCCACTGTTCCTTGGAAATAAACAGAGGTAACCAACAAGCCATATTTCTTGTCCTTCTGGGAACAGGTGGATATATGCAGAGAAGACAGAAGGGCAAGCTCTTCGTATTTAACACCTGTAGTGAATATGGATGAAAATCCAATTGACTACAGCTGAAAGCAAGATAGAAGCCCAGGAACCATCTGTCAATGGCAATCATTTTAATCAGTCTAATTTAGCCAATTCACATCATCTGTATTAAGAGTTGTCTTACTTTAGTTTGGGCTTTGTGTACTACAAAAAACAGAGCTTCAGAAACTAAAAAGATTTTTGTTGCTTTCTGGTCAATTTTGCATTCTTGAAGAGGTAAAGCAAATACAGACCAAAGCTGTGGCTGGCTAGTAGTCGGCCTCACCCACAACACAGATAAGACTAATGGTTTGGGGAGGCAATGCTGAATTTGACATGAAAGGGAAGACTTCCTCAAACCCCTTGTGCTTGATTTGTATGTCAGGACCTCAGGAAAGCCAGGACCCTGATGCTGAACATTTGTCAGTATCCCATTATGGGGACTCTCCACTGAGCAGTAACAGAGGGCAGTGCCACTAACTTGTTCAAGGGCACTCAGCAACAGCATAGGAGAGATCCCTCCCATTTCCCTAAAGTTGAATGTTTTACGTACTGCCAGTGACTGCCAGCACCTTGAAGGACTCACATGAGCAATTTACAGAACAATATTATTAGTATAATGGAAAATTGTGACAGGTTGAGGTCCAAAAGTTGCTGTATTTGACTGAAAAAGCTTATTCAAAACAATATATGGATAAACTCTAATCCCCAAAAAGTTAGCTAGGGAATTATTATTCAGTGGGCATAGAGTATGATTCTTACCTGATAGATGTCCCCATGCAGGAGAAGACAGGTTCAGCTTGTCAACTGATCCTGGCAGTTATCACAACAGTTCCCTAACTTCTCCCAATTCTTAACTTACTGTTATAATATTTCTTTGTGTCTAGGTGTAGCTTCAGTGAAGCTCAAGGCATACATCATGATCAGAGAGGGGTGCTCATACCCTGGAGGCAGGTAGCTTTGGGATGGAGGTGAGGATCAGTATTACATCTGAGATACCCTTGGGATGGAGCTGCGAGTCAGTATTACATCTGAGGAGAGTGATTTCATGCTTCGTTCAACAGCAAGACATCTCTTTTTATCTCCCTTGGTAGGCAGCTAATACATGGCTTATCAGTTAAAAAGTATCACTGAGTTCCCTCCTCTGCAAGGATTTCAGAGCTTGGTCACTGTTTCTCCACTCTGCTCCACTCTCAGTTTTAGCATATATTGAGTGTGGGAAGCTGGGCATGTTGACCACATTCCATCCAAGGAACAGAAACTGCATTTCCCCCTATAATTTCCATACTGTTGTAACTTCCCAGTTTTCTTTAATTTTTCTGTCAGTCTTTTCCCTACAATAAATGATAATGTCTTGCTGCCTCACTCTTCATCCTTCTACTGCTCATCTCTTTCTCTAGCCAGTATTTCATAGAGGAGAGTTGTAACTTTGTGAATTCCCTTTGTATGGTGGTTCATACCACTGATTACAGATGTTGATTAAAACATAAAAACAGAACAGCAATACTGATGTTACTCTTACTGCTAATAACAATGATGCTGTCAAAAAGAGACATTGTTGGTCTTGGAATCAGAATATTAAGTTATCTGCCCAGCTTTGTCAGTGGCACTGGTTGTTCCATCTTTCTCATCTGTTGATAAAAAGATCTGGAAAGAAAAAAAAACCACTCTCAATATTTTGGAGAATGAAAATAATATGGCAACATTCATGTATCTGTTTGGTTTCTGTTAGTTTATTTAATTCCTGGCATAAGTCTGGAGTAAACTATTCCCTAGCCAATGTCAGCAACAATGTAATTTTAATGCTGTATACAGGATAGCAAGGAAGCTTCAAAAACCATCAAGCAATCCTGAAAATTATTTGACATTAAGAAGACATACAAATGTAATGTGATAGTAATAACAACGGGATGGAATGATGTAGGGAAAAAACCCCACACAAAATGGCTTCCAATACTTTAATTTCATACATTTTATGATTCATGGAGTTTCAAAGAAAGAAACATTAAATAATTTTGCTTAGTCATTCTGTCTCTGAAGTAAGCATTTTCTCAAATTCACAATGTAACAGTGGTATACAAATATTTTGGAGGTATTATTTGGAGTATACTTTGTACTGAGGTAAAAGGAAGCTTCATAGCCTTCCATTGACTACACAAGGAGGTAAAGACAAGTACTTGATTGATGTTTTAATACGAAAGAAGACATATTTGCAAGTAACCAGAAAGGAGAATGTATTTTCTCCTCAGCTAACTTAACATCTGAAGCTTGTTAATACCCAATTCTAAAGCAAAACATCTATCTTTAAAACCTTATGGTTTAACTAATATGAGATTAAAAATTAAAAAACTTTATTGACATAGAGGCTCCATCTGAGGAGGGATAATTAATGCATCTTGCTTGCCATTTAATAATAAAAAACCCAATAGCTATGTAAATTTGAAAATCTGTCCTCTCTTTGGAACTTAGAAATTAAAGAAATTGAAGGATCCCTCCCTTGGAAGTTTTATTGGCAAAGCAATATGTGAGAAAAGCTAATGGTCTTGAACAGACTATCTCACCAAATGATATCTCTAAGATTAATCTGCCATGTGCCTAAGTAATCATCAGGTTAGAAAAGCAAAATCACTGCTCTGTTGGAAAACCAAAGTAGAAGCAGTTCAGGTAAGCTCTTTTCAGCTTCAGTAGAAAAGCAAGTTTTGGTCTATAACTTTATCTCTGTAATTTTTTTGGTGGAAATGACATAAAAGAATTAATACAGAAGAAATTAACACATTATTAGATTTAAAGGTTGTCCAAAAATAATGTGTGAAATAATTAATAATATTCATAATTCAAGATAATAATAATCAAGATTCAGGCTAATAAATCTGGTCTGCTTTTTTTTTTTTTTTTTGTGAGTGAATTAAGAAGGATGCCAATACTCTGTCAGTAAAATTATTTTCTGAACTAAGTGAAATTTCATAGAGCATGCGTTCTACTGTTTGCTTTCAACATGCTTAAGAGAAAAAAAAACCCAAAAACCCATAAAACAAAAAACCCCAAATGCCCAGAAAAGCATAAGACATGATTTCAAATTTCTCAAAGAGGATTTTTTGTAGCTAGAGTAGTTGTTTTATTTGCCTCCTGGTAGCTCAGAATTTGTGCTATATAATGGCAATTATTTGGTACTGGATTTGGTACTATATTTGGTGCTAGAGCAGCAGTGAACTGACCCAAAGAACAATATGGTTTTCAGCGTATTCAGCCTCAGAATGAGGCCAGGGTTAGAATTTTAGAGGTATTTAGGCACATGACCAATTACAGTGGGACAGTTAAAGACCTCATAAAGGCCATGATCAGAACTAAGCCCTCATCTTCCAAATTTCCCAGAGAGCAGACCTCTGAGGACAACACCCTTTAGACAGTGAAATGTGACAAAAGTCTCTACCTTGGGAAATCCAGTTTTAGGAGAAGAAAGAGTCATATATAAGCTTCATCTTTTGATATTTTTTATTGCATTAAAATTGGTCTTACCACTCTTCTAGCTACAAATAACCAAAGCATTGTATGAACCATTAAAAGTCTGTAAGCTAAATTCTTTAGAAAGTCTTCTTAATTATTCTTGGCAATCTTTGACATTTAAAAGAGAAGCCTTCAAAAATTTCTATCTTTCTATGCCTTCTTTCTCTGTGTATTGGGTTTACTTGGCCAGATTTTAGTGGCAGAGGGCCTACAGGGTTGTTTCTGTGAAAAGTTGGCAGAACCTTCTTCCATGTCCCTCAGAGCCAATGCCACCTGGCTCCAAGATGGATGTGCCACTGGCTAAAGCCAAGCCTATCAGGAATGGAGGTTTTGCCTGTGTGATAATGTTTTTAGAGGGGAAAAAAATTATTGTGCAGATGTAATTGTGGCCAGAGAAGAGTGGGGTAAACATTGAGAGGAACTACCGTATAGACACCAAGGTCTCTGTAGAAGGAGGGAGAGGAGGTTCTCCAGGTGCTGGAGTTGAGATTCCCCTGCAGCCTGTGGTGAAGACCATAGTGAAGCAGCTGTGCCCCTGCAGCCCAAGGAATAGGAGATTTCCTGGTAGGACTAGTGAGGAATCCTGTGAGGAATCCATGCTGGAGCAGGGTGTTCCTGAAGGACTGCACCCTGTGAAAAGGACCCACTCTTGATCAGTTCATGAAGAACTGTAGCCTGTGAGAAGGATTTACACTGGAGAAGTTTATGGAGAAAGATTCTTCTCCCCAAACAGTGACAGAAACAAGGTGTGATGAATTGTCCATAACCTCCATGCCCTGTTTCCCTGCACCACTGGGTGGAAGGAAGTAGAGCTGGGAAGGAGGTAGGGGTGGGGGAAAGGTGTTTTTAAGATTTGTTTTACTTCTCATTATCCTGTTCTGATTTTTTGTTGCTGTTGTTTTTGGCCATAAATTCCAGTAATATAGCCAATCTGATTATGTTTTGCTCATGACTATAATCAGGGGATGAATCCTGTTCCTTCACTCATGAACCTTTTCCTATATTTTCTCTCCTCTCTCCAGTTTTGGTGGGGAGTGATAGAGCAGCTCTGGTGGGCACGTGGCATCCAGAGAGCATTAAACCAATGAACTCCATGTGCTGGATAAAGAACCATCTATCAATGAGGCTCTTTTTTTTTTTTACTATTTTGCCTTTTATAAAATCTACTTTTTTGTCAATATGAATAGAAGTATTAATCAGAGTATCTCATGTTTAGAAGATTAGCAAAGTAACCTGGGCTTAGGATAAAATTGTAATAGCTCCTAAAACAACTAATTATTTTTATTTTTAAATGCTTTTTCTGTAAGAGCCTACTGACTTTTGCATTACAAGACAGAAATCCAATGTAACAAGTTTTATACATATTGTCCAAGGACAGAGACATGTGTTATTTACACCTAACAGGCAGAAGACTGAGTGTGTACAAGATGACATGATGTTAGACTAAAAGGATGCAACTTTTAAAACAGTACAATCTTGTTTACAACTAAGTGTATTCATCAGAGAGCTGTTAAATATGAATTATTAAACTTAGAGCACTTCAGAAAATGTAACTGAACATGGAAGAATAAATATATAAATTATATTTTGCAAAAAAATAAATTTAACCTTCTATTTCTAAAATGTATATAAAATACAATATTAGCATACAATTTAAAGGTCATTTAGCATGATAGTACATCAGTTTAATGGAGGTTAGCTATGCTGGGAGCTAGAAAAACAAATTACTTTTCACATGACTTTACAAACTTCTGTTAAAATCATACTCCTTCACTTTTTTTCTGTAATTTCTCCTCTCCTTACTCCCCTTTACTTCTTTTCTCCATTAATAAACCTGTTTTGTTATACAACTTCTCATTCTCTAAAAGGATAAGATAAACCAGGCACTCTCATGATTTGACATGCAAAATTAGATTTCAGGAATGGGTTTTGTGATCAGTGCTTCTGGTCGTGCTGCCTTCTAGATCCGTCTTCAACAAAATTCTATTCTCTACCACTATTTCCATGTGGTCAGAATTTTTCCTCTTTTTATAAAAGGCAGCGAAAAGACATAAACCCAACACACTGCCTTATGTGTTCTTCCTCTGCATGTGTATTCTATGAAGTCTAAAAAAAAAGCTTTTCAAGAAGCTGTGGCACTGCATAGAGTAGGGATGGAGTAAGACAATGGATTTTGTGCCCCAGGAAGTTAACAGTGAATTAGGAAGAAAAACATAATACCTATGTGAACTGAGTTGTGAGTAGGAAGGAGTTGCTAGTCAATAATATTTGAAAGGCATTACACTCAGGTGATAATTGGGGAACTGTGTCAAATGAATGTTGTTTTGAAACTAGGTCATGGAGTGTAAGTCCTCAC
Organism: Petroica traversi; assembly: GCA_025920805.1. Lineage (NCBI taxonomy): Eukaryota > Metazoa > Chordata > Aves > Passeriformes > Petroicidae > Petroica > Petroica traversi. The sequence continues at coordinate 16,989,651 of JAHLSL010000019.1, forward strand.
ATAACTGCTGACCATTAATTTAACAACCTTTTCAGCAAGCTCAACAAAGAAAAAAAGAACTATAACAACGCAGGGTAGAATACCCTCTCTCTGTCCATCTGATTACAGAAGGTTTCCTTCAGGCTTTTTTTTTAGTCACACCAGCTGTATTAGCCATCACAGAACAAGAACAAGAAAGCTTTAGATGTTAATTAACTGCTAATTCAGCATTTTTGTTATAGCTTTAGAAACAAAAGAGGATTGTTGACTCGGCAAAGATAATTCAAGTTAAGGTCAGTCATAAAACCTTTCTGATATTTAATATCCTACCATTAGGATAGGCTCAACTTTCAAAACATCTATCAGTTATGTTCAAATCAGGTCAAAAGTAATCATTACATGAGATATGTGTTTAGATAGACATTAAATTCAGGTTTTAATAAAGTTTGAGCCTTCCTTTTTCCTCACTTTTTTGTTTTTACTTTCATCTATAGAAAATTGGAGAAGTTCACTATGCAATAAACTTGGTACAATTCTGGAAATAACCAGTAAAATAAATCTGAAACACTGTAATTTCCTAGGCATTTATTTCAAAATAGATATCATAATAATTTTAGGTACAATATATCCTTGTACATGGAATCTATGTGCTGAAATGAAGCAGGGAAATAAAAACTTTTACATCAGAAAGCATATTTATAACAGAGTCAGCTACAGAAAGTAATCTGATATATTGAAATGGAAGACAAAAATTAGTCTCTGACTTGTTTATTTCTAATTGATGATGGTGATTGGCTTGAATGATGAGCACAAGTATTGGAATGGAATGAACAAAGAATTGTTTTCTGTAAAAAGGGCAGATTTGAACATGATCTTTCATTCAAAGCAGAGTACTCATATGGAAGAAGTGCAAGCCTTACTGAATGAAAACAAAACCAACACAAAGCAACATATGTCCAAACAAATATTAGGAAAATAATGACAAATTATGAAAAAAGATTCTGTAATAAATTTTCCTATGACAAAATTGCAAGGAAGTACAGAAACAAAGTGAAAATAGTCAAAATACATTAAGCTGATGGTTTTAAAGAAAACTAAATCTGTCAGTGACAAAGATAAAAATAGAAAAGGGTCAGCAGGAAAAGGAAACAGAAGAAAATGTTACTAATTCATGCTCAGAATGGAGAAAATATCAATGTTAATCTATTCCAGTTGCCAAAGGAATACTTTTTATTCAGACTTTCTTTTCTTCAATGAACTGCTATACAGAAAAAAAAAAGTAATCAATTATAATTTTAAAAGCCCCACACCAAAGAAACAACAACAAAAAAGAATTATGTGGCAAAAGTAAGGATATCTGAAATTAAATAAAAACTTATATTTCTAATTTAAAAAAAAATCAAAATAGTCCCTCAGTCTCTGTCTTGAAGAATGTATTTCTTTAAAGAATCATCATTTGAAACTGAAAGTCCAGTACTATTAATGAATTATGGAAATGCTCTCTGAATGAAGAAAAGAAAGCACAGTACTGTATTTACATCAGATATATGCACATAACAGGCCTCAGTGCTGTATAATGACCTAGAACGTATTTTTGAGAAAAAAATTACCAAATCCATGGAACTCTGTGGACTCTTGAGTAAGTTATAAAATTATTATCTAGCACAGTAAATTCACTCCGTATATATTTTTTTGGTAATACACATAAATGCATATTTCTGACAGCTGATCTTTTAGACCATCACAGCTAAGTCATTTCAGTCTATCTTGGGTTACACAGCTCTTCATACAGTTCCCTATAGAGGGGTAGACTTATATTCATTAGAAACTATGAATAGTGGGGAACAGGACTGTGACAAAAGGCAAGTTGAACAGATCAGACTGGGAAGAAATTAGACAACGATTTCCTTCAGTCATTTTTCTTATGGTAGATATGTTTAATATTTTCATTAGAGACTTTTACACAGTAAGTAAGTGGACACCATGAAATTTGGAAGTGTTAGAAAGTAGAAGATGTTATCCAGACCTGAGCAGTAAGTGGAGGAGTTGGATAAGCTTAAGAGCTAAGGCAACGGGAATTAAATTAAATTAAATTAAATAATATACATTCCAAAGATAAATACTTTATGATTAATGAGAATTTGAACCTATAAATGTAAACTACATACATTGTATGCAAGAGAGAAATGCAAAATTTGAATACATTAGTGAGTAATGGGATGACTGTGACATGGTTGTGAGAACAATAATAATATCCTGGAGTGCATCAAACAAGGAATTCTCATTATAGATAGGAAAATATTACTCCTATTTTGAAGCATATTGTCATGATCTTACTCAAAATATTGTATACAATATTATTTAGCTAATAAGGATGAAATTTACCTGAATTAGATACAGAAAAAGATGGTAAGGATGAGTGTGGAAAAGGAAAAATCCCAATTAAATAATGTAGAAGAGACAACAAAATAGATGTGGAGGGAAGATTACCTTATTTATATGTATGAAAATACAAGAAGGACAAAGATAATCTACCTTAGAAGACAATGCCTATGCCTGACCAGAAGGATATGAGATGGTAATGAATAATGTTGTCATCACAATCAGAAAGATGTTTGTAAGTAAGGTCCTCGGATAGTGTTTCTAATGATTTTGGCTCTAAGGCTGAAATTGAAAAGATTAGAGAAAAAAAGGATTACATAATAAAAAAATCCCAATTTTCATGATGAAATGTTGTATGTATTCAATTCATTTAAATTTCCAAAGGTTATTGAAATAAATGTAAGGGTTTCATTTATCAAATATGCCTACCCTGGTTTTTGGTAATACACACAATTTACATGTCACCAATACTGCCTCCTAGACAAATAAATTTGTTTTAGTTTTGGTGTTCCATCTTTCATTCTTCTTCCCAAAAAGCATTTGAAAACTGATCACTGACAGGTTCAAACTGTAGCGCTAGCAATACTGATAAATTTTCACGTCTCTACATGGTATTTCATATTTAGATACTGAAGTGATCATCATATACCATTAAAGTAATAGCCAGGAAGTAATCAGAGACTGATTGTCAGAAAACATTGGAAATTTGTTTTAATTTGTTTTCAGTCTTCTTACCTAGATGGTTTAATCTGAAAAATGCTCATTTTCTTCCTGTAATCCAGGGCAGTGTCAATGTCCTTGCTGTTCTCAGTTTTATTTCTGTGCATTTTTGTAGCTTTTGATCTGATATTGAAAACTGAAATCCTCAGTTTGTTGAAAGAATATAGGATTGTCACTTGAGTGTTTAGGTTTCCTAGTGCCTATCCGAGAAAATGCCATTCCATCTACAACTAGTGAGCACCAGGCTCTATTTCTATAGAAATTTTTTCCCCCTGAAATCTCTCTTTCTTCACTTACTTGCATTTATTTATGCATTTAAGCTGTGTTCTTGACTTTTTCTTTTCCTACATGATAACAGAGGTAATACCACATTTTGTATAATTCTTGTTCATTTAGGTCTTAAAGCAGCATCGTGAAATTTACGATTTTGGTCTTGCAAGGAACAAAGTTCTAGAAGTCATAGTGCCTTAAATGCTGCAAATCTATACACCTCTAAAATCACTGGGTTTAGTTAAGTTACTCTGAATTATCTTGTTATTTTTTCTCTTTTTTGAAACTTATCTCACCTTTTTCACTTTCTCTCATTTCTGACTGAATATCTGAAACTACCTGTTATCGTTCCTCTATTGAATGTCACTCAAGATCGCTTTCCCAGCATTAATTGGGAAAAGACAGCTTAGTCTGGCAGGAATAGCCTCATGATATTTGCACGCAGGAGTCTTCCTCCCTAAGTTATCATGATGGATGCTGCTCTATATATATCACTGAACAGAAAAGAACAAGAAATTTAGAAGACGTGCAGTATTTTGCATTACAGGACTCTAGAGCAGAAATGAGGAAAAATAAAAGAGGCTTCGTTAGATAAAAATAAAAAGGTAAATTGAAATTAAGGAAGGAGAAAATCATATGTTTAGTACTGAAGAAGCAAAAATAATTTTAATCAGCAGTTTTACTATATTTATATGCAAAAATAAATGAAGACCAGTTTGGAAACAGACTTGTATGATATTTATTTATTTTTTCTTAATCTTTTTCTTCTTTACTTCTTTTTCTGCTCCATCATGACAGGAAAGTAGCAGGAAATTGTTGGATGTATTTTCTCAGTTCATCTTGTATGTTTTAAAGCAGCAATTTTTACATAATAGCTGTATGAAATACATATTTTTGAAGTAAATATCATTCATATACAGAAAACAGGATGACTTAAAATCATGACTAAAATTAAATTCACAGCAGAATCATGATGCCTTTAAATCAGTAATACATCTGTTTCCCCTAATTAGGGAAAGGTCAGTGTAGAATAAAAATAATAACAATAGTGAAAAAAATCAGTTATATATTATATGCTGTGTGTGAAGAATTCAAAGCATTATTGAAGCTCAGTAGCATTTAGTCAACTATTAAAACTCTGTTGACACAGGAAACTAAGAACCAGGCACAGACAATTTAAATCACTTACCCAGGACCACACAATTCCAGTAACAAAAATAAGATTCCATAATTTTAGTCTCCTTTGTATCTAGCTATACCTCATTCTTGCCAAGCATCTATCTTACAGACAAGTACCCTTGTTCTCAATTGTGAAGTACAATGAAAGGAAATGAAGTCACCTTGCGTGATTTTATTAGATGATCTGTCGTAATGAAATATTGAATCCTCTAAAGATGCTACATAGAATTTATCTTCCTGGTCCTAAATATGCTAATAATATTATTTTTCTACTGTAGAAATTTTGGAAATGTGGCAGTGTCGCCAGAGGTACATCTTTGCAGGACCATCTTTTGCAGCTGGATAGATTTAAGACTTAAAGAAAGCAGATGTGACAGCGAAGGATTGACTGCATTAACAGCTTAAATACAAAGTAAATGGCATATCAGACAGAAATGTGAAGGAAGTGAAATACCTTCTATCTAAATATACACATGCAGTCGCAGCTGTTTCCGAGGTAACACAATGTGCCTTTCTGAACAGTAATTCCCCAAAGCAGGTGTAACTTTCAAAGGATGAGTCAGTGTAGAAAGACATTCAGAACTATAACATTTCTAACACCAGCAGTTAGTTATTTTAGGTGATTTTTTTCTTGACAAAAGCTTTTTAAATTATTACTAGCAAAAGTTTGCCAGGAAAATAAGTTCAGTCTTCTGACAAACTCTATATATGCTTCCTGTATGGTGATCTGTGGTTCTGTATGTTCGTAAAAACAAGAACAAAAATAGGTTGGTAAGAAACCAGGAGGAGCAAGAGGAAATAAGGGTTTAAAATTTCACTGCCTGACAGAACAGCTGTCTATAAATCTGTGCATCTTTTACCTTTTCAAAATTGTGTACTAGCCAGCAGTGTACAATCCAACAGAGGCAGGGAATCCAAATTTTTTACTACCTGAAGCCTCTGTAATTTCTTATAGCATTTCAGTTTGCATGTAAAATGCTACTATTCTGATCATACCCACACTTCTTTGCACACAGAGAGTGATTACCTAAGGCAGTGTGGAATCAGAGCAAGAAAGACAGGGAAGAGGACTCTCCTTATGATCAATATTTAAGTGAGAAAAATAGAATAAGAAGTAAGACATGCATTTTCATGACTTTTTTTTCCACCAGTGTTTGCAATAGAATTAAGCATTTTTAATTATGAATTCAGAAAGGTGTTAAAATATTCAAACTGTATAAAATTTTCCAATGGATTACCATTGCATTCAAATCCATTTAAAATTACATTTTTGTGGCATACCTGTTTAAAATGCTACTTACTCATCTCTGCTGAAGTCCTATTTAAAAGCTATATATATATTTACAAAGCTAAACTCCTTCTGTATTACTTTTAGTTGCTGTGATGTACCTGATAGTACTTTGTTCAGTGTGCTACAGGAATAAAATATCTAACAGTGCATGGAATTACTATAAAACATCTACCTGTTAATCTTTTATAGTCTTTGAGTACATCTTGCTGCACCTTAATCAATTTGTCACATGCTCAAAGGGATGTTTACAGTGAAGGACTGCAGGTTTTCAATTTCAACAGGGTTTGCATGCCTGTTATTGCATATGGTACCACAAAATCTTTTACAAGATGTGATCAACTCTGTGTTTCTCATTCATACTTATATCTTTTACTCACAGCTTGAAGGTAGAGATCTACAGCAAAGAAGATATAGCTGGCTGTGTTTCAGCACTATAATGGAGAGTAATTATCCATCATTAATTTTCTCTTTCCCCCTCACACAGTCTTACTCATATGTGCTAATACCTGCAGTTTGGATGAAACTGCAGCAAATATAAAATTTCCAGGTTCTGCTGTAATTTTGAGAATTGGCAACATATTTATGTGAATAATTTCCAATGCTACATCAGCATTTTAAGTAAGAGGATGATGTAATTCAAAGAAATGTTGAAAATCTGGAGAGGATTGTTAGGACAGATAAAGTTAGTATCCAAAAAATGTTAAGAATGGCTATATTTCAGACTAAAGACCCTGTAATCAAAAGCAAAAAATTAATTTAGAAGAAACTTAGCAACTAGAGGATGTGCTGGAAGACTCTCAAAAAATTTTCCTAGCATTGAGAAATGAATTTTATTTCTGGACACAAGTCAGATGGTATGTCCTACTCTGTACTACCCAGATGAAAGTGAAGAATGGAACATGCTTTTACATCTCTAGGCATATATGTTCTTCCTGCCTTTTATCCCATTTATTCTTTTTTTTCCTCAAAAATTTTTATACTACCCATTGCTGTATAAGCACACTTCACTTCAGAGACTTCATATTCTTTGGTTCTCATCGGAGAATTAAGGACCATTATGAGTTCCTATATATTCCTCAGCCGCCACACCTGACCAGGCAGTTATGCTTACTGATTGACACTTTGCTTACAAATTGTGCAAAAAACAGGCTGTTGCATTTTGGGAGATTACGCAATTAGTTGAGAGGAAATTGGTTCAGCAACCTTCATTTCTATGGACCTGCAGTCAAATCATTAAGATTGGTGTTAATGGTGTTTTCTTCCATAGAAACAATGGAAGAAAAAGCAGTACACCTATAAGAGTAGTGTGTTCTGATAGCATGTAGTATTGATTTTCAAAATATCTGATTCAATAGAAAAATAACTGAGTAAATTCTGAAGGACTGTAGAACAAGAACAACATGGAAAGATTGATCTCTGAAGAGTCCAACAGACACATGAAAAATGGGCAAGCCATGCCCTAATGAAAACTCAGGAGGTGACGAGTTGATGTTCTTCAGAATCTATATCATCCTGGTGCCAACTACTATTGTACAAGAACCTTGTTCATTGCACAATGAAGAGGATGCAAAACAAAAGTCTTGGTGACTGTGAATATGCGAGCATAGGTGTCAATGTAAGTTAATGTAACCAATAACATAATTGGATTTTTGTTTATTTATTTATTTTAATTTGGTTACATTTTAAATAAAATTATCTTTCTCTTCTACAGGGCCAGCACTAAATTTTGCTACAATTTTTCTCCTATGTTATGATATTTCTTCCTACCTTTTATGTATATTTTTTTTAATCTGTTTTGTATTTCATCACATTTTCTTTCTTCATAAGCTGAAAACAAAACAAGACAAAATAAGCAAAACCCCCAGGAAACCCAAATAACTAATCACGATGAGGTCCCTAAAATTTGCTTCAGAGATAGTACCTTACAGCTGTAATGTTTAGAAGAAAGACTGCTAAAAGCTGACGTACAAGCAGACTATGAACAAGTTTCAAAAGGTCACCCTTAACAGAAATTAAACAAATGCCTTCTGTCAAGAGTGTACAGTTTGGTCTGGCTTTTTGTTATTGAGCAAGACCTTGAACTCTTGAAAATCCTGTGGAATTCAGTAAACATTCACTGGTTAGTTTGATGTGTTTGTTACATTATTTCTCATTCAATATCGTTTACAAAAAATTAAAACTATGAAAGGCAGATTCAAGAAGTAATATTTACTTCTTGGTTGCAAAACCAGAAAAGGATGAGGGATGAAATACATCTACAATGGCTCTCACAGTATGAAATTTAGTTGTACTCTGTATTGTCAGTCAGTTTGGGTACTCTTCCAATCAGCTTTTGGGGGCATCTTGTTTCCAAAGAGAGATGCATAGATAATGTAAATTCTATATTAAGAATAATTGTATCAGATAATGGAGGATGCACTCCAAAAAAGTGCTATCTGACCCTCTTTGAAGGAGTAGGCAAAACAGCTCCATGTTAGTTCCAGGAATACGAAACAAAAGTAAATAAAAAGAAATACCTCAATTAAATATCTTTTTCTCTTAAAAAAGCCAAACAATCAATTCTTACAGTCAGGTAGTTCAAGCTCCGCAAGCTATAAATGAAGTCTGTATGTGAATGTCTCTCATTTAATTAGCAGGTGACAATTTAGAATGCTAGCCACCAGGTGCCTAGGTGTCTAGATAATTTCAAAGTAATTAGAGCCTCCTGAATATTAGTTCAATTTAGCTGTCTATCATTGCCTAGCTACCATTCTTTCACACTGCCCATTAGTTTAAACACCACTAGTATTTGATTACTCAAGAAAAAAGAGGGAAGGAGAAAAGTAAAGAGACAAAGGTAGGAAGTGTGAAAGGCTTAAGAGATAATTCTGGTTTTTAATTGTAACAACCAGGAAATTTACAACAGGAGAGAGGGAGCCAAGTGCTGTTTCCAGTTTCACCTTTTGCTTGGACATATCACTGATTCAGTTCTGAATGGTGTCTGTGGCTTGATCCACAGGCACTGAAGCAGTCATACTAACTCCATATCCACTGCCTTGGAATATGCCAGTGACAACCAGGTGTAGGGACCAGGCACAGGTTTAAGTCTGATATGCTAAAGCTGTTTTATTCCATGTAGAATAAAAATAAACAGATGAAAACTGGAGAGAACCTGCGAGTCTGAAATTTAGCTCTGTAGCCAAAGAAACAACTGCAGGAACATTCCCCAGCTGTGCTTATAACTACTGCACAACAGTGATAATTATCAATTTTTTATATTTATAGAAAA
>JAHLSL010000019.1:16998749-17096239 GCA_025920805.1 Petroica traversi
GCTGCACCTTTATCTAAGTACAATATGTAACCATTTTCTATAAATATGGATTTTTGGTGGAAGCATATTTTAATTGTTAAAATGCAGGATTCAGTTATAGGAATTTTAAATTATTTATTTATTATACATAAGATTTCTGCCTTTCAGGAAAATCAATCTGAATAATTCCCTAACACATCAGGGATCATTTAGTGATTTTTTTTCCATGAGGGCTACAGAGGGTTTTTTTTATCAGTATGTCTTGACAGGAAACAAGCAGATTATCAAAGTTTTCGATCATAATGGCTAATGTGCATAAAAAATGACTATACATGCTATAATGCTGGAAACATTGGCACCAAGAAGTCTGTCAGTGGTGTGGAACTGCACAGGTAGAATAAAACAGAGACATTGATTCAGATGAGATAGGTGGAACATTTCAATTATTTATCTGCAAACAGCCTCAGCAGTAGCAAACCCCTGACATAGCATAAGATGGTTAACTTTGAACTTGGAATAGATCTTACAGTCACTAAGGTACCTCAGAGGCAGAAGGCAAGTTGTCAGTAATTAATGGCTTGTGGATTTAAGAAAAGAGCAAGGTGTCAGCATTTACACAGTGAAGGATAGGAAAGTACATGGGACAAATCTAGCTGACAACTGCAGGGAGTTTTGCAAATGTTTGCAAGTGGCATCTTAAGAAATATTCATCTGAAAAATGACTATACTTATAAATGGATTATGGTATCTAAACTCCACATGCCTTTTATTGTCAGTTTGGGCTGCTGGTCTTCTTCTATCTTGTCTAATAAGATTTACCTTAAAATGTTCGCCCTATTTTAACAACAGCAGCACCAGCCAAAGGGAAGAGAAAAACAACTGACCCCATTTTTATGTCAGAAAAACCTCTTTCTTTTTATTAGTCCAAATGGTTCCAAAGGTTGTTTTTGTATAGTGCATGATGTGTGTGTGGCAGCAGTGGCTATATATAACACAGAAGTGGCAAGGTGGATTGCAGTCTACTACTGATGAGCTGCCTCCTTTTATCCCTTTTCCCTCCTTGAAATAAACTGCTAAGCTTTCAAATGCTAGCCTGTCTCCATGTAGTCACTTGACTAAAATGGATTTTTAACTTCTAACCTGTTAAAGCTCTTCTTTTTTAAACAGCACTGAGGGAACCCAAAGCAATAAAAAACTTAGAGAAGTCACAATGTCATCCAGAGATGGGGAAGAACTCAGGAATCTAAATTGCTGCTTAAAATGTCAGCAATTAAAATTAATTGAAAATAATTAAGGACTTCTCATCTTCTTGTTCCTGTTCAGTGTTTATTTAATTTTTATAACCCTACTGTAGTAAGCTCATACATAGGCTGAACACGTGGAAAATGATCCGCCGCTTCATTCCTGATTATTTGGCAGGAGGGTGTTGGGGCTCTGTGGCTGCTGGGGGGCCGTGGAACAGCAGAGCCTGGAAGCCAGAGCCCATCCCAGCACCCCAGCCAGGAGGAGGCAGCCAGGAGGGCAGCCCCAGCCCCTGGCATTGCGCACCTCCAATTGATGGAGCCCAAGGCAGGGTTGGGGAGACAGCTGCACATAGAACAAGGACAGTGTTGCTTTTGGTCATCATCTCAGCCTAGGGATCCACTTCTAAAAAAGTCACATATGGAAAAACTGAAGCTTTCTGGGAAGCTACACTTCATGAAGTTTTGATAGCAAACATTTATCTTATTAGAAGAATACAGGCAAAAAAAAAATCTGTCGTTCTTGCTTTCAGAAACCACTGTTCACTTCTTCAGTTTTACAGGTGGGATTTTAACAACTGAAAATCAAAATATTTATTCTGAAATGAAAAAGTATGAGGAGAACCCAGAACTTTCTTAACAAAAAAATACTTAGAGGATGCAAGTGAGACAAGGTTGTAACAACAACTAATACTCTTATCTAGAAAAAATTATGCATTTGTGAAAACTAAACTTTTGAACCCACCAGCACTTCTTTACATCTGAATTCAGACTAAGGCCAGGCTGCTAGTGACTGCCAACATGCATACATATTCCCCTGGCTTCTTACGTCCCTGGCTTTTCCCTCTAAGTGGTGCCTCATACAATTTTTGGGGGACCTCAGTTGTGACAGTAAATGATTGTAGGCCACTGGTGTAGGCCACTGGTACATACCAGATGAGTAAAATGACCCGGGATAAAAACAATCCTTTGTTAGTTCCTTGGGAACTAACAAATATAGAAAGACCTACATCAAATTGCACCCTTAATTTTTGTTACTGCTTATTGTTTTTAGGGCATTTGGACTTGATTTCTGTCATGCAGAAAAAAAAATGTTAAGTATGGGAGACATAAGAAAGCTGTTTTAGTCTGCAGAACAGGGAGGAGTGATTTTTCCCTAAGAAATGTTGAGAACTGCTCTAGAGAAGGATGGGGCAAAATTAATGGAGTTTGAAAATAATTGCCCTATCAAGCCTTTTATTTTTATTAATACTTACAATAATAATATTTTTTCCTTCTATAGACAATATCTTCCCCAGCTACTGCTAAATTTAAAGCCATGCCTGAGTAGGGATCAGAATATGAAGCATTCCTTAGCAATAGCTTATCCTCTATGTCTTACTTTTTTTGAGATGTTTGAGCAATGAATTTTCTGTAGTGCATATTTGCTGCCTCATCAGGTCTTCCTCATTTTTAAAATGTAAACTATTTCTGCTCTCCTTTGATTCCTTTAATTTATTTCTGAAACTTCCTTCTGAGTCAGAGCATTTCCTCCAATCAGCTGGTATGCTGCTGGGCTTTTATTTCTTTTGTATATTGTGTCAGGTACAGACACACTTAAAGTTGCCCTCGTCAGCATAACTCTCAGCATTACAAGCCCAAGTTGTACTGCACAGGACTTTTTCTTTCACAGTACAGGCTGCAGCTAACCTAATCTCTTTTAAAGATGAATTACAGCGTAGAAGACTGGTGAATATGGGCTAAGCACTCAACCTTCCTCAATTCACAAAAATATGAATATATATAAGTACATAAGGCTTGCCAAAAGATTGGCTTTTTAGGTCAAGCTGTTGCAATTCATGTTTATAGGTCTGGAATTTCCCAGTCCCTATGCTATCCTTATTGACAGTTATTCAAAATTCAGGTGGACAAGATTAATTGAGCAATTTGATCTCAGTTTGAATTTAACTCTGCTTTCAGTAGAAGGCTTGGCTTGGTGAGCTTCAGAGTTTTGTTTGAACCTAAAGTTATCTATGCCTCTATGAATTATAATGAACTTGATCAGGACAGGCCTCTGTTTATTAGTGAATTTAATGTTTATTCTGAAAACCTCATGAAACTTCATAATTTTTATTTTATTTTTATCTCAAATTTTAAATGACTCAATGAAATTCTACTTGGTATTTAATCTGCTTGATTTTGCTGATAAAGCAACATAAGAATGTAAAATCTGAACAATAACTGGTATATTTACCACCTTTTTCTTCTTCTGATTGCCAATAATTATATTACTTGTACATTTTGTCACATTTCTCCCCTTGCCCCTCATATTGTCATTACTATTCTGTGAGCAGTCACCTTAATTTCATCAGTTACTGGTGAGAGGAGCAGTTGTCATTCACAAAATCCTTCACAAAGAAATATCCTTTTGTAAACTATCTGACATCCCAACAATTTTCTTAACAACCTATTGGGTTTTTTTTGTGCATTTCTTTTCATATCATACATAGAAACTTCACACTTTTGAAAGTACTGTAACTAGGAAGAAAATGCAGCAAGTATGTTTTGCACCAAATGTCCTCTTTCATCCCTTGATCTTTATAACTCTGTAATTTTTTCAACTCCTTTTTATCATTATCTTTGCCAAGTAATCAAATCTCTCTTGAATGTATAAGTCTTTAGAAGCCCTAGAGCTACTGAAAGAACATTACTGACTTCTTTGGGGACCAACCTATAAATCTCAGTTTATAATCTCAGTATTACTTTCTAAAATTTATTTAAATTGGAGAGTATTTGCTGCAGTTTTGGGTTAGGAGGAAATAAAGACACAAAAAGCTCATTAATTTATTTCCCCAAACAAGAATTTTAAGTAATCTCATTTTGTATGTTTTCATATCCTATCACACAAAGCAAGTAACTACTATATGTTTTGTTGCACCTCTAAAGAAAAAAATGCATTTCCTTTGTTAGAGATAAATATTGAAGAGGTTCTTACAGATGAGATGAGTCTGAAAAAATCCTTGTTGAATATAGAATTAGTAGAAATGTGTTTAGTTTTCAGTAAGAGGTACAGGAAGAATGCTAATCTTCAGTGAATATGAAGATTAATAAGTTTCTTTTACTTCCCAGTAAAATCCTTGAGTTTCAAAGATTTTTGGGAGAGTGAATACAGGTAGGAGCCCAAGACTGCAAACCTTTTTTGTGCACTGCCTGATTACTTTGTCAATTTTGCAGATGTCCCTCCTTTCAACAAGTGACCAGCCTCCTACACGATCACGTGTAGTAGTTGTGCTGGCAACGACAGATTTTAGGTGAAAAAAAATAAGCAAATATTTTAAATAACTGAAGCCTGGCAAGAAAGGCTTGGTTTTTCTAGTTGCAAGAAATAAAAAATAATAGTATGAGAAAGCTGAATGTAAGACTTGCAAATCGTCTTGTAAATAACTCAGTTTCCAGCTTCAAGATGTAGAATGTATGTGTGGGGACAAGAGAGTATAATCTCTTGGATATTTTAATCCCACTTTATTTCCACCTTCTTCTGATCTTCTGTTAGCAGCACTAGAAAATCCCTACTCATTTGATAAGTCTACAAAGCATTAAATATACTTTTACAAAAATATAAGAGCTTGTATTTGACTAGAGAGGTATTTTAGAGGTGTTTTTCTTATATTTCCTTGGATTTCTAGACTTAAAAGACAATTCCCTACCAATTGTGTGGAAGCTGTGAGTGTTGTTTCTTAACGGCAGTTCTCATGCTCATAGTCACTGAACCAAAATTCAAGAGTTTCTTCATATCATAAACAATAAGGCTCATATGATATACAACAGAAGGAATACCATGCAAATATTTAAATACTGATGTCCTGTAAAAGTGATGTGAGGAAGATTAATGTTCTTATTAGATGACACCAGCTCTTAATAAAGTAATAAGTTTCCTGTGACTGGGTGTTGTAGTAAATTCCAGCAAGGAATATTTATGTAAGTGACTACTGACTAAACAACACCTACCTTAAGTATTAGCAGTGGTATGTCTGGAGCAGAAAATTTTACAGATTTTCTATCACATCTCTCCTAATTAACAACTATTCAGAATTATTTTTAAAGAAAACTGTCAAGAGACATCTTGAATTGAGTGGGTAGTGGTTTTAAGATGAGTCCATATTTGTGACTAGTCAACCCTCCTCTAGTCAACCTCTGGACTCATAACCTCTCCCTTTTTAGCATATTTCCCTCCTGTATCACTTACTCAGGTCTCTAGTCATAAATTTTAAACTCTTCGATTCAGTATTTCTAGAAAGATAAAAAACTTTTTAAATAGTTTCATTGTTGAATATATAATTGATTTTAAGCTTATCCATACATACACTAATACAAAGTAGAAAGCTTCTCATCTCCAGGTGTACTATGGGATCTACTATTAAAAAAGGAATCATAGGAGAGAAGACTTCAGGCAATAGACATTTTGATCACTTCTATTTCCAAATGCATCTCAGTCATTTTTCTTTCAATCACCCCACACAGCTGCAGCAGAGGCTCTTTTCCTAGTTATTCTTATTTCTCCTCATTCATATTGAGTAAGAAATTTTAAACATGTCAAAACTGAGATTATTCTTAATCACATTGGCTGTAGAAAATTTAATTTTATGTGCCTCTTTTGAGTAACTACAACTTTTAAACCCTTAAACAAATAAGTGTATAAGTGTACAATGAAGTGTATAAACAGTATAGGTCAAGAGTTTATGATTCTTCAAAGGCAGAAAGGCTGAAATTATTGATTGAAATAGAGAAAAAAAAAAATTGAACACAATTTTTAGCAGTTTAGTCAGAGAGTGTTCCAATATATCTTTCTTTTGTATCATTAAAGTATTTGAAACTGAAGAAAAAAGAAAAATTGAATATGCACACAAACACATACAAACAAAAAAATCCCAAAATTACCAACCAAAAAAACAAACAGAAAAAGCAAAAAAAACCCCAACAAAAACCCTATTAAAAAACCTGGCAAATAAAGAAGGAATTAAGATAACTGGACTCAGAATCACAGAATACTCTGACTTGGAAGTGACCCGCAAGGGTCATTGGGTCCAGTTCTATACGTGGATTGAGCCAACAACTTTGGCATTATTAACACCATACCGCAACCAATTGAGCTGTGGGAATTAAAAATTATGGTGTAAGCATTACAAGTTTTCCCCAGAGACCACAGATAAAAAGCTTTCAGAGATTGTGACCCAAATATAAAATGAATGATTACTAAATATTCTTTGAAGAACAAGATAACACAAGATGATGGGGTATTTTTTGAAACCTGTGATTAAAAGGTAAAAATAAGATACTTCTGATTGTAGCTATGTGCCTACATATGTATACATATGTATATGTGCCTACAGTTTGAAAGAACAGAAGTAACTGTCCTGTAGTAGGTGCATTTTTGATGGCTAAGGGTTAGTATCAGATATTTCTTACTAGTGTGTCATTAGTTGTTCTTGCCTTTCCCATCAAGAAATTATTCCAAATGTTCCTGAAATCATGGACTTGACAATCAGAGGACTATAAAACAGCTCTCTGGGAACAGGCAAATCTTTAGGCAGTGGAGACTCTTCATTTTTCTGCCAATCGTTGAAATATCCTTTATAATTTCATTTATGAAATTATTTCACTTATAAAATTTCATTAAAGTCCATATGGTTTTGTTTTAAAAACTTAACCAAGTTGGATTTGTTCATTAAGAGAGAAGTCCAGCAATAGGCAAGGGATTGTTCCACTCTGCTTTGCACTAGTATGGCCTTGCCTTGAATATTGGGTGCAGTTTTGGGCCCTGAGGGGAAGAGAAGGGGCAGGAACTGATCTCTTCTCTGTGGTGGCCAGTGACAGGACCCCAGGGAATGGCCTGAAGTTGTGTCAGGGGAGGTTTAGGCTGAATATTAAGAAAAGGTTTTCCACCCAGAAGGTTGTTGGCCCCTGGAACAGGCTACCTAGGGAGCTGGTCCCAGCACCAGCCTGACATAGTTCAGGAAGTGTTTGGACAACCTTCTCTGGGACATGGAGCTACTCTTGAGGATGGTGCTGTGCAGGGCCAGAAGTTGGACTTGATGAACCTTGTAGGCCTCTTCCAACTCAGCATATTCTGTGATTCTGTAGACCCAGGTCCTGCATCCTGGCATGAGATTAGTGCTCATCCTCAAGACTTCAAGTGACATTAGATTGTGTGGTCTCTTCCCCCACTAAAATTAGACATATTTGTGCATGAACTCTAAGAATGATACTCCTTAGTACCTCTTCAGAGAAGACATGCATACCTTTATATTATGTCTAAAGTTAATATTTTTCTGAGGGTTTTTGTTTTTTTAGGATATCAAGTGTTACCTATTTTTGCTCCTCCACTCCCTTTCTCTCTCTGGTGGTATCTTCTAAAGCTGCTATATCCCTTCCTATTTAGCCCACACTGATTTTAACTCCTCTGCCATGTTCCAGTTAAGCATGTTCACTTAAATGGAACAGTCACCTGTCCTTATCACTAAGAAGAACCCTGTATAAAAGATCTTAAAGTCCAAAGAGCAGCATATCAAAAAGGTTAATGGCAAATGAAATGGTGCATTTCAGTGTTACTTAGGAACTCCATTAAAATTTAGTACCCATTATTGGTCTTTTTAAGATCCCCAGCTTCCATTGAATCATCTGATTTTGTCCTTGCAGTTTTGTTAATAATTCAAAAACTTTTGTTTCAAACGCCTCATGTCAGCATCTCTGTCTGTGTCATGCTAATAGGTCGAACTTCACCTGAATATAAAAGGAAGGAGATCAGCAGAGACAGAGAGAATGAAACATGAATTTCAGGCTTGCAGTAGCGATCAATCAAAAGAAATGTATTTTACACTGAGGCATGACAGCAGAATAGAGATTTTTTTTTAATTAATAATTTACTGTATGATAAATAAAATCATATGTTTTTACTGCAGGGAATATTCATAGAAAGTTAAGCTATAAAATGTGTACTACAGATTATATCATAGAGGCATTTCATAGTGGCTGATTGACTATTAGTTAGCATAATATTGCCAAACACTTTCATTCCAATTATGAGAAATAGTTAGGAGAGAAGGAGAGATACAGAAAAAAGGACAGATGAAGAGAGAGAGAAAAAGACATTGTGTCTTAATCTTCAGGTTCTGACTTTTGTTTTAGTTCGGTTCATTAGAACAATAATTTTACAAAGAAGAGAAATGTAACTTTAAAATAAGTTCCTCTATATTCCTTTACATTTATAAAATGCCTTTATAAATGATATCTCTGCAGAAATGCAATCCATGTCTCTCATATTCTCTCTGGGAAAAGTATTTTTAAAATGATAAATACAAACATTTTAATTAAGAAAAAATTGGTTACCATAGAATTAGCAGTCTTCAGCAAAATTTTCTCTTCCTTTATGCACTCATAATGGAAACTACTTTATTTTTAAGCAATACCTAAAATATTGTTATGAATGCCTAAGACATATGTCCTAAGATAACAAATAGATTAGCTGTGCTTGATACTGTAGGTGGCTCTTATCCAACAAACAGGAATCTTGCCCATTGGAGGCTCATTTTGAAGTTGGTGTTCAAAAATATAATTTTAATAGCTTTTGTTGTCCTGCTTTCTCAATTACAAGAAAAAGTGTTAATCCACATATATTTGCTTTTGCTGTTTGCAGAACAAGAAGAAACTAATAAGTAATTTCTTGAATAATGTCTAAGAAGACTACAGAGTACCAGCCAGATACTCTGTGTATCTCAACAGGTCAATGAGGAAAAATAAAAAAGAAAAGAGTCAAGAGCTCCAGAGTTTAATCTATATAAAGAATTTTATGCCAACATTTTTAAAAATTACATATTATTTTAGACATTAGTCTCCAATGTCCTTTTCAGAAGCATTTTTGAAATTGAATCTTAGAAAATGGGTATTTCTCTACTCAGGTTTTGGAATATTGTAAGTAAAGGAACTCAGATTGATGATTTTGTAGTTCTCAGTCCACCTTCCTAATGCTCTCATCCAATCAATTCCCAAAATTCTAATCACTTCCTAAATATTATTGAAAAATATTTCCTTGTTTATCTTTCCTTGATAGTGGTGCTTTTGCTCTAGTGCAAGGTTCCTAAAAATGATCTAACAGTTACTCAGAATGCTTTCAAAAGTGAAGATGAACACAGGAGAAGCATTTAATGCTTCCATGAGTATGCAGAAAACTTTTGCCGGAGAGAAGCTACCGATCTTTTCTCAAATCTCTTTTTACTTCCTCTACAGCTGGAGCCTGGCTACCCACTAGTTATGATCCTTCAAGTATCCATTTCATCAGCTTAAAAAAAAATAGAAATATCTACACTGAATTCAGTTTCAGAAGCGGATCAGCTGTCACTCAGATGATTACAGAACTAAGTCCTGCAAAGACTTGCACTTTTTGCTCTCTTTTGCCTCTTTCTTGCAGAGCAAGAAGAGGGATAAAGTCATCAGGATTTTTCTGAAGAGGGAGTTTCTGGAATTCTGCCTCAGGGACTAGGAAATCAAAGTGCTGTCAGAAGTACCACATAAACCTTCCAGAAGTGATGTCAAGAGACAGGATCAAGGATAGAAGCATTTTTTTACCCAGAAATTTCATAGGGATCTTGTCAAAAGGAAAACAACAATCCAAATCTTGGATGGAGTCTGCCATGAAAAATGTGCAAAACATCTTCTTTCAGGGATTCTTCCTCTAATCTTAAAAATTTTGTTAGAAAATAAATTGCTCTATATTTGATGAGAGAAATGACATTTACATTTGATGGACACCATATTATGGGGAAATTAGATGCTAGCATTTAGAAGACAGCTTATGAGGTGATTGATTGGAAAATTTTACTGAAATGTGTCTGACAGTAAAGGAATTGTCAAAACTGAAATAATTCCCAGAAAGATATTGCCTTGATTAAAAACTCTGAGAAAAAATTAAAAGTTTAAAAGTGTCAAATCATTCTGTTACACTCTTTAAGAAGAAATTTGCATTTCAATTTGTATAAGACCATTTCCCTTTAAAGCTGCTTTCTGATTCGTTCTATATTTTAGGTTTTAAACTATTCTTAGTGCTGATATTCTGGTGCCTCTGACAATTCATATTACTTTTGATTTACTGTATTATATAGAGAAAAATTGTAAATATTTACATTGGGAATAAACTGTCGTGAATGCTTTAGTGTTTTTGTATTGGTTTTATGCTATAATTTAAAAAAAAATTAAATTATGCTCTCTAGAAAACAGGCAAAATGGTGTATCTATTGAAGAAATGACTATTTCTTCTAAATGTTAGAACTTCGATGGTTTCAGAATATCATTGTTATGAATTGATAAGTTTTTTATAGAATTATACATTGAAAATGTAGTTTATGTTTTTAAATGTTCACCAGTGAGCTGTCTAGACTATGGCCAGGCAAAACCAATTTTTACTTCAGGCTTGTCTTTGTTGTAATTTGATATTGATTTCTTTCCCAGAAAACTTAAACAGTCAAACATAGGACTTCCAAAAAAATGTGTTCAGCATTCAGACAGAGAGTGTTTAGCATTGATAGGAAAGCACACTTCAAAAACAGAAGTAGCAATGATTTTATTAATCAAAATATTTTGCAAACAATTCTCTAAAACATTACTGTTTGATGTCAAGGATTTCTTTTCATTTATTTGTTTTTAATTTTTCTCTATATTTATTTCTGATGCTTCAGCGAAAAGATGTAATTTAAAGCAATAAACAAGAGCTGGACATACAGATTTGTCATGCTAGACTGCTTTTCTTCTGTCTTTCCTATAAATTGTCAAATTGGCAGAAAAATGAACCAATAAACACAATAAACAATATAAGAAAGAGGGAAGAATAAACTTACAGTTATCACTAGCAGGCAGTAGTCTCTTGAAAAAATAATGACAGTTATTTTTATTTAAGTGTTACTAGTGCATTCCAAATGCCGGTAGTCAGAAAATATTTTATCCTATTTGCAACTATGTGATAGAACATCATTCTGCACCATTGATTGTATAATTATGGTACAAACAAATGCTATCACCATTTCTAATCTTGTATTACATGTAATAAAAATATTTGCTTTTTTATCCATAATATTATATGCTGATAAAATACTCAATGTTTTTTTTTTACAAAATACCAGAGTTTTTTCCAGTGTAAGTTAATGGTTTTTTCATTGTCTGTTAGAAAATTGAATTGGAAAATTCTGTCACATAAACTTTGATAAGTTAAAACTCCTATAAAGTGCTTTCCCGAATCAGATAAAAATGTTGCTAATTTAGCTTCCAGGAATTTTGGACTGATATTTCTGAGTTTTTAAATTTGTACTTATTGCTTTAAAGGCATGATTCTATTAATATGGTCTGTTGGAAAGTATCCAAAAATCTTTGTATTTCAAAGGTATTTCATATTCAGAGATTTATTTTTCAATTAAAAAAAGCCAAGATAAGCTAAAAATGGAAATATTAGATAGCCTTTAAACGGTCATCATAATTTAATACCTGGGAAAGTACTTACAAAGATCACAGATTTCTTTTATTGTTAGTTAAGGTATTTTCTTCTCTTCCATCTAGATTAAAATAAAAGAAAGGGATGGAGATGTGATCACTTTTTACAAGATTTCTTGTGTTATTACTTATACTATGGACATAGTTTAAGGGTCACAGCAAAAAATGTGCTCTTGTGATGATTCTTTATGGAAAATGTTAAAAGATGTGTGTAAGGTTTCTATCTATCTATTAAAGCAGCTCTCTACTCCTTTTTATTTATCTATAGCATAGAACTAAATTAACCTATTTCTGTACTTCCCCTTCGGCCCTGTTCTTTGTAGAGTGAAATTAAAATCTCATGCATGATAAAAGGCAGGAAGCTGTTTTTATACTGGTTGTTTTATCTCAACTGAAGTAGTACTGTTCAAAATTGTTTTCTCCTGCCTCTTTCCTGCAACTTAGGCTTCCAAAGAAACAACACCAAAAGTAGTTCAGAAAAATAAGTTTCTGTAGAGTAGCTGGGAAAGCAGCTCTTAGCATGCTGTATGCTGACTGGCTTTTTATCTTGCAATCTTATTGAATACATTCCTAAACCCTTTGTTTTCTTGGCAGTACCATCCTTTGCAGTACACACCATCAGAATGCCTTATTAATACATCATTTGCATGACAGATTCAACGGCGTGCTGAAGCAACTGCTCATCAGAGCAGCAGCACACTGATGCTTTATCACTCTAGCATATAATCAGAATGAGGTGCATTAATAATATTAGATTAAAAAAAAATCTACAGCGGTATTATGCAGGAGTGGATTCAATTCAGGCACCAGGATGAAGGTATAACTTAAAAATCCTCAGCCATTGTCACTGATGTGACAGAATTTGCGTTCTTGCAGAGTGTCACATAATTTTATCCTAGATGCCTTGTCCCCTCAGCATGAACCCTGAGGCTCTGTGGACAAGGGAGGTGCTCGCTCCCCAGTACAACTCCCTGATCAGTCTTGGCATAGGACAATGGTGAAACTGTTCCCCAGAGGCCAATTTCACTCCCTGCTCTGTTATGGCTAATAGAGGCATAAGAATATGTCCCATAATATACTGGTAATGTTCTTCTGAGACATTCTGTAAGAGAGAATGTCCTGAAATATGATGCAGACAAAGAGAACTGTGGCATTTATTACCATTAGTTGCAAGGTCAATGTCAATGGCATACAAAGCATGAAATGAAGATTAGATACACAGAGAATACTTTGCATAGGGATTGTCTACTAAATATGCTCTTGCTGTTGGAAAGCTTTGCTACAGAGGAAGATCAAATAAGTTGAAAAAAGTCTGCCAGAATATATTTTAAGGAAATTGAGAAGAAATGAAGTAGTAAATACTCTTCATTTGGTCTCAGTCCTGGGAATTTGGGAACTCTGTTCCTTTTCTACAGAAGGCATTGAGTTACTTAGAATTCTCTGGGTAAATCTTTAATCTCATTGATGAGTCTCATTTTTTTCACTGCATGATCACATTAGTACATTTTCTTTGACTAATATGAAACAATTCTGCTATGTGCTTGGAGTTGGACATTTCCAACTAACCAGTTGATTCATGCTAATTGGAAGCATCGTAAAAATTAATCGTACTAAAGAACTGCTTATTATTTTCAATATCTATCTAATGTTATCTGATAGCAGATGAAGATAACTATAACTAAAGATGTTAGCAAATAATCACAATATTTAAGTAAGTATATAATCAACACCAACAAACCGATAAACTTGGGCACATATGGACACACGATTCATATAATATCCAACTCAAAAGTATTTAGTACTCAAGAATGAAACCATATCTCATTAGTTAACTGACTCAGAGAACAATACTTTCTGCATGACTTATGCAGCCCATTTAGGAACAAGTATGAAGCCTATATATCTTCAAAGTAGTGTGCAAACCTTGGCTAACTAATCCATTTATTTAAAGCACTTGAATCTAAATGACCTTTATGAATCAGGCAGAACCTTTTTATGTTTTCACAGATTACTTTCTACAGATCCTTCCTCTATGGGTCATTTTCTTTTTTTTTTTCAACCCACTGAACAATCAAAACTGTCTGGAACTACCTGTGTATTAACCATAGTGCTAGCTCTGAAACTTCAGACTAAAAAAGGGAAACTATACAGTTCCACCTGCTCTCCTGATTTTTGATTTTTCTGTGTACCACAACCCTTTCCGATCAAATCCTGATCATTTTATCCTGAAGAAAGGACACAATCAACAATAGAGGAGGTATGAAGTCTTTCTTCTCAAACGGTGCCTACATTGGTACCTCTGTAGATGTGCAAGAGAACCTGATGGGTTTGGACTGGGGAATTTTTGTGGAAAGGCATTGTCATCTTGCTACTAGAGTTTTTTACTGAATAATTTCAATTAGTCTTTAGTTCAAAAACCAAGATCTTTCATACTCTCTAGCTCCACAGATCTAATCTGTACAAAAACTCTAGCATTATTTGTCCTTTTGTTTAGCATCTACAATTTTTCTTCCCTTTGTTCCCACAGTTTGGAATTATTTGACTTAATTGTAACTTCTCTTATACTTGATTAAAAAAACAGATTTATCAAAAAAAACTTACTCTGTCATGCTATTACTATTTCAACATATAATCTCACTGAAAAACTTGAAACAAAACAAAATATTTAGTTAACATACTTCACACTTATAATATACAGGAATTTAAACTAGTGGAATTTTTGAAATTAAATATGACTTTCAAATGTTTATTTTGATTTACTTTGGTTCTATTGTCAGGATTGTCAAGGGTTATCAATCATCTGCCTTGTATGTACCACCATATATTGGGGCAATCCTGATGAAAAAATTATTATTTGAAAGAACTGAGATTACCTATTGCAGTCCCCAGTAAAAAAAAACCAAAAAAAAAAAAAAAAAAAAACCAACAAAAAACCCCCCCCATATTTTCTAGTCCCATCTTTTCTAATGATTCAGCATCAGAATTCTCAGACCAGTTTTAGAGGTTGTCAGTAGAAGTGATTTTTCTCAGATTCAGATCATTCTGGATGGTTTAAGTTTTGGTATATATAGAGTGTTTGTATTTTTGCCTTTTTCTGCTATGTCCAACATATTTTTATATGTCCCAGGGATTCTGTTCTAAGTCTTCCACTCTCTGTTGGCTTTCTGCTGCCTTTAGCTGTTCTGGTTTGACCAAATGGCTCAGGCTTTCACTGCTCTTCAGAAAAAAAAAAATATATAAAAAATAGCTGATTTATTTGGCTTTAAAATCTATATAATAAAATCATTATTGTCCTACCGTCTTTTCTATGTCCAGTTTTGCTGGATGGATTAGCAAAATTAGAAACAACACTTAAAAAAATAAAATTATTCCACTGATGTTGGCACTTATATCAAAGAATTTTTAATTAGTGTTAAATTAATTGCACCCAGGATTAGGAACCTTATGATGACAAGGAAAAAGGACCAAGGTACCCTAATATTTACATGATAATGAATAGTAATATGTAATATAATTTTCACCCTAATTCCTGTATTTGCTTAGTTGGCTCCCTGTGTCTGCCATGACCTTGATTTGAACAACTTACTAACATTTCATAGAATCATAGAATGGTTTGGACAGAAAGGAGCTTAAAATTCATTGACCTCCAACCCTCCTGCCATGGGTAGGGACCTCTTCTCCTAGACCAAGTTGCTCAAAGCTGTATTCAGCCTGACCTTGAATGCATTGATTCATGGAAAATCCACAATTTCTCTGTGTGACTTTTTTCAGCATCTCAAAAACCTTACTGTGAAAATTTCTCCCTTATGTCCATTCTAAATTTACCCTCTTTTAGTTTAAAACCATTGCCACTTGCCCCGCCACTAGGGGTCCTGTTAAAAAGTCTTTCTTCATCTTGATTATAGTCTCCCTTCATATACTGAAAGGCTCCAGAAATGTCTCTTCAGAGCCTTCTCTTCTCTAGACTGAACAGTTCTTGCTCTGTCTTCACAGGAGAAGTGTTCCAGCTCTCTAATCCTCTTTGTGGCTATACATTTAGCCATTAAACATAGTTCTGTATAAGTGTTTTCATCTGTCTCAACAAAACGTGATTTTGCAGGACCAGGAATATCTTAATTTTAAGTTTCCTATTGGTCTTCTAAGGACAAATTATTTTCCACATACCTAAACACTGACATTGAAGTGGGTCAGCACATTTTCTAGCTTTTTCAGCTCACTCTATTGTTATCCGTGCAGGTTCAGTATCAATTTAAAAACATTTCTTGCCTCACCAGACCTTGTTTGCCCTTGAATTCTCTTTGCTTAACAAGCTGTTCTTTCTTCATATTCTGGTTGAGTTCTAAGTGCTCAAGATGCCAGTCTGCTGATTGTGCCAAAATTGAAGCTGAATCAGCCAGTGAAATTGCTTTGACATCTACAATGCTGGAAACATTACACCTTTCAAAGCCAAACTGAAGGCATTTCAAGATTATTTTTTAGTTCCATGAATTTCAATTATTAAATGAATTAGATGTACATAAAGTTTCATTTGGGATTGTTATCTGAAGATCTCTCTCCAGTTTTAGGCTCCCCACCAGGAGAAAGACATTATGTAGTGAAATGAACCCACTGGAGGGCCACAAAGCTGATCAGAGAGAAGAAGCATGTGGAATATAAAGAAAAATATGAGACAAGTACCTCTTTAGCCAGGAGAACGGATAACTTTGAGAGATGTTATTATGACAGCAACTACAGGGGCACAAGCAGGGTTAGAACAGACTCTTCTCAAAGTGCAAAGTGATAGGAAATGGGCCATGGACACAAACTTACATGTGAAATTCTAATTATATATATTAGGAAGTATTTATTTGTTTGCTTTCTTGTTTAATTTATCTTCAGAGCAGTAAAATATTAGAACAGGGACCTATAAAGTTTTTGTCTCCAACTTTGGGGATGTTCAGAGCTTAGCTGGCCAGAAGTCTGAAAACATGGTTTGATTATACTTGCTTTATGCAAAGAATTATTTTGATGATCATGATCATATTTTGCTCTCTCAAATTTTAATAATTGTATTATTTATTACTATGTTTTATACTGTAGTGGGGATTTTCACTTATATGTGCTCCCTGTTTGAATCAGCTAGCTGTACACAACAGTATGAGATCAGATGATTTTTTTTCATTTGGCTTTGTGCGTGTAACATCTGGGGAGTAAGTGAAAAAACACAAACTATTTGAATTAATTTTACAGAAAGAAAAAATAAATTACTTTTACAGCTTGATGAGAGCAACTTTGTGTCACTTTCTGGGTAACAAAGATTATAAAAAACTGAGAAAGGATTGACATCCCCAACCTATATTTCTGGAAGAAAGTCTGAATCCAAAGCTGGCTGTAACATGGGATAACTCAAATCCTCAGCTTTGGTCTGCAGTCAGCAAACTGCTGCAACTAGTATGGTTGAGGTCAAACAGGTTACAGATATGTACCCAACCCAGACTCCTTCTCAGTGTTGCAGAACAGAAGGATATGTCATTAATTTCCTAGCTATTTCTGAAACTATTGCTTTGGTAGAGGGAATACGTTAGTATGCAGTTCATACCAAGTGGGAAGGTTGGCCACAGCGTGTTTACAGAGAATTAGAATTCTCCTGTTTGCTTTTGATTCATCTTTGTGTTTTATTTTGTGGCCCTAAAGCAAATTATTGAGAAGTTAAAATAAAATACTAACTTACTGTTTCAGTTGCATGTACATAATCTATATGCTCACTTTCTATTGATACTATTATTAGAAAGTGAAGGACAGGATGGAATAAGTATTTTGGTTCGGGAGTTTTTTAGTAGTTACTGTTAATAAAGTCAACATGTGCTAATATATGCACACATATCATCGTAATCACAGCAATTGATTCCAAGACTGAATAAAAGGAGTAAAATCTAGTAGCGGACATTGGACACTTTTCTAGTGACCAAATAATTTTGTTTTTAATGCAATAGGCAAGAAATAGGATTTTAGCCCTGCAGCAGACTGTCTTCACGTCCTTCAATAAAACTCATACTGTTTTTAATATCCACTTGTTATATTTGCTGTTTACAATACATCCTGCTCAGAGATATGGCAAAATTATGACAACTGCTATATATTACATGCTGATTTCATACTTAGGAATGCCATAAAAAGAAATGTACTCCCTTCCAATTTTCCTTTTTTGCTTTTAATTCCAACACTTGGAAAATTATGTTCTTAATCAGCTCAGTTCTAAGTGTTTTCCAGGGATTTTATCCAGATATATCTAAAAGCATGATAAAATGTATCTCCAAGTAGTGTGTTGCCAAAAATTGAATGCTAAAATATAATTATCTATTATATTTCAGTGCACAGTATGGCACTGTGCTATGAAGAAAGAAATAAGGAAAATAAGAGACATAAAGAAGGAATGTCTCCTTTAATAGGATTACAAAATCAGACCAGAGTGTTATGTAGATTTAGGGGTGACTACAAGGATTTCCTAAAGAGGGATGTTGAAGAAAATCAATAATTCCATATTGTGAATTACTTTATTACATAGGGGGAGGAAGTGAAGTTTTTAAAACCTGAGTACGGTCCATGTAGACAATGTTAAACTAAATATTTTGACACCAAA
Organism: Petroica traversi; assembly: GCA_025920805.1. Lineage (NCBI taxonomy): Eukaryota > Metazoa > Chordata > Aves > Passeriformes > Petroicidae > Petroica > Petroica traversi. The sequence goes on from JAHLSL010000019.1 coordinate 17,017,101, forward strand.
ATAATGCCTCAGTTTTGTTCATAGCACTGAACTTCAGGTGTGTTTTTCTGCTATGAAACTACATCCAAAGATATTCTGTTTCCCAACATTGGCAGAGGCGGCCACGCACCAGCATTTCTCAGCTGCAATGAATCCTGTTGAAAAGTTTCCATACTTTAGGTATGATTGCAGAGAGCGTTGTCTCTGCAAGGGGGAGTGGCTGTGACATTGCTTCCCTGACAGGCTAAATCTGCATCAGGGAAAGCCTGTTCCACCCTACCCCAGTTTAGCAGTTCTTACAAGACACACCAACCTTCAGTATCTCCTAAAAGGCTTCAGATGTGTCACCACACAAAAGGTATCATTAAAATGCTCAGATTTAAAAAGTATATAAAAATGTTAGAACAAGTTGCTGTCTCCAACAGATATTTAATGCCTATTGCATTCATAAGTAATGAAGCCATCTTCAGTCAGGAAATATGAACCTAGTTGGTAAAAAGCCATTTTATATACTTGATTACATTAAGAGTGTTACCTGTGTTATGAGCCGTACATCCACCTTTTTTTTTTTCAACACCTGGGGTACATATTAAAAGAAAACTAGCATTTGTCTTCTATAAGAAATGTATTTTATAAGAGTGATTTTCTATTTAAATGGTGTTAAATAAAATACCACTGAGGAGGAATACGAAGCTTTTTTCTGTGAGGGGGAAAACTACAAACTACAATACCAAGATTTAAAAATTAATATGTTTTTGCAGTTTCTCACAGAACAGAAGACACTCACATAGTACGCATTGAATTTCTTTAGATGGCTTCAGGGCTTCAACTATTTGCCTTGAAGACAACACTTAAGAATCTCTCTCCCCTAAGTTATTCCTTCCCTCCACTTGTTTTATTTTTCATTTATCCAGAAACATGGCAACTTCTTCATAGCTAAAATGGAACATCAGGGTCCAAGTTACATTGCGTAAAAAAATTGTAACCTTTCATTTCTACATTTTGTTTACCCAGTTTGATTTGGGAATAAATTTTTTCTGGATGGAACAAATAAGTTGGAAGTGTTCTCCTCCAACTATATTATTTATTACTACCTAAAATAGATGAAATATTTTAAGTAATAAATCCAGACATACGGAAAAAGTGGCTTTAATATATTCCTGAAACATTTTTGTTTTATATAGCATGACACATATTTTTGTGGGTTCTGGTTCCCACATTAATGTGTTTGAGGCTTCAGCAAGGTGCTCAAAATTATTTGTGGCTTGTGATACTAGAGCCCATTCTTTCTTAAAGATAAAAGTAAATTAATGACTCCCATTGAGGTTTGGCCATGGAGACCCCATGACTTTTGGTCACATATTTCATGAAAAAATATGCTGCTGACCAAAATAAGCAAAAAATGTGCCTATTTTTTAATGAAAGAAAGTATTTGAGTAACAGAATAAATTTGCAGAATGCTCTTGGATGGTTCTTTTTCCTACCCTTGTAACTTGTTTGATGTTTTGGTGTTATTTTTTAATACTTTGTATGGACTGTGTGGGTCAATAATCAAAATAATAATTCAAATTCAAATATTTTAAATTAAATTCAGTAATTCTATTTTGGTGCTTAAAATATTGTTGGTTTTTAAATTTTATTCCAGTTTATATTAATCTACAATATTTAAAATATAGTTTATTTTATTTACAATAAACTTTGAAATTGAATCTTTGAAACTAAAAATAGAATAAACAAGTATTATTTAAAAAATATATATTTATAGTCTTATTAAAGCACAGTTCAAATGGAAAACACAGGGTTTTACAGCTTGGTAAATTCCACTGGAAAAATGGTGAATCTGGAAACTTATAACCAGTTCCATTATTATTAGTTCTAGTCATTTAGGTTTAGGCAAAAAAAAGATCCATGAAGCATTAAACATAATCTTTCCACTATTTAGAAAATTGTAAGGAAGTTCTTGATGGAGTCTACTGTTTTCTCCATTTTAAAGTTTCATGCTGAGCCCTACAACCAGTATTATAGACATTTTTACCTTATTGCTATATTATTGCTATACAAATTTTTATATTAAAAAAATGTTTTTCCTTAAACAAGTATTGGTTTAATGTTTGACAATAGAACAAATACTCACTAAAATTCTGAAACATTCTTCAACATTATAAATTTTAAGACATAAAATGTATTTGAAAACATTATCAAGGCCTTACTCCTTAACAGAGAGGAATTTTTAAAATGACCCCATCTTAGCTAAAAAGGGGCAGCCTGCATGTGAATGGTAATATTATTTTTAGCCATCATTTGTGGTAAATAGACCATAATGTTTGTTCCTATGTGTTGCTTTTCATACTGCAAAAATCTCTCCATGATATTTTACTTCCTCTGTCATGATCCAGAGATTTATTCACATATATATTTTCAGAGTTATTTAGTCATTTAATGGAAGTCATTCTTGCCTCATGACATTGAACATAGACAGGCAAGTCTCCTTTTAATAATAAAAATGTAACCTTGGATATTTTACACGTACTGAAACTAGAATGAATTAATTTCTCAGATATCATTTAAGTTTTCACACCATCATCCATTCAAAACGTAGTAGAAATGTGCTTAATACGAATCATAGTAACCAAAAGTGTTTTCCATGCTAGAAGAATGTATGCTGCAAAATACAATTTAATTCAAGGTAGAAAATCACAAACTTGAGTCATTTTTTAAAAATAAAACTTCCTACTGGGGAGGGATTAACAATCCTTTTCCTGATTAAAAAAATATATTGTTACACTATATTCAACAAATATTTATTCATTTTGATATTATATGAAAAGAAGTTGGGAAAAGATACACTCACTGAAATTAAAGAACACAGCAGTTTTTTTCTGTTTGTGGATGATTATTTACTTGCTTTTATATGACATCATGTGTTTCATTCTAATTTTTTGATATAAAAAAGATTACAGTGTTGTTGTCACTCTGGAAAGGCATTTTAATAAAGAAAAGAAAAGTACACATTAGTGTACTAAGAGAGCAAGGAGTTTTAATTCTGTAAAAAAAACCAAAAACACTATTAAGTATTTTATGGCGCTTAGAGTGAATGATACATTTGAATATATTAAAGTTTCCTGTTCTTCATCTATTCAGCAGCAAGTATATTGGCTTGCTGAAATCCTAATGCTGCATTAGACTTTAATATGGCAGCCTCTGCATGGTAAGGAACTTTTATTATTAATTTTAGTCTATTAAATAAATAATAAAAAAAGGGTTCTTAATGCCATCATAATTGTTTTGGAAAGAAAGTACCAAATGACTGTGAAGTTCTGGATATAAATTAAAGACATTTTCCATAATGTTCACATGTTTCAGATAGTACTCAAGCTCATTAACTTTCTTTTTTTTTTCCAAAACTTGAATCAAATGGGTTGTGCAGAGAGGGGCACTTTGATAATATAATTTAGATATGTAAAATCTGATCATTTTCTTTCTCACTAGCTCATTTCCACTTATGGCTCTGTAAAAGTAGAACTGCCTATCAAATATTCATTGTACAATGAACAATACTATTTTTTGGGCTTTTTTTCAAGACTGTTTTCCGTCACAAAATCAGTTGCTGTTTTATCTGTAGGAAAAAAAATAACAACAAAGCCACAAAAGCTGTCTCATGTATGATCAACAGCCATACATATTAAAAACAATGGTTTTCACTCTTGTAGATGAGAACTACAAATTAATCATAATCTCAATTAAGTATTTCTGGAAAATCCTGAAAATAATTTGTCTGCTTATCATCTGATAATGATGGCATCCAGATAATGTCTGTATCATTAATTTAATCAGTGTGGTAGATTGTAAGCCTTGAGCTTTACCAGGGCTGTCCTGCTTTGACTTATTGCCCAGGGTTGCTTTGTGCTCTTGAAATTAATCTTCATTGTATTCCATTTCAAGGTTTTCTCTTACGCTGCTTTTCCCTGGTGATATCCCAGATTTCTTTTTGCATTGGAAAAACATTTCTCCTATGGTTGTTTGCTGACCAGATTTAATCTGTTTATGCTACTCATTCATAGTCATTTAAAAAAAAAAACCAACAAAGACTCATAAGGATTTTACAACAACCTGTAACTTTCCTGCTTAATGTCTCTTCTTGACCTTTCGAATTTTTTGAATTCTCAAGATCTGTTACATGTTTCTTTCCATAAATGGTAGTCTTCAATTCCATGTAAATGGAGCTCTTAGCTTAAAATATTATTTTCTTATGAAAGAAAAATTGCTAGATTAATCTAGGGCTAGTACTTCTTGATAAATCCATATTGTGTTTTATTCTACATTCCATTTGCATATTTAATTGTTCTATTCTTTGAAATATTTTCTAAAAATTTGCAGATGATGTTAAACTAATGTGGTTTTACTTTAATATATTACTTTTCACACTTTATAAATTTGGGACAAACCCCTCTCAGAATCCCTCATCGTAGTTTGACAGATTTATGTAAAATACAATACGTTTTATACTTTTTATGTGTTCCTTCTGAATCTTGAACGCAAATTGTTATTTGATTCTGATTCTTTGATTTATACCCAGATTATCTCTAATCCAAATATTTTTAATCCTTTATTTTACTTTTATTGTTATCCTATTTGTTCTTTTCTCATTTTTTGTATTTATGTGTCCAACTCTTTACTCACTTCAATGGTTTTTGGTTATTCAGTCTTACACTTATTTTTTTCTCTTGGTGAAGGAGGTTTCTAAATATGTCTGCTTTGCTAGTCAGCTTTTCTTATTTTGCTGCACCTTTTCTAAGGTTTTTTTCTCTGACAATGATTGAATCACCCTTTTCTGGAATAATTATTCATTCAGGGCCTTTTCATATAACATTTTTATCTTCTTTTAAGTAGAGATACATAAAACTTTGAATCCCAGAATTTCTCAGTCTCCTCTATAATTGAATACTGCATGATTTAGTAGCAGTTCACTAAGTCCTTGAGATTGTCAAATTTTTGCTTATTACCTGGTCTTCAAAATGTTCTGCCAGCTTCCCTGTTATTTCTCTCTCTCTGAATTAATCTTCCTTTCAAATCAGTGAAGTCCTGATTTTAATCCCCAAATTTCATTTTCTTCTCATATAGTTTAAAAATCTCTGTTTATTTAACAACCTGTTGGCATTTTTTTAAGTTCTCATTGGGTGCTTCTTATTTCCAGGTTCTCATTGCTAACTAAGCATCTTCAGTTAGTACATGAATGCAATCTATAGATCTTTGCACACTGGGGAAATCTTGTTGCCAAAAAATATCTTCTTCTTGACCTTCTTTAGTCAAAGAGGAACATGGGAAGAACAAATTACATATCAGTGTGATAGTTTATGCCATCTGGAATGAAAGCAAAGCATTCTGATGAACTTACCTAGCTGGATCAAATAATTCTCTCTGCCAACCTTGGAGGGAATTTGCTATGCAAAACAAGCAATGCCCTGGCTACTCTATATAGAGCTGTCAGTCTCCACCACTTCCTTAGACAGCATATTGCACCTGGTGAAATAAAGAATGTCTACAGAGAACTCCTGACTGGGTTAATCAATTCTTTTGTTAATATGTGTGATTCATAGCCTCAGTGTTTTATTCTAGACATTTTATTCCTCCTACATTCACCAATATATGTAAATGATCATTTATCACATAAAAACACAAGAAAAGAAGCCATGAAATAAAATCTACATTGGTGACATGTAGAAGGTACTAGAATATAAATTTATCTTTATTAATTAGAAATCATTTGCCACTCATTATAAGCAAAAGTTCTCAGTACTTAAGACTGACATATCAAACTGCAGATGGCTCAGTACAATAGTACAGCACTTCTCTTTACATCTCAGATTGGCCCTTGGATTTAAATTCTGTATTTTAGGCTTTTTTTTTTTTTCTTTTGAAATTTGAACATATTCTTTCTCTCCAAAGACAGACTTGGCTAACATTAAAAAACATTTCAAACAAATTCCTATCTACCTATTTCTCTGGGATACTGACCTTCAAATTGTACTCTTATATCTCTACTCAAATAGAAAAATAAAATCCCACCATGGATGTTTATCCATGGGATGTGTACTTATGAATTTGAATTCCATATCTTGAATGACTCCTGTGTGGAACAATATTGTTGCCTGCAATACAGGATAGATTGTTTTCTTTTTCCCTTTTAGTCAAGAAAAGGAATATTGTCATACATCTAAGACATTTTGCTATCCTCAGTGATTAAAATAATTTGTTAGATGAGCCACATCAGTGCTCATAAGTGACTCCTGGAAGATGGAATAATAAAGTCAGTTGGAAAAAAACCCAGGAATTTTATAATTATAGGGAATTTTGGCTGAAAAAAATTGTTGCAATCCTATATAATGTCTAGAAGTAAAGGATATGTTTTTCAATTGGTTTTTGATAGTTCTTTTACTTAGCTCTTCCACCACCCAAGACTTAATTTAAAGAGTTTCTAATTTATTTTCTTTTTTTCCTGCATTTCCCATTTTCTTCTCCTTCTCATGTTTTCCCATATGCTGAATAACTTCTCCTTTCATGGTCTTTTAGCTAATTTTCTCAATTTCCCTTCTCTCTCAAAACCTAGACATTGTGTAAAAATTTTGCCTACTTTCCCTGTTTTGATCTTCTTCAACTCCATTCTAGTCCTCTTTAGGCTGCCCTTCCTGCTTCTCCCTTGCTTGAAAAAGCCTATATTGAAACAAATTCTGATCAAATAATTATTTGTGTAGTTATATTTGAACTGTGACCCCTCTCTGTTTTCATTCATTAAAGAAAACCCATGATATGCGTTTTGAAAGTCCCATGCATAACCTTGATGAATATGTGATTGCATTACCAAGAATTTTAGAGCAAAGGAAGTAGGTGTTCATGCATTGCTTCCTAATTATGCTTGACGTTAGAAATTAATTTAAGAAATGTCATGCGTTGGTTTTATGATTTTTTTAAGAGGATGAATCCAAGATATCTATTTTCAGGACAGCAGAAAGACATTGAAAGTGCAAAATAACTATTTTATATAAGCAAAGGAGATAAGCAGAACAGTGAGAGAATTCTTTAAGGCAGAAGAGTAAGGGATATTACTCCTAATGTATTGATAATTCAAAACAGTCTTAATTTGAAAACATAATGTAAAAGTAACCTAAACAATTAATAGCTATACAACAGAAAAAAAACCCCCAGCTTTTTATTTGTGGTATTGATTTTCCAGTTACTTCAGAAACAGAACTTTTTTAAGGTACCCTCCTGCAAGTTCCAGCTATTCTTTTTTGTCTCATAATCTATTGTGTCCCTACCTACAAACCTCTGGGCTGTGCAGGAAGCATGAATGAACAGCTGGAAGCAAAAAAGGAGCTACTTGAATTCTCTACAAAGAGACTTTTGACAGAAAAGTTATAATTTTGAAGAGATGTTAGAACAAAAAAAAAGACATCCTTTCCTTATATGTACAAACTCTTACTTGAAGTTGTAGAAAGCCTTCAAGCAGGACTTAGTAGTGATAAAACACGATTTCTTATTGTATCACAATTTTTGTGTTTAATTTTGGCCTTACCAAGAAAAGTTGCAGAAAACAGAGTAAATTAGGTAATTTTCCTTTCTACAGATTTGCCTTTAATTCTTGTTGATGCACAGAATTCCAACAAGTTATTAATTTGATATGGTAACTAGCATTTGTCTAACTCAACAGGTGAATTTTAATTTAGAGGTGCCATGAAGGCTTGTAAAGAAAATATAGCTAAACTTAGAATTCAGAAAACTTTTATGCAATTTGCTGAAACAATGTTCTTGAAGTTAACATTTTTTTTTCTGAAAAAAAAAAATTTACACCACTAGCACCTGAGTATGCATTTAAAAGTATTTCAGTATATCTGGAAGAAAGCTAGCAGCTAATAAATACCTGTCCTTCCTCCTCTTTTTCTGCTCCCGAATTTAGCAAGTTGTGCTGAAAATGCAGGCACAGTAATTCGACACATTATTAAAGAGAACCTGACTTAAGGTCATTTATTTACTTCAGTGTATTCACCATCCACACTTCAGAAAACAAACACTGAACAACAGCATTAAAAAAGCCAAACCTTTTCCACAGTTTTAATAGGATTGTAAGTGGTTCTTAATGTTTTTAATTTGTGCTTTGCTTTAGTGTTCACTTCTTCCTCTCATCTTGTCCTAAACTTGTCTACTCCTTGGATAACAAAACCTACTCTGCCTGCTGTCCCATGACATACAAGTTGAATGCAAATCTAAGATGGAAATAAAGTGAGACTCATCTAGTAGGTAGGAGAATAAATGATTAAAAATGCACATAAAGTGTAATTTTGCACAGTCTATGTACTTCACTTTTTAATTAAATAGTTGGGGGTTTTCTGGTTTTACTTTTAAGTGAGAGAAAATATTCTGAAATGTGTTATTTACACAGACTTTGATGCTTTTGAACTGAAAAATGCTCAAAATGTAATAGGTTAAATTGTCAGGTGCAGGTTACTGTAGTTCAGCTAGCAAACACAGAGTGATTCTTCCACCTCCCACTCCAAGCAGCAGAGATTGAGGTCAAAGACCCCAATTTCTTCATTGAGACTTTTCTGTCACCATTTAAACATTGTATTTTAACCTCTGAGTTTAAAGCATGGATGAAAACTTGCAACCATGACCCTTCCTTTTTTGGAGGGAAACAAAAGATTTTTGTTGAACTGAGGTTTTATAATTTGTGCAAATATACCAGAGAGAAAGAAATGTTGGCAATTGAGGTGAAATCTGAAGTCACATCCTAATTAGAGTTTTGCAAATCTTAAAAACTGGTCTAAAAGATCTGGAAGAGAGTTGGTTACTTCAGGCAAGCAAAAAGTTCTTTTTGGGCTCCTGCATAGGTCTTCCAAATTCCTGATTTTCAGCCTGTTGAGGGAATATGAAGATGAAGAAAAAATGAATTAAATTGTAAGACATTTGGAAGGGAAGTGCCATTCAAGGGAACAGTGGTGATGATACTAATACAGGTTTGAATATTTTACAGATTAGAGAAAGATTTTTACTCATATTGTGTGAAACATCTGAAATATATGTATGCAGAAAACCTAAATAGAACTTCTGCCTGAGATGATACATATCTATAACACAGATAATTATTGAGGGTCTCACAGGGTTATGTCAATAGGCAACAAGGATGGGCTGCTATTCTGAAGGACCTAGGTAAGCTGGAAAGACAAGAAGCATAAACTGAGAAAAAAGGTGCTCAGGCTGAATCTAAGGAAAACTTTTTCTCTGGGAATAGCTGAGCATTCTGCCCAGAGATGCTGTGCAATCTCCATCCTTGAAGGTTTTCAAGCCACAGCTGGACAAAGTCCTCAGCAGCTGGAGGTCTGACTTCAGAAGTGACCCTGCTGTGGGCAGGAGGTTGGGCTGGACACCTCCTGAGCTCACCTTTGACATGAGCTATTCTTTGAATGCAATTTAAAATTAAAAAATTATAAGAGGTCCAGGGCGCAAGATCCATTGTCCAAGGTCACAAGGGTAAAAATGAGCAGGCTTACACTCATCCCCTTATTTCTGAGAAATTTCTAAAATGAACTTTTTAAACTGACTTATTTTTTGATCCTCTCTTTCCTGTTACTCAAATGAAATTTAAATAGTATTTATTCTCCTCTCAGGTTTTATCTAGGTTCAATTAGAAGCTTATAAGTATAATAACAGAGCTCCTGAACTCACAACATTAATAAATTTTTTAAATGTTTCAAGGCTAGGACTCTGTGCCTTGAGTTTCACTTCACATGCTTTGAGCCTTGTCAGCTATTAATTTTAGATATTAGAAGCTAAACTGATACTAAATTTTGACTTGACAAAATTAAAAGTATTGTCTCATCAAATAATTAAGTAACAGAGTATCTCCATTTTTTATGATAAAAAAATAATTATCTTGTGTGCATACTATTAAATTGGGATAGATTTAAGGACTACTCTAAGAATGAACTCTAAGTATGTAATCTAAAAGACATTTGCTAGCAAAAGACTAACAAAAGAACTTCAGATGTCTTAACAGATATATAGAACTTCTCAGGCTGGTTTACTTTTGTGTGACATGAATTCTGACACTAGTTAAATACACAAAATAATAAAACATAATGAACGGTCATTTAGTTGCTGGAACATTGGCAGCTAAAACTTCTATGCAAGTAGAGAACTGATGTATTTGAGGCTGGGAGAATTTTAAGATAAAGAATTTAAGAATTCACAAACACCTTAAATTTTTATTTGCTCCTCTTAGAATACAAATCCATTAACTTCAGAGAGCTAAAGATAATTGAAATATTTCACTATTGATGAGAAAATACCCTAAAAATGCAAGAAAATTCTAAAGAAAAAGAAGAAACTTGTAAATGCTAGTGTATTTTTCAAGACTTGGGATAATGCTGGAAGAACCAAACCCAGATTGCAGTCCAGTGAAGTCTTCTCAAGATGAGATTGAGGGTAATATATTTTAAGGAACCCTCTTTACACTGCATTATGTAATACCTTTTCTTTTGAACTGGCACAAAAAATTAGTTGAAAAGTGACTCAGAAACAGAAATTGAGGAATATATTTTTCAGATTTATGAATTTTTTCATTCTGTTTACTGAAGAGTTTCTTGAATAGATGTGATGATGCAGAAACAAATGGCATATATAAGTGAGATTGAAAACCTGGTGTAAAGGACACTTAAGCCATGTTGTCTTCAAAAAAACCTGTATAATCACACTTCCACAAGTCTTGTTCAACTGATGGAATTTCCAGAATCTGATGACTCTTGCTCATTCAGATTTTCTGCAAAGATGCATATTCATTCCAAACTCCCATTGATTGCTTGATTCAGCAAGTACATCCAAGACTGAGCAGGAGGAGCATATTGCTGAAATTGCCTTAATATTCTCCTACTTTTGTGTTTTGGAGGGATTTTTCTCCCTCTTTACAGTTTCAGAATGGACATTTAACCTACACAAAATTTACCTTTTACCTCTTGTTCTATAGGCTTATTACTCAGACTACCAATAGACTTTCAGCATTCTTCTTACAGTGTCCTCTTTAATGGCTACCAGACACAAGAATTCAGCTAAGTGCTCTAACCAGCACGGTAGCAGGTACAACCCCCTTGACAGCCTTCACCCAAAGAACCAGTGCAGGTGACAGCAGCATTAAAGACAGTGCCTGACACGGTGACCTGGTAACTGGAGAGGCCGCAGATTGAAAAGCACTGCTCGTTGTAACCCAGTGGTTTATAATTTACACATTTGCATTCTCACTTGATTTAAAACTTGTTACTTCCATGGAGCAGTGAAACAGTGGAAGTAGAAGAATCTTTGAGATGGCTAAGCTGACCCAATGGCTCAAAACTTACCTCACACCCCCTTTTCTCTCTTGTTGTATTCACTTTCTCAATCAGATTTGCTTATCTGACCCTGCAGTAAAAAAATACCCAGCTGAATAATTCCAAAAATCCAAACTACTATTAAACTTGCTTTCAGGTAGTCCTTGGCCTAAAGAAACTGAACAGCTGATCATCATAACTGGTGGAATCTCTGCAAGTGGAAGGTGTAGAAATGTACCTTCCAGTGACAGCAAGAATTGTTCCTGTTTGGAGATTTTGTTAAAAGTCAACCTAAATATTTGGTTTAGTTGGGGTGTGCGTGGTCATTTTAGGCTATTGTAACTTTATTTGAAATAAGCAGGCAGTTGAAGAACAACTGAAATGTTAAAAGGGTCACTCTGTTTGTAGAGGTTTTCTGACAGTGTAATGTTTTTACCATGTTTTTTTCCTCTGTGTATATAATTATAGGTGAGGTTTTGATGCTTGAGTTTTGTTCAGACTATGAAGCCCACTATTATGGCTCTTCCTTCCCCTCTGTTCGGTTCACAGTTCCATAATTTTTCTCTCTGCCTTCAATTTTTCAGGCTGCTTTCTCCTTCATTTCCCACCATGGAAATATTCATCATTAAACAGGAATGTATTGCAGATTTAGTGTTCTTTTTGCTCACTGCAAAAGGTAAACACATAGAAAAGTAACATGAATGGCATATTGTACTTCCAGCAGGTATTAGGATTTCAAGCAATGAAACCTGACTGTTTCAGAGCACATATAAGCGGTAATACTTTAAAACCAATGCCAGTTTTTGTTACTGATGCTGTGCTGTTTTCTTTTGCTTTGTTTTTATGGAAATAGAGTATCTTGAACTTAAAAATTATTGAAGATTGCAGCCAGTTTCTAGAACAGAACACCTAAGGAAGGATACAAATTTAGGGCTAAATTCTTGTAAAATATCAGGCAAATTTCTTTGATAGCAATGGATTAATTTTGATTTTCATAGATTAATGCACTGATATAAACTATTAAAACATTAATTCAAATTTCAAATTATCTTTCATAGAAAAATACCACAGTGCATTTCTTTCATTCATTCTCTGCATTTATACAGTAGGAATTTAAGAGAAAATGAGGTAAAACCCAAAACTAGAGAATTTACATGAAAGGCATATTAAAAACACTCTTTATGATATTTTAAAGCTACTAAATAAAATTTCTCATAGAAATACTGAGTTGGATATTCTCAAAAAATTAAGATTTTTATTGAGATTAGGGAGAACCTAAATAAAATTCTTACACTTCTTAATGTTTAAATGAAGTTTTAAAGGTAATTTTAAATGTATTTCTATTTTGAATGTTCTATAAATCTGGGATTAAATAGTATGAATTTTGGAGAAAGGAAGAAAAAAAAAAAGCCGATACCTATTTTTAGAAGAGACATATCAGTGAGAAAAAGGGTAAAAAGTGTAAGCTCTGAGGGCAGCTATCAAAGACTCCAGTGACACATGAAATATGGAAACAGCTGGAAATTAATCAGTGAGAATAAATCAAACGAAAACAAAAAATCCAAACCATACCTATGAAAATTAGTGCCGCAGGCAAAAAAAAAAAGGGAAATTAAAGGAGGACGAAATGCTGGCATGACATAGCAACTAATAAGAGCTAGCATATATCTAGCAAATGGGGGATATGATTTTACTGTTGGAGGAGAATAATTGTGTAGAGAAAATTTAATTACTCCTGGATACCAAAACAATAGCAGTAGTCATGCATTTTACAAGGTATGGAATAATAATGGATATACTTTGATATTGATGTTCCTTTAAAATACACTTAAAATATACATTTCCACACACAGGACATTAATATAAACAGTTAACGTGTGTGTATATATATATATATATATATATATAACATATATATCTAATCATAAGGTAGGTAGATAGATAGATAGATAGATAGATATAAAACATATATTCTGGGGCAAAGGGAACAGGCCTGAGACAGTGTCTGTCCCACACAGGAAGATTTTCTAATTACTCTTAAATGAGTAACCCAAGACCAGAAAATTCAGCTATCAGGTCCAAAATAATTTTTCCATGACTATTTGTGATACCACGATGATTCAGATGTTCCAGTGTTTCTGAGACTGAGCTAGATAATAAGGGATCGCAAAATGTTTATTAAACACTCCTCTTTGACTTAAATCTCTTCATACGTCATAATTCCCTTGCATAATTTTCTATGCATTAAAAAGACGTATTTGCTTGAGATACTATTTTGAGAGCATATCTTAGTCTAAAATATCTTAGACAACTCTGGTTTTATAACAAAAATTTCTGTATGAATTTGCAAAGCACTAAAGTCTCCTGAAAAGTGTTAAAATTCATCTTAGAATCAGAGAACAAGTTGGTGAACCTCTATAGAAATTTTTTAGAGAAACTTGGATAGAAGTTTGCTGGCAGCTGAAAGGTTTCAGCACAAGTTAGTACAAGTTTAATCAATTATGTAAAATAGAATTATTCTTATTGTCTTTGAATGAAGTAATTTTCCATTCTGAATTAAATCAGGATCCCAAATTATCAGACAATTAAATAGAAACATGTTTGGTATAATTTTGGACAAATAATTTGAAATATTTTTGTTTATATTTTCATTTTTTTTTCCTTCTGGAGACTTTAAGTTGAGAATTGTCAACAAAAATTAAATTATTTTTCCCTTAAGTCAGATGTACTCTATCATTCTACAAGTGAACTGACTAAAACTCTGCCTCTGTATTGAGGTCTTAGTTTGCAAAAGAATTTGAGAAACATTTCTTAGACTAAAATGTAAGGAAGAAAATGGGAGAAATCTTTGCAGGATTTGCCCAAGTAAGATTGTAATATTGCTCCACTGCTGGGGAACATGGGACATTTTCCCTTTTTAAAAAAACCTTAGGGCCAGGCCCAAACCTCATAGTTTTCCTGTTTGCTTACTTCATACATTACAGGTCAGCTAAATGCCAGAGCTGCTTACAGATACACTTTTAGATTGTTTTACCTAACTGGCATAAAATGTCATGACTCCTGGGAACGAGCCGCATAATTTAAAAAAAATGTATATCTATATTATGCTGAGGAATGTCTGACAAAAAACAAAATTTGTTAAACTTTGTTGAAGTATACCTAAGCCCAGTTACACATTAAATATGGTAAGAATTTACAGATTTTAATGTATCCCTCAGACTGGAGAACATTAGAAGTATGTTTGATAAAAGGTATTTTCAAACCCATCTGCTCATCGACCGCATTGAGTTTTAGATTGGTGAAAAGGAAACTTCAGGCCTGGTATGGTGTTATTAAATAATAAAATGTAAGCTAAAAATAAGACAGAGAATACAGTATGAATAAATTGAAAATATTAATGAAGCAATGTAATAAGAATACATTCATTTTTAATGTTATTTTAAGTAAAAATATGAATACTTTATGTGTTCTTTTAAAGGTTTTCTTGAGGCAGTGACTACATACTGATGCAAATTACAACGAAAACCTATTTTTCCTGGTCCTGTAGCAATGTATATGTCTACAGTGCTCTCTTTATATATGGTAAATAATCCTTAAATTAAGTATTTATCTTCACATTTTTTCTTTAAAATAGAACCCTCAAAAAATATGTATTTTATCGCTCGTTAATGCATAATAAAGTGTTTATGTAATTAGGTATGCAGCAGAAGCTTTCTGAGACTCCGGAAATGTTGGTTGTGACCATATATATGTTTTCAAGCTGTGCATTGACTCACAGTTCTCCTGGAAGCTCTGGTGGAAGGGGCAGGGCATGGTCTCACTGGAGGAGATACATGTGGAGTGTAACCTCAAGAGCAACATTGCGCTCCTTGGTTTCCCCTTGTCCTCTAGGGTGAAATACCTTGTAAGTTGAATATAATCAGCCTAACATGCTCCCAGCTCACACTTCTCTCTTGCAATCTTACATGGAAAAAGACACATAGAAATCCAGGCAGGAAGCCTTTATTACTTTGATATTTTTGGTGAAACAGAAATCCTGGAATTTAAATGCAATAAGCACAGTAAGGAAGGGGTTTGGGTGTCGAAAAGAAAGTGTCTCAAGCCATTTTAGAATAATTTTAAAACTACCCTGTTTATGCTAGATACTCCAACCTAAGATTTTCTGGAGTTTTTCTGTAATTTTATATCCCTGTAAGGATCTGTGAAAGGGGGCTAATTCTATTGTTTAGCTGCTTAACATTAATTTAGCATTTACCTTTAACTTCCATTTAATATGTATATTATATCACAATTTTTTTTTTCTCAGGGTGAAAATGGTTCTGTTGGTAGCAGCTTTCATGTTGATGAGCTGATATAGCACAATCTCTTTGACTTTTCCTGGGCTTATAAATTACAGCTCTTCTGTGAGTCTCTCTTTTCTGTAGGCAGCGGTGAGTAAAACTGATGGCTTGGGTGACCATATTCTTTCAGAGTGAAAATAAAGGTTATTCTGACACCTGAAAAAAACCTCTTACCATTGTCTGGTCTGTAAAAGTCTAAAGAGTTATGATGTAGACCGTGCTGATGTTACTGGATAGACTTTAGCCTTTTTTGGACCTTTGCAGAGAAGGTTTGTTTTTTATACAGCTGTGGAGCAACTGGCCAGTGGGAAAGCTCCCACACAGACACTCATGTACTCTCATTCAGTGGGAGTGAGTCAGAAGGAAAAAAGCCAGAAAAACTCATGGGCAACAAGGCAAGTTAATAAGCAAGAAAACCAAAAGAAAACAAAACCCAAAAGTGATCACTTACCACATCCCACCAGTAGAACAATGTCCACATATTCTGTCCACACAACCTGTGAGCAGTGACTTTTCAAGAAAAACTCTCTCCGTTTTATTGTTGAAGATGAGATCATAGGGCTGGGAGTGTCCCTCTAGTCAGCTGGAGTCCTGGTTGTGTCCCCTCCCAACTTCTTCCCCACTTCGAAGGGGAGGAGAGTGAAATGTTGTACAAGCACCACTCGGCAGAAATTAAAACACTGGTTTGGCCACAAGTTTGAAACAAAATGCCTGTTATGAAGCAAATTTAATCCACCCTAGCCAAGAGCAGTACATACTCAACTGCCTACTGAGGGCAAACAGCATAGAGAATGAATCACAAGTTAGGGTGAGATAGTTCTTAAACACCCACTCTTTTCCTCGCCCCTATACTCAGACTTTAGCTATCAAACTTGGAAACTTTTTTGCACTCTCAGTCTAATACTTGTCAATGATGAAACACAAAAGGAGAAACTTCATGCCTCCTCATTCCTTTAATGATTCATACAAATTAGGTAGAAGTAAAAATCTTTTTTTGATTTAAACGCACCTTCTGGTACCCATTAGAAAAACAACAAAACAAACAGCCCTATTTTTTCAGCAAAATTAAAATAAGAAATACAGTTTATAAAGAAATGGAGAAAATAAAATTTTGTTTGTTTCATATGACCAGTATTAGTAATACTGAAAGTAAATTATTTCTGGATTTTGGCTTTTCTAGGTAAATCTGAAAAAAATAAAAACTATAGATGATTTGACAAGAAAAGTCACTGCTGGCAAACTGAAAAATGAGAGGATAATAATCTTTTTATTCTTCTAATGCCTTTAATGATAATACTATTATTATATTAATGATAAAGAAAAGGCTAATTGATCTGTTTGTATCTGATGCCTTTATAAAGATTTTGATTTCTCTTTAGCCTGGTGGCTAACTATTATATGTGATTTTAGAAGTCATAAAAATATTTAAGGACCATTTTTTCTGCACCATTATTTATAAATTGAACTTTGAGTATCTTTTTTCTTCCACGAGTAACCGACTGAAATAAACTTACCTATGTCCTAAAAACACACATCGAACTGAGATATTACTAGCAATTGTTGACAACAAAAGCTCTGAGTGGTAGTGAAAACAAAGTACGTGCCAATACATGAAGGTCAAAAACATTGTCGGCACCATTATAAAAGCATGACTGTGACCTGATTCATCTTATGTTTGCCAGTTTCCCAGTTCCCCTGTGATAGCTGCTCAGAAGATCTACTTGAAGAGGTGAGAGTAAAAGGGGATTATATTAATGGGGATCATGTAATATTTGCTGAGCTGGAAATCCTTCTGGACCAAAGAAGGCTTTGTATTTATTTTTTCTACTACTTTTTCTCTATAATTCCACAGAAATAGATGCAATTACTATATGAAAAACATCTTCTTTTTTTTTTTTTTTTTTCCCCCAGGATTGTGGTAGCGGGAGGTATATACCCATTTCCTGGATGTACAAACTGGAATTGTACTATATTGCACTGTATTAGAAGGGACTAAAATTAATTTAACTGCACTAACCCTTTGATCATGTAGCTGGCCTTTCCTTTGTTTAAGCTCCTTGCCTTTCTGACTAGAATTTGCTTTTGTCAGCACAGCAGCAAGTGACATATGGTATTTTTGTTGTTACTTGAAATAATCTTCTGTAGATCAGCTGGATTTCCCAAAAGAGCTTTGCATTCAACATTAGAGAGAGAGAGGAGATGAAAGAGAACCCCAAATCACTATACATTCCATGATTAAAAATCTCAGTAATGTAAGTCCCCCTTCAAACCAATATACTTAGTTCACATTTTTAGCAAGTAAAAAAGGACGGAATTTGCTCTGTGATGCATGAAAATCTTGTGAACTCTGATTCAGAAGGAGAAAGAGGAAAAGTAATTTGTGTTTGTTGCAAGTCTTGTGTTTTGGGAATTTTTATAAATGTCTGACATATTCAGACAATTAACTTACTATCTGCTGGCTTTGACTTTCCTTCTGAAACATGAAAAATAGATTGTTGGACATTGCTCTGGATTACACTCTTGCTCCTATCTCACAGCTAAATGTTGGTCTGCGAATGGAATTTTAAACTGACAGAGTTTTAACACATGCAGTATCTGTGATTAGAAATTCCCAGACACAGCAATATTAATCCTCATATAGACATATTAAAAAAAAAAAAAAGAAAAAAAAGAAAAAACCCCAAAACAACAATATGAAACAAAGTCACTCATTGAGAATCCTGAAGTGGATATTTTCATATGTTCAGCATTACAAAATATTTTCATTGAAATTAATGGACGGCCTAACAGAAACTGCTGAAGAATTTGTATTCAGAGACAGCAATTGGTACTGTTTCTGCCCATCAGTGCAGGACATCCTTTCTTTTCTTCAAGTTATTCCATATTGATGGGACACTTTTCTACTGACAGGCAACAAAAAGTTAAGGCAGAATTTAACCAGTCAAAGTGGCTGAATGAATGGGAAGGTTAATGCCTCAAACTAAGTTTAAGTTAGTTCACATTTTTTAATAATTGCTTTCTGCATAAAACTTGTTTTAAACAAGAATATGATTCACAGTTCCTACAGGCTAAGTTATGAGTGTATGATGGAAGACAGTTATGCTTCAAAGCCTATGAATTCAGATAAAAAATTACCGTAACTTTCATAAGTATTTCAAAGGTCACCGAAGGACTGGAATGTTGCATGAAAACAAAAAAAAGCTGTGGGCAAAATAACTAGAATTGATAATGACCTTTAAATCAATGAAGAATGAAAATCGTAAAATACTTATCCATATGGAAGAGCAAAGATTCTCATAAAAAACTTCAAGAATAGGATGCAAAGTAAAATATCTCATTATGACTGGAAATGACAGACTGGTAATGTACTAAGGCAAAAGATTTCTCTTACACAAAAAAAAGCCTCCAGGAAAATTTCATTTAAACAAGTACTGTACCGTGTGTATATTTGTCTGTGTGTCCCTGTATGCATGCACATATCTCTAGGCTGGACGTAATGAACCCAAGGGCAAGTTTCACTGTCCTGCTGTTGCATAAACCTGGAAGGATTTTATCTTACACTCCCTTTTAAAATAAAAATTAAAAATGCATTGTAACAAGTGAAAAGTGCTGCCTCATTAATTTTAATTTCTTGGGGTTTTTTTCTGTGTGTTCCTTTCTGTGTCTATGGTGATACTTGGCTAAAATTCCATTGTGATGTCCTTCTTTTCATGTAAAATAAAGCTGATATTTTATATTTTAGTAGGCTTTGATGAGAATATATTCAAGAGAATATTAAAGGATATTCAATTTATCAAGAGAAGTTTTTTTAATAATTTGTCTTAGAACAATAGGCATGATGTAACTGTGTTTACTTCCCTCTGCAGTGATAGAGAATCCATTGAAACCAATGAAGAGATTTCATTAACTTACACATGATTTGCTGTTACAGACAGGATTTCAGGATCAAGTGACTGACTTCATTGGAAGACAAGAAGGCTTATCATCTATGAATTCTTAGTAATTACAAAGACTCATTCAATTAGAAAACCAAACAGTCAAATTAAGGAATAATGAATGGGCAGAAGAATTCCTTCATCCTGAACAGCTAAATTTTCTTGCTATAAACTCTCTACTGCTTCACATAATTTAACACAAACGAAATATTCCTAGATTCTGGAAGTCTGCTAATAAGAGCTAGGATTAATCTATGATTGAGAACTGTTGCTAAATGGAATGTTGCAACTGTTTCTGAGTAGGAGACTAACCCCAAGGTTGAACTGAACCATAGGAGAACATTTCAGAAAGCACAAAACAAGAATTTGCACTTAAGAAAAAACACATATCCTATAAATTAAAATAAGATTGAAATAAGATTTTTAAAGTTTTTTCATGACTTGATAGAAAGCTACACAGAACTTTTGGCTTGAAAAGGTGCAGAGTTTAACTGCGAGTATAAAGGATGCAACATTAAAGAAAATAAGTATTACATTACCAGGTCTCTCATTGATAATAGTGTATTTTGCTCCTCAGAAGGTAAAATCAGTGTAATAAAAACATCTGCTGACTTGTCATCTTCCTCCATCAGATGCTCTGAACAGAGAGCATGAAGAACTCAGAAAGCTTAGTGCAATTACATTCTTCTCTCTGGTGAGCAGTAATAAAACTCAAAAGCATAACATGAAGCTGAGTCAGGGGATGTTTAGGTTGAATATCAGGAAAAGATTATTCATCCAGAGGGTGCTTTGTGAAGCCAGTGGGCCTGCTGACCAGGATTCTGAAAGGGCCTACTGGTAACACAGCCCCTAAGGCTGTGTTCACTTAGGGTGATCCAAAGCTCTTCCCCAAGACATCCTGAAGCCTTATATACATTTATTTTAACTTCACTATCCCAGCTGTCCCATTGGCCTTCCCACCACTTTTGTCCTTATATGGAATTTCTCTAGAACGTTCTCCCCAGTTCGATGCCCCATTGGCCCCTTCTCCTTGGTCCCTCCTCCTGTCGCTCCTCATTGGTTCCCCAGCCCATCCATCAGGATTGTACCGCCCCCAGCCTGCTTCCTATTGGTTGGTGTAAACCCCGCCCCCTTCGGTACTTAATGGCCGGGTTCCGTCTTTTTGGGGTCTTGGTCACTGGAGCCTCCTGAGTACGGAATAAACCGGACTCTGGGACCTACACAGAGCCCCCTGTGTGCTCCTTGTGCTGCTGTGATTGCTGCTCCCCAGTGCCTGTGTGTGTGCTAGGCACTGTGAGTGTGAGCTCCTGCATGGTCCTGCTGCCCCAGCCTGGGGAGATGCTCTCAGAAGGTCGCAGCCCTGCCTGGCCGGACACCCCATACGGCTGCAATAGTGTTTGAGCACTGAACCAGGATTTCCAGGGAAGTGATCACAGCACAGAAGCATGTCAAGAGTTCCAGAAGAGTTGAGACAATGCACTCAGATACTCGGTGTATCTCTTGAGGATGGTGTGCTGGGCCAAGGGTTGTTCTTTGGTGATCATTTTGGGTCTCTTCCAGCTCAGGAAATTTTACAATTTTATGATTTTAAGATATACATCAATTCCTTTGTCAATTTTGCTTTTCAAAACTGGAAGATGGCTTCTTGAAAATCAGCCATTAAAATAACATTTAGTTGCTCCAATACTTTTTCTTCTCTCACTTAAAAACCACCTCTGTCCTGTATATTTTCCTGTGTTCAAAGCAAGCATTACTCAAATTCTTACACTTTGTATTATTGCTAGAACTTTTTTTAGCTATTCCAGTGTGGCCAAAGACCTAGTCCAAGATGGGAGGTTTCCTTGATGTACAATTGTGTTTTCTGAGAAGAATCAATGTCTCACATTATCATACTAGAATCTGTATTAGAAAGTACAAATCATGCATTTCAATAAAAGTGAACAGATGCTCTGGAGCAGATTTTTTTTTTGTCCCCAGTACAGAAATCCTGCTCTTTAATTAATGGCCAGGAATAGCAACTAATTTGGCTGTAGTAGTGTATGAGTAGTGCAGGTGCATATTTATTAGATTTTCTTATTTAATGAGTATAGTGCAACTCCATGTTTGTCCAAAGGCAGAATTGTTGCAAGAAATACATAAAACAGAAATACATAAAACGGAGCATCCAGTAAGTTCCATTCACCTAGAAATATTGAAGTGCTTGTCTGTCCAAGTTCTAATCAAGCATTGACTAAACCGTGGATATTTACCACTGAGGAATAAGTAAATAAATGAATCAGGTACCTATATCACTGTTATGCTACATCAAAGCAGTATACTCTTAATGAAAATGATCTTTTAATTAGAAACATTTTCGATTTTTACTTTTAATTTTGATCCCCTATCAAAATTAGAAGAAGTTGTGTAAAAGCAAATTATTTTCATTTGGTACTTGTTAAAAGAATGGAAATTATATTCATGGATCTCTGATCTCTGTGGTGTTAAGAGTGGTGACAAAGTAGGTGCCAAGAGGTACTTATGATCATGAAAGTTCTTGAGGTGGGTATATACCTGTTATGGGTTAGCGATATTGTATAAGTGATCCTCTGAGTTAAATCATGGGTTTTTTTAACATCAGAACTTCACTTTGCAACTTAGCCTGTCTGCATTCAAAAGATAAATCAGTGCTTATGTTAAAACCACTGTGAACTGTTATAATATCTTGAGTTTAATAATTCCTTCCTTCTACAATTCTTGCAAGCTTCTGTGCATCGAATAATTACCAGGTCAGCAGAGCACCGGCTGGTTTAAAGGTATTAGAGGCCATGCTCTAAACTCTGGCTGGGAAGAGGAGATAACTCATCAAATCAGATATTTCAAGGTTGAATTTGTAGATTTTAGCTAGAACAAACCTTATTAATGCCCAACAAAAACTGGAAGAATTTTGTCTGTTTTGCCCATCTGGATGAATTCTCTTGTGTTGGGGTAGTTAAAATTGGCTTTGACATCGTGTATTGAATTGATGTCACAGGGTGACACCTAATGAAGGCAGTACTCGGATTACTGAGACTGTAACTACATCTGCCTACCTCTAACTTGTTAGATGGGTTTGGTGTGGACTGGGAAATGGCAAAACAAGCACAGACATTTGTTGTGGGCAGACATAAAGAGAACATCTGAGTTTTATCTGGATATGCATATGGAGGAAATAAGAGAAGGGCTTGTTAGAGTTTTACATCTTAGTAACATTTTTGGGGATGGTGAGAGTAGAGAGTAGAGCCATTAGCAACCTGGAAATATCAGCTATTAGACTTCAGACATAGAGAAAGTCAAAGGAATTGGCCTGGGGTGTTGAGACCAGTAAGGCCATTGACTACTTTTGCCAACCGTGACCATGGAAGTGAGAAAAAAATAAAAAGAGTAGGA
This sequence comes from Petroica traversi, assembly GCA_025920805.1. Taxonomy (NCBI): domain Eukaryota; kingdom Metazoa; phylum Chordata; class Aves; order Passeriformes; family Petroicidae; genus Petroica; species Petroica traversi. The sequence goes on from JAHLSL010000019.1 coordinate 17,040,114, forward strand.
GTAGGGGAGCAAGTCCACAGAAATTTACCACCATGAAGAAGGTTAACCTGAGGTGTGTTCGTTATGGTAACCAGTTTGCCAGACAGGATTCTACATGCTGACTGGTTGGAGTGAGCATCATTTTCTACTCTATCCATGCTGATCACAGCTGGACTGGGGCAGAAGAGACTGTCTTCCATGTGATTGTCTGTTCTGTATATGCTGTTGGAGTGGATTTTAAAACACATATCAATTTTATATTTTTCCTAGTATATCTGCCCTGCTTGGAAATTAGATCTAAAATTTATTTCATTTCATGGTGTTGTTCTGTCCTTGAGGTTTTAATGTTCTTGAATTCTTCCATGACACCTGATATAATTCAATAATCCAACTTAAAAAACCTGACGAACAAAGCAACAACAAAATCTGTTTCTCTTATTCTGACAGCATTGAGCTGTTGAGTCCTGCCAGTTATCAACTTAAATTCAACAGTAAATTATGGAATCTTAGAATCATTTAGGTTGGAAAAGATCATTGAGTCCAACCGTAAGCCTAATACAGTCAAATCCACTATAATTATTTCTCAATATCCAGTTTTGATGGGAATTCTTGCTGTTTCTAATTTTCAGATATTCTGCAAATAAAATTATAAAATTACTATCAAAATAATATAAATAGTATAGAAAAAAAAAACAACCAGAAAGCCAAACACACCACAAAACCCCACCCCATATCTCATCACAGTTTTGGATATTTTTTATGGGTTTTGTGTAGAGTTCTGATGTATCTGGGACCAAAGTCCTATAATAGAGAAGATAAGAAACCTATCCTTTTAAGTAGTTACACACTTATAAGATACTTCTTACAGTGTAGGTGGATCATTTTCCTGAACTCTTGACATTATAACTTTATTTGTGCATTACTACTAATAGCAAGTAAAATCAAGCAGGATTAGTTCTTTGAAGGTCAGGACAAGACAAGAGGTCTGGCTTTAGATCTAAAACTTTTATCCTTCCAAATGAGGCAGAACGGTGTATATGGGACAGGAGATAACCTGGCCATTTCTAAAGTCTTTTCTTCAATCAGCCTGACTTGGAGTCAAGGCACATGCTGAGATGTGAGCCAATGGAGTGAGAGATTCACTGCCAGCAAGGGAATGACACAAAGAACTTGTGGCAGGTCATGGTGCTAAGATAACCAAGCAAGAGTAGTACAATTGTGTTCATGACCATTTTGTTGGTAGATCTTGAAATATGAATATAATAAATGTCTATCATTTAAAGTATTTCCAGATATTTATCATAATCAGCAATGCCAAAAATTCTGAAAAATACATATGAAAGATGTTACACAAAGTTTAAATGTGCTAGATGGAGAGGGATAGTTTGGGAAAAAAAAACATAATTGAGAGTTAGAATGCAAGGCAGGCAGAATAGAATTCCATTCTGGAATTGCAGTAAGAAGAATGCAAGGATATCCACTGAATTCTTTCTAACTTTCTGCAAGTATTCTCAAAGGGTTTTCGGGACAGTAATCTAATAAAATACATTCATCTGATAGTAGACAAGTCCTCTGGGGTAGAACAGTGCTATCTTATACTCTTAGTGGGCAAGTATATTCTCTTGATCACCCAAAAGAGTCAATAAAGCTGCTGTATCCAGTGTCTCTCACCTTCCCGACAAATTTTCTATTAATTTTAGTGGCAGTTGGATCAAAATCACCTCTGCTTTTCTTTGTTTCTGGGGGAACCACAGTGATATATTTAAACACTATTGCTTTAGGATAACATGATTAAAAAGTAATAGTAGAGACTATTTTTGACATATGTGTAAATCTATTGCTGATGGACGGTTTTGTGTGCAAAAAAACCTGCATTCAATTTTAGTTTATTATAGTAATAACAAACTGTATTTTTGATGATGCTATCTGAATGCCAAATAAATCATTAATAACATGTTACTTTCCTATTCCTCAATTACAATAGCGATTTTATTTACCATGAGTTTCTCAGAATCATAGAATCATCAAGGTTGGAAGAGACCTTTAAGATTATCCAATTTCAGTATTTGTAGGAACACACACCCACTTCTGTTTTCTATGATAGCCTTTGGTCGTGCAGAATTTTCCTTCCTAGAGGGTTGTAAATCAAAATGATCTGCTTCACAGAGAGTGTTTTTGTCTGTGAGGAACTAATTTAAATCAAGTCCACACTTCCTTTTTGAGATTACTTTTGTGACCACCAAATTCAATAAAGGGGTATCAAATACATGGCTTCATTTTCAATATGTGAAAGATCCCTCATATGATTTCATCTACCAATTCCTTGTTGCCATTAAACATCACCCGACATCTTCCACACAGAATTCAACTTACATTTTCCATATTTTGGATGAGATAACAAAAAAGAAATTAGTGTCCTAAATATAGATGAGAGGACATAGCTTCAAGGACTGGTTTTGGATAATCTGTGAACTCATTTTAAAGAGTTGATACAATAATTAAAGTTGTTTTATATATAGGTATATGATATCATTACTATTCAGTTTTAGTAGGCTCTGATCAGTTCATAAATGATTTTTAGAAAGTTAATCAAGATTTGATTTGAAAACTTCGGGATAAATTCTAAAGCTTGGTAACTACTTTACCTTTCAGATTAATATGCTCTTCAGTGACTGGTAGAGAGTTCATTCTTATTCTGCAGGCATTGAAGATAAACACACAATACAAAGGGACAGTCTCTATCCTTACTACTGATGCTTTATGAGCCTTCAAACAATCACTTGACTCAAAATTTTTCGTAAGTTAATGCCAAAGTTGAACTTTTAAGTTTTTGAACTATATTAGGCTTTTATCAACTTGCATTTACAAGTCAGTTTGAGCTTTTCTTACTGCAGATTTCTTGCTGCCAGTCTGTTTTTAAAAATCTTTGTCCTCAGGGACAAACAGTAGTTATTAAGCATTGTTCTAAAATTGTTGCTTTTGCTCTGGGCCCCTGTGTCTCGCTATGCCCAGAGATGTCCTGCTCGAAACCACCCTGGTGGGGTCTGGCAGTCCCTGCTGCAGACACTGCTGGCCAGGTGGCTGCCACACATCCCGAGCTAAGCCAGCATCAATAGGACAAAGAGCCTGGAAGAGTTCTTCATATGGAATTCCAGAGTTTATTGCTCCAGAGGAGTCCAGGGACTAAGAACGGAAAACAACACTGCACAACAGACTTTATATGAACTGAGGAACCAACAGAACAGGGTTCAGGGGCAGAGCGAGGGAAGGTGATACAAAGGGAGCCAAGCAGGGAGGACCAGGGCAGGAGAGAAGGAGCCAGGCCAATGCTGCCTTGAGGGAGAGGGAACTATCTTGAACATAATACATATTTAAAAGAGGTGGGGAGATAATAGGCCAATTAACACAGGGGGATTAACATAACTGAATAATGTAATGTGGGGAGAAACCATCTAGGAGTAACATAGGGGGATGGTGGGTCCAATATATACTCAAACACCACAACACATCACAACATGTTGAGGTAATTTTGGAACTGGATCTTTAAACAAGAAGTTGACCTAGGTAACCTCCAGAGAACACTTTAACTTTTTTTTTCTCTTTTGTGATATCTTGCATTCTTCCAGTGCCACTTTAGACTGGTGAATTTAAGAAGTACTGATTCCTACTGGTTTGGGGGATGGTTTTTTTTGTTTTGTTTTGTTATTTGTTTTCACATTTTTTAGGAAATTACATATTTTCATTATTCCACATGCAGAAACAGCAAAGTTTGAATAACTCTTACTTCAATAAAATAAGTGCGTCTCATTTTCTTAAATGACTTACTTTTAAATAAAAGAACCAATTAACACGAAAAAATTAATTCTGTTTTGAATTTTTAAATATCAGAACTGAAAAAATAGCAATGCATGTACTTGAAACAAAAATTGGCAGTTCCCTTTGAAATGAAAATATGTCTGTATTTGTATGCTTATTTCAAACTTTTTATTTCAACATAAAAGTTAAATTAAAATACGAAGTTTCTTATGTTTCAGAATGTCTTTCAACTTAGCCAGGAAGAAATCAATTTTCTTAAATAAAAAATATTGGCTCCAGGAATTTAACTGTCTCGATGCACTTATAGCTCTACATTTTTGTACCAAACATTATATTTATAAAACTACAGAAAATACAATTTTTTGATCAATTGAGTGTAATGTAAATAGCATTCTAGGCCACTTCCTAGAATTAGAATAAACACTGATTTAAAAAAAACAACAGCAAAAGAAAACTTATGTGGAAAACTAAAATGGAAATTAAATATGTTACAATATTAAGCACTCTGTTGTAAGGTAGGAAAATTTAGATGTGTGTATTGTAACACATCTATGAATCTATGCTATGTTGGTGAAAATACATGTTACATATATAAACTCACGCATATTTACATACAGTTACATATACATTGTCCGTGTTTCAATTTACTTTACAATGTTTCATAAATAGCTAATCATAAAAGCATTCCTTGTATTGACCCTTTTATTTTACTTTTTTTTTTTTTTAATATATTGCAAACCACTTTGACTGAAATGTGAATTTCTCCCATGTGAAATCCTCAGGATTAGTTCAGCATACAAGTGTTTTGGAATTCTGGCTGTGTCAGCATGTCAGTAAATGGCTGAAAGGAGCACCACCAAAAGTAAAAAGATGAAATCTAAACACAGATGATTAAGGACTGCCACTTCAGGATAAACAAACAGCAAAAAGAAAAAAGAAGATACAAAAAAATTCTGTGAAAAAAGGTACTGTTTTCTTTAGGAAATTTTATTTGTTAATTCAGAGTTTATCAAGCAGAATGGTCATGAGAAGTTGACCTCAGCAGCATTTTAGGACAAATCTTTTCACAAAGATGAACTTTTTCTGAACAATTTTTCCATTCCATATTGGAATTCTTTTAGGAGAAGATTTGCTAATTTCAACTTAGAGTTATTTTGTACTTTTTTTTTATTATTATTATTAATTCAATAAGAGATTTCATTTTCTGCAGACTTCCAGTATTTTTCCATCTGAATTCTTTTCTTTTTCTGAGAATTCAATTTATATTATCCTTGTGTAGACATGATATATATTTTCCATTCTTATATTTTTAAATGGTTACATCCAAGTTTCAAACATGGTTAGTTTCCTGCTTTCAACAATCTTTTGTTCTTTTCTAGTGTTCGGGTTTTTTCACATACCTTGCCTCAAACAATTCATTCTGCAATGTAATATAAATTCGAAGACTCTCATTTGTTTATTCCATCAAGTGAGTCTACAAGCTATGCAATTTATTCAGTGATATACTAGTTTGATGTGAGGAAATAAATTAGATTACCTATATCTCTGACTGAAGGTGATGGTTGACGATGGTTTCTCGCTAGAAACTTTCCATTTTGGACAAAAAAATTACAAATAGACCTTTCAGAAAACATAGTGGTATAGAAAGAGATTTACCTTTGTAAACCAAAAGTGATCAGACCCCCAAGACCTTTCGTAATTTTAATTAATCCCCTGTTTATCTCTTGCTGAAATGTATCTGTTCATTGATTTTTATTCAAAGAAAGGTACGACGCAAACTCCAGTAAGTTATTCCCTTGTTATAAATGGAAAAAATTACTACTCAGAGTATTTATTTGACTTAGAATTTTAATTTTCTTCTAATAATTTATTATTATATATATTATAGATACATGCACCTTTCCCCTCCCCCAAATATAGATATAGTTTTAAATTGGATGATACAGATTAGACTCAACTGTTACATCATCTACTATTTTATTTCAGGAATTCATAATATATTGCTGGAAAGATATGTGTATTTTTCTACATTACATATTCTACTTCAACTTTTTCACTGTTTCTCATAAGAAAGATTTAAGAAGATGCTGAAAAGTCTAGCAATCTATAAAGTGCTAAATGCAAATTACAACTGAACCAACATTTGTTTTATTTTTACCTTATTCAGTGGAGGTTATGCAATGGTTGCACATACTTTTGTTTTCGGCTTTAACAAACATTTAATTATATATGTCTTCCAAATTTCTGAAAGTGTATTAATGAAAGTCAATATATTTAAGGGCATATATTTGACCTTACATATACATATAAATATATATTTTTTATAAATATAAAAGCATTTTGGCAACTAAAATGAACTCTAGACACTACTTTTAACAGTTATGTTGTATTTTAGATTTGAAACTGCTTAGCTAGTTAATGCAACTTATTTTGAAAAGAAAGTTTTCTGTATAGTTATTATTTCTAATCTTACCAAAAGAAGAAATGGTGAATATCAGGAAACACAAATTTTATTTGCACTGAATTCTAAAGCTCACAGATACATAATAATGCTCATACATACATAACAAATAATGACAATGCATTTCTCATGACTACCAGTATACAGTTATATTCAATAATTATTTTTGATAATCATTAAATAGGTGGTGCCCAAACAAAATGATGGATACTCTGTTGTGAATAATCTGATCACCCATCTCAGTGTAAATAGTTCTACTGAGTGACTTCCATCCAATTATTTCCATTTTTCTGCCCTTTGATGTCCATACATAACCTACGCTAGGTTGTTGAAAGTTGGTTGTTGTCATGTGGTGGTTGGCCTCTTTTTCCAGGCAACAACTGACAGAGCAAGAGAACACAGTCGTAAGCTGCTCCAAAGGAAATGTAGGTTGGATGTTAGGAAAAAATTTTTTTACAGAATGAGTGATAAAATATTGGAATGGTCTACCCAGGGAGGTATAGAATCACCATCCCTGGATGTGTTTAAAAAGAGATTGGATGTGGCGCTCGATGACGTGGTTTAGTTTAGTTGAGGTGTTGGAGCATGGGTTGGACTCCATGGTCTTTAAGGTCTCTTCCATCCTAGTGATTCTGTGATTCTGTAAATTTTCTGTTGCATATATCATAATCTAGTAACACTGCTACACTGAAGTAAGCTTGGGTTTATCACAGAATGACTCAGACAAATACCCAACATCTCCTGATTAATTTATGTTGGTTTTTTTTAATTAATTGGAGATTTTTTTACTGGAACTTCATACCTGCTCATATAGTTCTACCCTAATAAAATAAAATTATAGTAGCAGTTTACACAGGAGAAAATTAAGAAAACCTTGAAAGCCCAAAGCATATATATATATACAATTCCTGCCTGTCTTAAAGGTCTTTTTCAAATACAAACAGCGCGTATAATGAAAAAAAGTATCCATCTAGGAGTAAGGACTTGTGTTTCTCCAGTCCTCTGTGGATTAGGTGGACTAAATTCTCTGAGTTACTCTAATGTGATTGATAGTAATTAATGAAGTAAACGACATATATATGTACAGAAGTGAGAAATATTGGTCCTCTGGGAAAAAGTACCGTTTCCCTAAGAAACATAATATCTGACAAATTATATCAGATTATATAAAGGCATATCATATTTTAAAGTATGTGTTAAATGCAGAATAATGTGAGATGCTTTATGATATTGGTAATTTTTCAATATTTATTCCAATTAATATGATTTCTTTCAGGTTTTATTGTTTGTGAGTGTGAGTTTGGTGGCCTTTTTTTTGTTGTTGTTGTTGAGAACAACTGTGACTTCTGTTTGCAACATAGAGTTTCAGAGTTGGGAAATCGAGCTAATTATAATTTGATACACAAAATCAATTTAGATGATAGTGCAAGAGAATAGGAAGTCCTTGGGGTTTGCCTTGTGTCAGATTTACAACATATATATAATTTAATCACCGATTCACAGAATCAGCCAGGTCAGAAAAGCCCTTTGAGATCTCTGAGTCCAGCCTGTGACCTAACACCACCTTGTCAACCAGACCATGGCTCTCATCCAGTCTTGAACACCTCCAGGGACGGTGTCTCCACCACCTCGCTTACTGTGTCTAATGCAAGGTAAGAATGGTTCGGGTGGAGACATTTTGAAAAACAATACTTTTTTTGCCAATTTCCTTGCGAGTTTTTAAAAACTTCAAGCAGTTGCCTGGAAATAACCTATGTCAACAGGGAGTAATTTGTTATAAGAAACAGAATAATTAAAAGAATGAAGATAGAGTTTTAAGTGTACCAATAAGAGCATTTTCCAGCATTCATGAAGAAGGAAGCATGTTGTTATATTTTCTTCTCCCCACCTAGGTATCCATTTTCCCTTGATATTGCTCTTTACAATCAGTCATGAGGGCTTTCAGTAATGCTTTTCTGAAAAGCTTACACAACAGCTTCATCACTTTCTGTATTCTGTGTACCATTTATGAAAGGAAAAGTAAAATCATTGCTAGCTAAGACTTCTCTTTAGAACTTCCTTCGATGGAGAAAGACACCATTTCAAATGTGTCAAATTATATAGTTTGGTAATATAGTTTAGATTTTTTCAGAAAATTACATTTAAATGTCTTTATAAATGAGTAATACCACTTAAACATGCACATATTGCTGCAGTGAATTTCAGTAATGAGAGTTGTGAATTTTTTTCATAAAGCATCACAGTTATAAGACTGTTAAAAACACATTTAAATGTTGTAATAGAAATACCACACATCTTTTTCTGTGCTGTAATTTGTTAAAATCGTCCATTAACATTCGACAGCCCTCCATTCACTCTCATTTTATTAATAGATATAGTGTACTCAATTTCTTGCCCTCTGAGAAAGTACTGGCAATGTGTTCTGACCTATAATCTGTACTTAAGGGTTCAGTAGCTTTTTAGGAATGTTCATGGAGACTTTATTAATCTCTAATAAACTCAGCTCTTCCACTTCATTTCGTGGCTGAATGTAAAGTATTTGCTTTCAAGACTAATTATAGAAGGCAGAGCAGAACACTCAGAATTATGCCCCTGGCATAATTACAATAGACTTTGTTTATCTCCATGCCTTTAAACACCATTCAACTATGCAATAGTTTCCTTTTGTCCTGGATATTTGTTTTTGAGAAATGATATTTAAATTACTAAACAAAAAATATTAAAATGAGATGGCAAGAACAATTTAAATCTGATTGTAAGAGCAGCTAAAGCTCCAATTTAGAAAACAGTCTGAAAAAATCAAAATAAACAAAACAAACAAACCCCAAATGGGTAGCAAAATCATCTACCTTTAGGTTTATTTGAAAGCCATTATTCCATATGAGGGGTCTCATCTATGTTCTGTGATTATTTTACTGCTATTATAAGTGGAGCATATCCTTAAAAACCTCATGTCTTCTTTTTTATACAAGTTTCTCTTATACACAACATTTAGAAGACAGCGAGTATAAATGTACTCTTCAGAGGATATATAGAGAGCAGCTAGAGTAGTAAAACACTTAACCTCTCCCATTTCTGCTACAACGAGGGAGACTAAAATATGAGTCTAAGGGGCACTATAACAATAAAATACCATCAATAGCAGTCCTGGCATAATTCTGAAGTACAGATTAAACTCCTGGGACATCATCTGAGCAGATGTGGTAAGTCCTAGTGCTTTGGTAAGTGCAAATACTGCATGAAGTTTAATTCATGTATGTAATTCCAGTCTGTGCTCTTCAAACAACACAAACTTTTTTGTTTATGCTTGTCTCAATTTTCAAGCACCTAGAGGAGAATATAACATGGTGCCTTGACTTACTTGAGTATATAAATCCCTTTACTATCTTAAACCTGAAGATATGATGGGTTTTATTATATTATTCATTAATTACTAATAACTTGGAGGATCAAGAACCATGCTATGTAATACATAATGCATTAGGGAGTAAAAAAGACTCAAATGCGAAGAAAAGGTTATATTTCTCTTTTGTTTCTTTAATCTACTTATTCAAAGATAAAGAATTTACCTATGATCAAAGATTCTAATGCAAACTCCAGTTTATGGATTATACAGCTCTCCTAGAGGGGCTTGGAATATACAAACTAATAACAACATCACTTTTCATTTTATAGTACCTTTCATCTGAAGATCTCAAAGTGTTTTTCAACTTCAATGAAGCACATCTAAAAACAGCAAGTGATATACATGAGGGACATAGAGGAATTTGTTCAACTCACCATTGCTCATTGAAGTCTATCTCTCATTGTTCTTTAAACACTTGTGACAGAACTGTAGCAAAGTTCAATATGCTGAAGACCTCCCCCTCCTCCCTCCTATATTTCAGTTTTGAAATATATTAAGTTAAACTAATGGAATTCATGTAGGCATCATACAACTGCGTTGTAATTTGTGTAAAACACCAGGATTAGTGCCCTCAGCTGATGAAAAATGTCAAAAAAACTAAATTAGCATATGTGGCTAGAAACTCATTTTTTATGTTTTTGCTGAAAGAAATAAAACCAGATTAATCCAGGGAAGCAAATTAATTGAAAATTGTACTACACTGTGCCAGCCAGAGATGCTGGGTTCCTGTGGAACTGGAAATAAGGTAGAAGGCCAGAAAAATTTCCAATACCTCAGGCAAACAGAACATTTGTTTATCAAAATTCAGTCATTTCACAAAGGCTTATATGCTTCAGCTATGTAGATGACTATTTGAACTTTGTCCATGTAAATATGATGACTGCAATTTAGCCATTCTACTACATATTTTTAAAGAAAATATTTAACTAACTAAATAATTATTCTACAGGCATTTCTTCGCCATAATGGCAAAAGTCATATAAGGATATACAGATAAGCTACTGTGATTCAGAATGATCATACAAGGCTCTGAAGTCCACATATTTTGATTTTGATAACTAGACAAAATCATTGGTTTAAGCATCTGGAAAGTAAACATAAAATAAAAACCTTTAATTACCTTTCATGTCAGTATTGTAATGCTCCAGAAGGATAAATTTTTCTCCTCCGCCTGTCACCTTTCTCTCAGATTTATTGAAATCACATTCAAACACTGCAATGAATGTTAGGCACACATCACAAATTCCCTCTGAGGGAGCTGGCAAGCCAATGTCACACAGTATGTTTACATGAGGAGATGGTAAGTAAGATTCTGGAAGCAGATTAGGCAGGTGAATACCCTAGAAGTGTTAATCAGATGACAAGTTAATAAACTTAGTTCCAAACTGGGAAACTTGTAATTTTGTTATTTTTGCTATACAGATTTTACTAATTTATTTTTCTTATACAAGGAGTGCAATACAAAATTTTCCTGTTGTTATCCTTCTACAAATCCACTGTTAACACTAACTGACCTCAGGACTGAAGTGTTATTATAAGAAAAGGCTACAGCAGTGTTATCTGTTTGATACTACTGCCTTGTTAATTATTCTATACTAACTTATTAACAGTGGTTTCCAAATCCTTACATTGTGAAGACATGAAATAGATGCAAATGAGAAGGGAAAAATAATAATTGTATTTTTTTTTAATGTTTGATCTTTTTGTAAAGACATAACACTATTCAGTTTTATTATTATGAGTACCTATGGGTTTATTACATAAACCAAATGTACTTGTTTTTATGGAAACACAGCATGCTGTCTTATAACAACCACAGCTCTTAGGTAGAGCTGCAGTTTTCTAAACACTGTACTTTCTAAGTTTCTAATGATTATTTTTAATAATCATTAAAAGAATAAAAAAAGAAATTAGCATTTTATTCAGCCTTTTAGTTAGGGAGTGTAAGCCTTTACTCATATGCTGTAAGCTACTTAAAACTGTCATTTTTAATGTTCTCTTTTGCCAGATAATATAAACAGTTGACCAATTATCATAAACATCATCAGATATGTTTAGTCAATCTCTCCAGCAGCCAGCTGAACATCCAATCTTCTTTGAGATGTGAATGTTAATCTTTCCAGGGCATGAGCAACCCGGTCTGACTTCATAGCTGACCCTGCTTTGAGCTGGGGATGCTCTGAGGTCCCTTCCAACCCAGACTAAGCCCAACCAGTATGGTTCTGTAATTCAAAAGTAGAGCCATTTGTTGGATTTACTAAATTTCAGGTTTCATATTTGTTAGTATTTTGAATAAAAGAGACCCAGCAGAGTTAATGGTTCCCATCCTGTTCCTTTAAGGAAGGGACTATAGTACAGAATCTCCTAGTTTAAAAAAATGAAAAAAACAAAACACCAAACAAACCCTAAACACAAAAAAAAACCCAACCCCAAAGTCTCAAAATGAATCCCCAGAACCAACTAAATCAAAGAGTCAAACCAGACTACAAATGTACCATCATATTATAAATTTTAAGGTCATCTAGGGAAGCTGTATCAAGATTTAGAAAAAAAATATAGAACAGTTTGCATATACCTAGTCAAAACAGAAAATGTCATGTTTAACTTACTGCATAGTAATAGCTTTCCTGTGCTGTTCATATGGGGTTGTATTTCTTGATGTGTCTGGCTGGAAGAAAGGTTTTATAAATTCCTCTCTATCACTGTTCATTCTAGATTAGTGTGAAGGAAATCTTTTATTTTTGATTTTGCATTTTCTAGTGGCCTTCATACAATCTCTTTCAAATGGTTTTTCGTAACACTTCTGGGATAACTAATCTGGTTCTTGAAAGGAAAATCCCTTCAAGCAGCAAAATCTCTGCTCTGAATTGGTAGCATTTGCTGCACTGGCCACACTCTGCTAACAGCTTTAATCACTTTCCTTGGGGTCTTATCTTGGATCATAACTTTAGCAATCATTGCCAAGCTTGGATTTGCTGGATAGAACTAAAACTGTCCCCATTATGTTGCTTATATTCTCTACCCTGTCTATCATCTCTGCTCTTCATGGAGAAGCATTATTATGTGAGGCTCTGTGTTTTATCTGAGATCTTGTAACATCATTAAACTCCTTTGGAATATACAGCATTTAGCTCTACATTTTGCTGTGCTTCATCGTGTTATCAAATGTGCCTTCTACAAGTTGTCTTAGGTGTTAACTCAGATGTCAGATAAAATATGTGTATAAAAAAGTCCAAGTGTACAAGTAGAAAGAAAACCAGATATATTTTTGGTAATGGCAATGAGTTTGGGACAAATCTGTACTTAGAAGCCCTCAGTAAAAATATGGGCCAATATTTAGAAATATTTACATTAGTAAAATTTGTCTATATTCAGCATCCATTATTTCTGGATTTACTTTACTTATTTTAAGTTTAGAAAGAATACTCTCTGACACTGCATTACTTTTAGGCGACTCTTGTTAGTGGTCTGAAATGCATCTTTGAAGCACATTGTTTTTAAGCCTGCTTTATTAAGGACATGAAGATGCTCCCATGTTACATGTCAGCAAATATATGTTCATCTTTTGCCCACCAAAAAGGTGTACATTGTAACACAAGAAAAAATTAGAGGCTTTACAAACATTGTGCTTCATGACAACAGAAAACCTGCTAAAAGACAGTAGTTCTGCTATTGCAATCCAACAAGGGGAAGACTGGATGTTCCTTTATCCCTCTAATGTGTCAGAGAATCCATACAGATGAAAGACATAATGAATTTTTTCACAGAACTATTAATTAAATCTCTGAATGAAAAATCTCTAAATTATTTTAAAAAACCTAACCCATTGGAAGTTAGGGTTCATTAATTATTCTCTTGATAGATCTGATATACATACATATATATATATATATATATATATATATATATTTGCTATCGTAATACTTTAGGTCTAGTGCTTTTTAAATAGATTTTCTCATTCCTCAAATATGTTAAGAAGTGTGTTCTATATATATACCAAATATATCTGAAAAGTAGAAACCTCAGACAGCTTCTCTGACACCTGTATTGAGTGTGATCTTTCCCTAACAGTTCGCTGTTCAAGAAAACCATTCCTTCAAAAATCGGAGCTTTGATACCTAAAATCTCCATGATAAATTAAGAGAGAGGTGTCTGCTGCTCGCAGAGAGATGGGCAGAGAGACATTCCTCACTGACAATGTCTAGTCACCAATTCCGTGTCTATTAGAACTGTCTTTTTTGGACTTATTTTTATCCCAGACTCCAGTCCTGATGTGCTGTTTTCTGGAAATGAATTGCAGCTATTTTAGCAAGCCTACTTAATTTGAGTTCAGTGGTGCACTGTGGACACATATTGACTTCACACGTGCACACAGCCTTGGTAGGCATTGACTTTTGAGTGCTGTATCCAATGCAGGACTGATTTACAAGCCACCTACACTTTGCGATACACTCTACATCAGTGTTATGGTAGAGCTAGGAACCAAGAGTGACTTCGCTCCACACCAGAAAATCCAGATATCACCTCAAAGCTGATTTCCTGTCTCCCCAGTTTCCATCAGGCACAGACTTTTGCAAAAACATTTATTCTTTTTCCATCTCTGTTCCAAAAATACATTGATATATTTCAGTTTTATACATGCTTTGAAGGAATACCCACTATCCCTCCCATTATCACCCTTTGCTCCCAGTGATACCTGCAAACTTGGTTTAGGAGTCTTGTGCTTCCAGAAAGTTTAAACTGGTGATTTTACAGCTCTGATATCTGCATTAGTAGACAGGCATGGCTAAAAGATATTTACTCTCATAGAAGCAGATTTTCAACATGCAAGTATAAGATATTCAGTAGCAATTAGCTTAATGAAGAATCTTCATTAAAATTATCCTTATATAAAATTAGTATATGAACTTCAGTAGATAAGTCTTTTAAATGCAAACTCTCATCAATGTTGCTCAGTCAGCCACATTTTTTCTGTTTCCTCCCTTGAGCCTCAAGTCTTGTGACTTTACTTTGATGAGATTACTTTTTTTTTTAATTTTAATACAATTTTTAGCTTTTTTTTCCAAGGGTTAAGTACATCCAAAAGTGTGTTCTTTTTAGAAGAGTCTCTAAGGTTTCGATGAAGTCTCAACTGTGGTTGAAAGGAGCAGTTTCCCTCCCTTTCCAACTGCTGATAATTCACTTACAAGCTCAGGCATTCGAGTGATCCAGCTCAGCTGAGAACATAAGAGCAGAGATTTGTTTTCTGCTAATTTAGTTCTCTGAAAGAGTGTAGTGTGGGGACAGAGGAGCATCGATGCTGGGACAAGGAAGCCAATTGGTGCTGAGGAGTTGGGATCAGGAGCAGGAGGGGTGAAATGGCCCCTTTGTCATCAGCTCACAACTGCAGTGGCTCAGCTTCCCTTGGTGCTGCTCTCTCACTTCTCTCTTCTCTCTAGGGTCCTTGGCTCACACACAACTTTCTGCTGTCTGCCTGACCTCACTACACTGGGACATGTTTTTTTATTCACTCTTTCCTCTTATATTTTGCAGTTCTATAGCCAGACTGTCCATCTGAAACTAATTGATAAGTTCATCTATACTCAGTCAGTGTCATGGCTTGTAACAACATCCCAAGTGTTTGCTAGTGTGAACCACAGTTTGCTTTCTCTGCTTTTTTTGCCTTCAGCAGTGTTGATTTAGCCTAGTAAAATTATGAATTAAAGATCCCAATAACCATGCTGATATCAAATATTTATCAGTTATTACAGAGCAGGCCCTATTCTACCCCAACATTCAATTATTTTACCATGTGTGTGTATAAAAGCAAACAATCAAATAAACACTCTTCCAATGAAAGAATAATTCCTGCAGAAATGCAATAATAAATTTATAATAACTCATAAAATAATATTTGGATACATTCTTAAGGATCTAAGATCTTAAGGATTCTAAAATGATCCAGAAAAATGAAAAACTCAATCACACACATTCAGGTGCTCATTATTCTGTTTTAGAGGAAACAGAGCATCCTGTTGTGTGTAGTAATGCAAAGAGATGTACTGAAGAGATGAGGATATTTTCAAATACAGAATGCTGAAGAAGTTTTATGGCCCTGTCTATTGTTCCAAGTACTACTGCCAAATTCATGCTATAACAAATTGTTTTCCCTGGGTGTACTCTTCTGTGCTTGGGTTTCACACATATAGCAAAGCAATATGCTTCCCGTGAGTTACCTAAATGAGCTACAGTCTTTGATCTTGGTTTGCAAATGCCTCTGCTCTGTTGATACCACATAGCAATAAGGCACTGGATCAACATTAACATTAGATGATTATGGGCCATTTTGTCACAGAATAAGTACTTAAAATATTTTGCTCCATGTCCTCTCCCAGATAATCTATAATAGCAAAATGCAGCTGTGTATTTCTAATTTTGGAACAGATTGTTTTCATAATTTTGTTTTAATTTGTTTACTTACTTTCATTTTGATCTCTCCCCCTCCTACCTTAATGTTTCCCAGGATTTATGAGTATCTTGGAAAGTCTACAAGAACAAATTTTAAATGTGTGTTTTATGAGTAATTAGTAAAGCTTCAAGATTATCTGGACTAACACAAAATCTAAAAAATAATTTGAATAATTTATCAAGATATTAGGAGCAGGTCCCATGCTGAATTCTCTTAGAGCAACAAAATAATTTTAAGTTAGTCCTGCAGTGGCTGTTGAAAATTCCAAGTATGCATGAAGGACACTACCTTTTCAACTTCACTGACTGCTGAGAGTCTACCTCTTAAATGTGCCTTACGCTGTTTTCCTTTGCATGTTTAACTTAGTGAAATTGTGCCTGTACGTGCACAAGATGTATTTGAAAATAGCAGGTGTGTAATTCATATTGGTTGAGAAACT
Organism: Petroica traversi; assembly: GCA_025920805.1. Classification (NCBI taxonomy): domain Eukaryota; kingdom Metazoa; phylum Chordata; class Aves; order Passeriformes; family Petroicidae; genus Petroica; species Petroica traversi. Next base: position 17,056,663 of record JAHLSL010000019.1, read on the forward strand.
AGGAAGTGGGATTTTCTGAGCTTAAAGGACCTGGATGGCTTTGCATTACTCATGACTAAACATTACAGCATATGTCTGCACTCCAGGGTTCAGCATAGAACAAAGGTGTGAGAGTTTGTCTTAAAATAGCTCCAGCATGTGCCTGTGGCAATCTAAGCCCCCCAGCATGGACTTGGAGAGGGCAAATTTATCCAACTTTTCAGCTAGATCTGTTCCACAGTAAAGACACAGTAATAAACAGAGATTCTTAGGAGTTAACAAAACGATTTCATTTGTTATTTATTAGAGTAAAAATAAAGTAACTCAACTAAAGCTGTTGGGAAAGAATTGAAGTAAATCAATTACTGGCAACACTGGTGATTAGAACAGAGCTTGCATGCTTAGAAACAGACATCCTCACAAGCAAATCCAGGTTTATATTTCCTTACAAGGCAGCAGCTGATTATATTTGAGAAGAAGAAACCAGGGAGGTTATTTGTCATAGAGCATGTATTCTGTCCCTTGTGCTGATTTCAGGAATGGTAAAAGTAGTACAGATCCAGTTTGTTACCAGCTTAAGCCTGTCACAAATGTCAGGAAAAAACTGTTCATGAGAAAGTTCCTGAGTTCTTTTCATCTTCCTGGCTTTATTTATTTAAACATGAAGGCATTGTAAGTACATGAAAAGAAGATACCAGATCACAAAGAAGAACTTTGTTATTTTCAACACTGACCTTTTCAGGACAAATGTGCATATTTATTATGACACAATATTGTAAAATGAGAACTTCTGTTACATATTTTCAGTTGCTTTTAAGCAGTATGCCCTGGGATAAAAATTCCTGGAAAATCCTCAGTAAAGTGTGATGAGGAACTGGTGTGAGTGATACAATATTCTCCAAGGTAAAAAATAAGCACTTTATGATTTCTGTAAAGTTCTGACTAAATGCACATGCTTTACTAATTTCTTTAAGTCTGAATGTACTCAAATATGTAGGGCTATTAAAATGTGGGGGCTGTTTGGATTTTCAGTGTGCACCAAAACAGTTTCATGCTTTTGATACCTTAGTTCCTTAATTACCAAATAAGGAGAAAAATGTCCAGTTTCTTAGAATACATAGAATTTATGTTGAAGGCTGCAAATTTCAGACTTGACCAGATAGGAACCTGATTTGGGAATTGAAACCTTTCTGTGCTGTGTGTGAATGCAAACCAGAAATTTAACAGAGAAATAAATAAAAACAAAAGGTGTGAAGGAAAGGGCAGAAAGAAGATAAGGTTAATGCCAAGAGACAGGCAGAAGCAGTAGGTATTGCCAAAATCAGGATTCATGTCTCATAAATCCCTCTTTGTGGAGTTCACTGTCAAAAATAACTCCTCCTTTTCCATCAAAATGTGGCCTGCACAATGGACAGTGCATTATGGCTTACACTTGTTCCACTGAGACAGAATTCAGGGCTAATTTTAGTGGAGAGTGTGCTTTCAAAGAATTTTGAGGAAATTTTGCAGAATAATTTTTCTTTTGAAAATCCAGGAAATTAAAAACAGAAGGTTAGATAATACTAATTATCTTAACCCAACAAATATGATTACAAATGCCAGCCTCTAAAATGAGGAAGTGACGGAATTACAGTCACATGAACTTTAAGCTAGTTAAAATTGACATCAGATATTTTCAATAATGATACATTATTGGACAAATTTTAATCTGAGATGTGGTAAATGCAGATGCTCTTGAGAAACACTTTTATATCTTTCTGCCTTATATAAAAATCCTTTCCTCTCTAAGAATAAGGCTTTCAAAACAGGCAAGCCTTTAAAGCCATACATGCATTGTGTAACACCCTTTTTATATGTTTCTTATTCTAATCAGTTATGACCTCAGAAATAGTTCTTGTACCACAAAGCTACAGATCTCAGTAGGAGCTTTGCTTTGATGCCTCATTCTCAGATTTTAAAATGTTGAGTAATGATATTAAACCATAAAGACTTTTTTCCCAAGCACAGGTAATCACAGTTATTTTTTAATATTGATTTCTAATGAAAAATATAAAAATACATTCTTTTTTGACATAAGCTAATTTTGAATGAGTGAAAAAAAAATCAGTCATCTATTGCCAGATAGTAGGTGCCTCCACTGTGTTTATTGCATTTTCCTCTTATGCAGGGTGTTAATAAATCTGTAATATTTTTATGTAGAAGCATGTAAATTGAAAACAGTGCTCTCTGAAAACAATTGTTGCCTCTCTTCAATGTGACAATGGACATAAATTTGTAGACAAGGGTAAAGAAATCAAAACATGTCTTTTTGACTTTGATTTTTTTCCTTAGTTTATTTCAAGGATGCTTTAAGTATTAATAAGTATAATTGGAGACAACACAAGCATATTTTAGAGGAGACACACATAATGGTTTATTATTGGAATTTTCACTTGAGAAAACAAAACAAAAACCAAACCAACAATTTGCTTTTTAAAGTTCACCAAGAACTTAAATTAAGAAGCGATGCCAGACAAAGAAAGAAGTTCCTAACAAGCGGGCAGTCACTGGCCAGAGGAGATGTGGCTTTGCCTTAGGCCCTTCATGCTGTCAGTGATTAAGTACCAGGAAATGGATGACCTAGAGGTCATTATTATTCTTAATAGAAACAGTTATAAATAAATCTGAGAGTATGAAGGCAAAAAGGCTGAGATGTACATTGTCAGAAGAGAAGGCAATTCAAGTTTGGTCTCCCTTGCATTAGTCCTAGGACACTATCACTCTACAGAGACTGAAGAAGTAAGATTTAATTCACATGGGGTGGAAATGGATGTCAAACCGTTTGCAGGCTGGATTTGTTGACAGTTTGGGGTTTTTTATTTGGCAAAATGTGGCATTTTATTGTGATATTGTAATGTGGGTTTTTTTGTGGTTTAGTTTTAGTGGGGTTTTTTTTTGGTTTTTGTCTTGATTTGGTTTAGTTTTTGTTTGTTTTTTTTTTTTTTTTGTTTAGTGTTTGGGGTCTTTTTTTTGTTTAGTTTGGTTTGTTTGTTTGTTTGTTTTTTGGGGTTTTTTTGTTTGTTTTTGTTTTGTTCTTTGTTTTTGTTTTTTGTAGTTTCTGTTTTTGGGTTTTGGTTTGCTTTGGTTGGTTTTGGTTGGCTAGTTCACTTGGGGTTTTTTTTCAGCGTTAGGGCCAAAGGTACTTATACTGTGAAAGTCAGCTTCACTGTGTTTCACTTGAGTTGAACTTAATTTACCTTCTTTTTAAAACAATCCATGGAGAAATCCTAACTTCACAGAATCATAAAATCATAGAATGACTTGGGTTGGAAGGGATCTAAAAGATTATCTGATTTCACTCCCCTTCTTTAATCAAGGACACCTTTCACCAGGCCAGGTTTCTCAGGGCCCCATTCAGCCTGGGGATTTCATAACACATGAAATCCCCAGGCTGAATGGGGTTCATGTACAAATGTAGGCTATTGCTAATTTTTAAGTTTAAAAGAGCTCCATATCAAAGTGCAAGTTTATTCTCCTGATTTTTCCCTGCTGAAGCTCAATATGATGAACCACATGGATGAAACAAGACACTGGACAAGTGCAAAAGAAATTCCACCTGCATATGCAATTCTTGTTAAGGAAATTATTAATTCTTGACTGGCTTTGTACAGACTCAGAACAAAGAATGAGTATTCGTTGCCATGTAATGAAGGAGAAAATGTACAACTCCTTTGTCCTTTTTACTTATTGAAGGTATTTCTTTTATGCTCTAATTTTTCTCATAAAATTGCTAAATTCGTTCCCTAGAGTTCATGGAAAAAAAAGTTGAGAAAGAAGAGTATGGCAACTATTATTTTTGCTCTCAGCCTAAATTTGGGAAATTGTTCTACTGCTGATCATGAAGTCCTTTGTAAATTAAATCTTGATATTCTTTAAGCATATCTTGCTAGCCAGGCCAAAATACCAGACAAAAATTAGGTAAAACCAAGACCACTGCTGAATGAGTTGCATTTGTTCATCTAATTCTGGTTAGAAGGCTCTGAGGAGAGAGGGTGGAAGTGTTTCTTCCTTCATCCTACTCATGTTATGCATAAAGGTACAGAATCTAAATCAAAGAGATAGATTCAAATTAAACATAGCTTAATTCCTCTTCCATGACAAGTGATATTGTTGACATTATAATCAATTAAGCATGCTTTACTTAAATTATGCCTTATTATTGGATTATTAAACAAAATTTAAAAAGTACTTTGGCATTTGAGTACACTCAGAGATGGATGTCGCCAAATGTTTTTGTATAACCCTGAATGGTGCATTGCTTCTGTTTCAAGAGATTCTATTCTTTTTTTAGTGATTAGTATTTCTTTATTGTCTATAAATATTTTCATTTATGCATCCATTACAATAAAGTAGGCAAGAGAAAAGAAATATATGTTAAACACACAAGTGTCATCTAGTTTTGCAGTATCTGTGTGTTTAATCTCATTCCTAGGATATATATTGTGAAAGCAAAGATGAAGTGTGAGACTGAAAAAGTGGTGGCCTTAAACTGATATGCACATTTATTTTCTTGGGCAATTCTAACTATCTCTTGTGGAATCTGCTTTTCTGAATTTCTAAGAAATCTGAGAGGAGACTGTTCCCAATAACAGATGTCAAAATGCTGCAGTTAGGAACATTTAATTACCTTGCTGTTATAAATTAAACACTTCCATGAAAGAGAGCAGATATAGGCAGAATGTGATTTTATTTAGTTTTTCTAAAAACATATGAGAAATTAACTGAAAATTCAGTTGGGATTAGATTTTTTTTTTTAAATGCCAGCAAGCTTTAGTAAAAATTGTGTCTATTTAAAACAAACAAACAAAACCACAAACCAACAAACCCGCTTTTCTTCTCCATTCCTGTCAGAGCTCAGATTAGAACTTGTGACTTCTGTCATGGTTAGCAGTGTGTATCAACAGAGATACAGCATCAAAACAATTAATGTAAACTTCTTCCATACCTGGTCTCTGTATATTCAACTTGGTTTTTTGCATGTCATTAAAAACATGGCCTGTGGATGTTATGACATCTGTTTTTCCTGAGAGTAGAATATAGAGAACTGTTCTCAGCCAAAATAAGATATTTATATTTAAAAGAAAAGAAGGGTGTGAAAACTATTTTTAGGGAGGACTCTGATTTTGGTTTTTTTTTTTCCATTTGTTTCTTCCAAGTTGTACCATTAATTGTCTCAAGAAGCCTTTATAACATTTATTTACCCATAAAGTGAATCGCTTCTCTATTCCTGAGCACACTGGCTGGGCTGTGCCTGACCTTTAAATCACAGGAAAACCTGAGCATGTATTAGGTTCTTTTTTCTGCCTACTGCCTTCCTCACACACACACACACACGTAGCTGAATCTGAAAAGGTGCCATTTTGGTTATCCCAAAGACTGGAGAGGATATCTCAGTGTATTACCAATGGCCTCCATTAACCCCATGACAAAAAAAAAAAAATTTAAAAATTCTTTATTCTTTTATTTTTGGTGGGAGGAGAGAGGTGGGTGGGTGAGGGCTGGTGTAAACTCATATCAACATATATCTAAGGGCATGAAACATTTTTTATCTTTTTTTCTCAGAATATTATGAAAAAAAACCTTTAATATTCACTAGAAACTCATGCAGAATTCTAAAAATGTGCAAAACAAAAATTTTGAATTTCATTGCCTATTCAAAATCATACACAGTCACAGAAAAATCATATAAAAATTAAAAGCTCACAAGGAGTCAAAAGGACTTCCAATACACTTCTCTCTTTTTGTCCTAATAACCTCAAAAATATCCTGTTTCCATAGGTATCAGATAGTAACTTGACTAATATGAGAGCTATAAACATTATAAACTGAAGATAATTTTAATTTTTTTTCCCATGTTTATATTCAATACAGCATTTCATTAATGATATGTCAATTTTTTTTATGTGGTTGCATGCAAACTCCAAATATAAAAATGCTATTGCTGTGGAAAAACATCCACATTACATAAAAAATAACGAGAAAGATATAAAAATAATGGAAAACAGAAGGCCATGGCAGAGATTACTGTACAGGAAACTATCAAAAAGGACTGATGTTCGCATTATGTAGATTAAATGACCGTAGTATAGAGTGTCCTCAGGGAAGAGCTGGATCCATTATGCTGTTGTGTGTTTGACTATGGCAAAGTACTCATCTTAAGGATCTGGTTTTCCTTTTTACATGACAGATAATCGTATAATGATAAAGAATTTTGGACATTTAGGATCTCTCTAATCATGCAGGGGCAAAAAATGTGAGGTGGAGCAGAAGTACAGCCAGAAGCAAAGCAACCAAGCCTTGCATGAGCCCAGACAGGAGCAGGACTCTCTGCTCTCTCCTTAGCATTCCACTCCCAAGATCATGTAGATGGACTGAAAGAATGTGGGGGAAAATCAACATCTAGTTAAGAAGTGCTGAGTTTACTAAATGAAATGAAAGCTAATAGGAGGAAAAGAACCAAGCATTATTGTGACAGAGAAATAAAAGCTAATATTAAAGCTAATTATTTCTATTATTTTTGTAACAAGTGCAGTTTAATTTCCTGTTTGGCCACACTCCCTTTTTATTCATCTGTTTCTGAAAACACATCCTATTTTCTGATTTTCTGGAACCATTAATGATGACTGAAGTCAGGGGAACAGATTTGTAACAAGCTTTTGCATTAATCTGTCTTGTGGAAGAAGCTAAGAAATAAATCCCAAAAGATGAGGTACAATTGAATTTTCATTTAGTAGCCCCTGTTATCTTCTTTTGTAAATATTTTAGACTAATTTATTTCTCTGCTGAATTAATGGTCTGGTGTTTCATTTGAATGCCATTAAAGTCATATGAGTGAAGCAGATGCCAGTCTTTGTAAGATGAGTATGTATAAGTAACTTCAGTTTTTCTAAAAACATTTGTTTGGAACATATTTTTTCACTCAGAAAAAAATAAAATTATCATACCCAGCTAATTCTGCTCCAAAATAGTATTTCAGATTCAAGTACTAAATGGGCAAGAGCAATGATGGAACCACGCTGAAAGCGGAAAATGTTCTAATAAAAACAGAAAGAAAAATAGAAATTATGGTCAATTCCATAATAAAATATAATCACTTCATTTGTTCTCTTCTTCCTCAACTTCCTAAACAAAAAGATTCAGAATGTGTCAGGTAAAAACATATGTTTAAAGTAAGGAATTAGTCTAATTGCTAGGTAAAAATCATGGCTCTGTTTTACTTGTGACTCCCAGGTTACAATGACTGACATATCTATTATGTGAACTACTACTGATAAACTATCTTTTTAATTCAGTTTTTTACACAAATCTACTTTGATAGAACAGAACATGCTTACAAGGCATATAATTCCTTCTTTACACAGAGTATAATTACTAAAGGAATTACTGATCTAAATCAACATAGTCATTAATTGAAAAAGCTCATCTTTCAACAAAGAACATTCTAATAACCTTGAAACCCAGATGGCAAACTTCACTTTAACATTTTTTAATTTCTCTTTTTTTTACACCACTTTTTAAGTTCCATTTCCGTGAATATATTTGCTGAAGTTGCCAGACCTTTATTTTATGATAAACTTTTATGTCTTTGTTCTAATGCACAAAGGGGTTTCAAATGCAATGCTTTATTTATTTTTCAAAGCTCAAAGCTCCTTAAAAGCCTCTGATGCTTTTTTGTGGTATTTTTTGGTTTGTTTTGTTGTTTCTTTTCCTTCCCTCCCTCCTTCCCCTCTCCCCCTTTCTAGCAATCAGCAACAATAGGCCTCTTGTGATGCTCAAAATACAACTTCTTTTCTTCCTTGGTGTCAAAGAGTCTGCCTTCTAAGTGACACTCCTGATGACTCCAAAATGAGATGTGTATTTGAGGTTATTTGGCACTGAAAAGCTTAACTCAGTTTCCACTCTCTAGTCTTTCATGGGAGCAAGGAGCAAAGGTGAAAGGTTGTTACTAGGAATTTGAAAGACTTGTTTCTCTTCAATAGCATGAACTCATGTTGCCAGGGAAGACATAGTCCTGCTCTCATAACATCATTCATTACACTGTGAAACACAAGCTATTTATTAAAGGGAATAAAGAGAATAAGTTAAAAAATAAGAAATAAGATTACTATAACATATATAGTATTATAACTGTTTGTCATTACCCTCTGCTTCCCCCCCTAAAAAACCCAGTAAAATTATATCAGGTTCCTTTATATTTTTCAGTTAATATTCCCAGGAGTAAAGAAAATCAGTTGTGAAGACTGCTTTTATATTTTAAAATATTTTCTTAATAAAAGAAATAATCATTTTAGACAGATTTCCTCAAAGACTTTTTTCTTGAAATTTTTAATAATAAAACATATTCTAAAGTTGGCTTTCATATTATATATATAATTTTTTACACAAATTGCAAGTTAACATAACAAAGTGGAACAACAGAGCATCCAGTATAACCTCCTGTACAATTTAAGTCCATAAGTTTTACCGAGCTACTACTACTTTGAACTCAACTAGATATGCTTGATTAAAAATTTCTTCCAAAGTTATTTCATGATTACATATTCTGCACAAGAGATACTGTTCACATCACATTAGAATATTGCCCCAGAAATTAGAAATATCAGAACTCTGAAAAATTGGTATATATACTTACAGGAACAGATCACAAGGCAGGAATCATGAAGAAGGCAGGTTCATTGAAGGGATGTTGGAGAAAAGTATGAGGTTTATAATAATGACAAAGAGGATCTTCATAAATTGACTGGGAAGAAACTACTTTTGAGCCAAAGCCGAGGTAATTTTAACAGGAAAGGTTCTTGCTTTCATTTAAAGACAATTTCAGGCATTGGGAAGTAGCAAGATGTGCCATAACTGAAGAAAGAAAAAACATCTTTTATTTCTTGTAGGAACCCAAACATCAAAGGAAACTTAATTCCCTTTTACAATAATAATACCCAACCAAGATGACAGAAGAATGTTTGTCCAGAGGAATTGTTTCAGCTCTAGCCATGGGGCAGCTGTGCATTCAGATATTTAACGACGGGAAGAAGGGTGACTGAAAAGGCATGAAGGCAGAGAAACATATGGGTCCATAGGAAGAACTTTCTGAAAGTTAGTAAAGAACATAAATTGTGTTTTCTATTTTGGAAATTTGTACCCTAAATTCTTCTAAATTTTGATCTAGTTAACGCTTACTTTGCATTAGTTCAGCAAAATATTAAACTGTGTTTGTCTGTCCATATGCTGCCTAGTAAATTTATCAGCAACTATCATTTTCTGAGCACCATTCAAAGTTATGTCAGCTTCATTTGCTAAGTAGGAAAACAGTCATTAACAAGAAAGAGAAGAGGCATGAAATAAGAGAGATGGTAAAAGAGAGAGAAAAGTCTTATGTTTACCAATTTATCAGAAAATAAGTGTTTGCTGCGGATCGTCTCAGTCTGAATAACATTAAACTCTTCTTTGAGATTTCATTGCATCTTCTTTTTAATTGAGACTTTCAGTAGACACAGAAGACTTTAAAAAGATGCATTCTGACCAGTTAGGAAGTAATAATTCTCTGCTGAATTATTAAAGAGCAGTTTCAGTTTATTTTTTTTAAATCTGGGAAAGTGTATAAAATTTTATTATTAATTAATTAGCACATGTAAATATTTTATTCTGGTTTGGTTTTATTTTTTTTTATTTATAAAAATCAAAACAGGATAAAAAAATACCAATTAAACGGTTACAATGTTAAAAAGAAAAAAAAAAAGAGAAAACAAATTTCCTAGTAAATCAAGTCAGTGGCCCAGAGAAACCAGTACTGCTTTTCTGACTAGGCCAGCAGAATAAAGGGAATTTCACATCTGTGTTTTCATAAGCAGTGTGACTAAAGCAAATTACCCTTTAAAATTTTGCGTGTGCCTATATTTATATAGCAAGACAAAAGTTTTAGAATGTAGATGAAATGAGAATGCAACCATGCATGTGTATATATTTGTATTTATAGGCATAAAATATAATAAAAATAAACACAAAATATATCCATTAGTAATAATTTGATAAATTCGTAATAGTGGCTTTTAGTTAAACTTTCATCATTAACTTCAGGAAGATTTTTAATTTCTTTTTCTTCTTCTTATTTTTTTTAAAGCCAGAAAGGTCATTTTCCTGTTCTCTAAATACTTTTTACTGAGAGCTGCAATGATGACATGACAAATTGCTATCTTAATTCACTTCTCTGCCATGGAAGAGGAGCTCTTCTCTCTTCCTTCCTTCCTTCCTGTTCATTATCTCTCTTTAGCAAGTGAGTGATAGATAACTTTTATGTTTTTAATAGCAAATGTCAAACTTCTCGGAGGTCAAATATATTACAAAAATGTAATATAAATTATGTCTGTACATAATGTCCATGTTTGCCTCTACCTGTGGACACCGTTGGTTTGCATTAGATGACTGTTCAGGTGGCACCTGACAGACAAAACTAGAATTTAGGCATGAGCTTGTGTAGAATTGTGTTGGAGTAAAGAGAAGACAGCAACATGAGTGGCATACACCTAGGTCTAGCCTGAGGGAAGCTTTTGGAAGGTGAACGCTGATGAGGTCAATATTATAGATTTACCTTTCATTAGCTCTAATTATGCATATTTTCAAAGGTTAATATATGTGTTAGCAAGCAAACATGTTAGTATTTCCCTAGAATAATAATAATTTTTAAAAATAAAGACTTATGAAGCTGCTTTTCCAGGAATAGGAGGTCAAACAAGTTTTAAAAAGTGACAATATTTTCTGTGAAAAAAGGCTGTACATATTTAGCTGGGAAATACTGATGTTTTAAAAAATTCTCTTTGAACAAGAATCTGAAAGCCTTTGCTTTCATGTTGACACCAGATTACCTGATATTCAATAAGCCACTTAATGTCTTTTATTTTGTTCCTTCACTTGAAAAATTGGGATGATACTCTTATGTGAACTAAACCTAGTAAAGAGAAAGTTGATGATGCTTTATAGTGCAAAAATTAAAATTAATAATAAATAGTTGTCTTTTTGTTTGCTTTTTGCTTTTTGGGGGTTTTTTGGGGTTTTTTTGTTGGGTTTGTTTTTTATGTCTGTGTAGAGACAGATAGGAAAAAAAGAAAGAAAGTGGCCTGATGGACCTAATGGACACTTTTTATGCTAGGAAATATTCATAAACATGAGCAAATTTGTAGAACTACACATTCACATTGGAATTTTCCAATGACAAAGGCCAATTTTTTTTTTTTTACCAAAGAAATTACTTCTCATTTTATTCTATTGTCTTGTTTCTTTTAATTCCATTTTTTCAGTATTATATACACATCTATATAATTGCATCCCATGGACTATTAAAGAGTTTCTACAGCTGTAAACCCCTATGTTTTTTTTCTATGCAGGGCTCCATCCTTGAATAATAGTTTCAATTGTACTAAACTGACCAACGTGCTTTTTGTCTTCTTTTACTTTGAAGACTTGGCTTTATGCAGAATTTGAACAGACATGCAGAATTTGAAGTAAAATTTCTTATTCTTTGTCACACCTTAAAAAATACATCCCTTCAATCTTCTCTTAAACAAGAGATCTTAACCAGTTCAATATGATGTTCACAAATTCTTAGACATCCTAAACAATTACAGCTCTGAAGAATGTTTTGGAATAGCTGAGATATGATATTTTAATTATCTTTGAAAGTGTTCTTTAGGTTCTAAGAATCTTTAGGTTCTTTCAGAGCCACCAACTAAGAAATATGACCTTAAATCACTATGGTCAGGTGAAATTATCCTCAAGATCTGGCAATTAGCTTTCTATAGGAGCCGTATATATACTTTTTAGAATCTAATTTTGGTTATCTTCCTCTTACTGTCTTTCAGTTCCTCTGCCACTTTGTTAAGAACCAGAGGCCTCAAATTACTTCAGATTTTCTTCCCTCTTCCTGACTGAACTTTACTGGACAAACAAACTGACTTGAGAGTCTGTGCACTTTAATAGTGCATCCTCGTCACCTGTCCACCAACAAAACCAAGTAATGTGAATTTTCCTCCCATGCTCTGTATTTTTACATATTGTGTCTCTGTGAAAAGATTGAAAGTCACACTGTTTGTTTTAATGACCTACTGGGGTAATGAAATCCAGTGAGGAACTATACCTTATGTAAAGATTTATTTCCTTGTAAGTTAGAAATATCATTCTTGAATTTTATGGAGTTTTCCTGTTACAAGGTGAACAAGAAAATGGAGAGCTTGAACAGTCTTCATGTGTTCTCATAATTTTTACCAACCCCACTCAAATTCCCTCTAGCCCTTGTCCTTTCAAATATTTCACATATTCACAAACTTATGACAGGATGAACTGGTGAAGAAAATATACTTTATTTAAATAGCTTCAATTATATAATGACCTATTTGCATTTTAATAGAGATTTTGAGTAGAACACCTGAGACGTCCAATAAAATAGGGATTTAAATTTGCAGGTAATTAAGGATCAAGCAGATTGTGAAATTTCTGTTTGATCTATTTAATAAACCTGTTTACTGTCATAGACAATAATGTTGCTGACCCCAAATTGTCCCAAGTTATCAAAGCAAAAAAGTTTTCCTTTGACTGTACTAATTATTCAGAAAGTGAGCATTATCCATGTCAGGAATATCCTCTTTAAGTTGAGATGCTATTTTAGTTATTGCATCTGTAGCTTGAAATGGATAAAGCAGAATAAAATAACTGAAGAGAAAAAAATGCTGAATATATAATTATAATCCCCAAATTGCATATAATATCCTAGCTTTGGCCAGCAGTTGTTGTCTCTAGTTAGTTAAGACTGCCTAGGGACTAACCCTACATAAATTCCATTGGCATTAATAAGACTTAGTTCCATAAATCCCATGAGTATTGATTGTGGAATGAAACTGCACAGTGATTACAAATGGGTCAGAAGTGAAGAAATTGTACAGACAGATTGTCCCACTGGGAATGACTACTTGGGGATTAAATATTGTTCTCAGTTCACATCTTTGACTCACAAGTGCTAACGTTGCCTTCTTTAGACACTTGATTGAGGCAAGGTCAAGTAGTATTATATTACTGAACTCAGCCAAGTCAAATCGCTGTAACTTGGAGTTAGGTCTCTCTGGAATTTTCCATGTTTTACTCCTAATTGGCATATTCTTAATCATGACTTTTCTTATGACAAGCTGCAGCTGGTAAATTTCAGGGCACGTAACCTTTCCAACCGTGTTTTAATCTTTTCAGTTCCATTCTGGATGGTCTAAGTACTACTGAACTGAAAGAATAATTCACAACTGCAATGAGTGCAGGGAGAAACAAAATTCATACTCAGAAAAAACAGTGTTCTGCTAAAATCACTCCCCCACTACGTCTGTGTGTATTTAGGTGCTATTGTATTCTGAGTGCTTGATTGCTTGTTAATCTCTACTCAAAACATAGCAGATCTGTTGCAGGATGACGTTGAGGCATGTTACATGACCTTAAATGGAAATTTACCTTTATAAGGCAAGAAATGAGATCTTATCCTGCTCAAAGTCTGTTGATTGGTTGTCGATTGTTTGTTTAGTTTGGGTTTTCTTTGGTTGTTTTTGATACTTTGGGTGTACTTTTCCTTTCCTTTCTTTTCTTTTTCTTTTCTTTGACAGTTTTTTTCTTATGAAGCTTTATGTTTAGAATCTACAAAAGTCTGAAAGAAAGGGTCATCACAGAATATCTCCACTCCTTTAACCATTCCTAAATCTTTTTTTTGGCATAAACTCCTTTTGGTTCTGTAATTTAGTTACTCCAAAACATTTAGTTCTCAATTATTTTCAAGGTTTAGAAGAAATTAGGGTATGTGTGTGATGTTGTCTGTGTCATACTAATGATCTTGGCTGGAAGTTGTTTGTGTCTTGTTACATCAAAGTTCACTTAGCTAGGTATGATCCTTACCCTATCTAAGTGGGGCATCCAGCAGTGCTATTCTTGGCCTTATGTCCCCCTGATGCTGTGGTGAGGACAGAGCACCAATGTTAATTTCTGTGTCCTCAAGCCAGCCCAAAGAAATGAGGACATCTCCCAGGGCCCCCTAGTGCAGCCTGGCCTCTGCAATGGGAAGGGTACAACCCTGTCCCTAGACTGCAGGGTGGCCTCCTCAGAACTTTATTGCCCATAAGAAGGTTCTAGGACTCCAGTCCAGCATGTTAAGGTAGTGACTGAATAATGACTAAGATGTTTCTGACCTTGGAGCTGAAGTGAAGGCATTTGCTCCCTTAGTGTCATCTTGAATCAGTACTTTTAGCTGGGTACACAAGGGCAGGAGCACAAATGCTGCATCATGAGGAGTAGCAAATGGTCAGTGAGAATCTGCTCTGGTTGTCTCTGCCTCTCTGGAAGCTTTAATTTTTTGCTTAGGACTCACAAACACCTCTTTCTGGGAAAGGCTGAGAGGTGCCTTTGGCTTTATGTGGTGAACCTCACTGTTGGTACTATACACTATTATATATTTGTTAGTGTCCTGCTGAAGTTCGAGAAGGTCACCTACCAAGTCCTCTGGGCTTATATGAAGGTGACCTTTGTGCTGTTGACACAGTTTGTTTAGTTTGTTAACTAAACAAAATTTAGTTAATTCTGTTATTTTTGGAACAGGTGGTTAATGGATTTATGAGGTTGAACATAGCTTTGAAGTTACATATTTTGAGTTTAACATTGTCCTATACGTTATTAAGATCACCTCTTCTTCCAGGGGAAGTTATAGAATTTGGAAGCTAGATTCCAAAACATCTGTCTGCCCTCAATAATCTTTTATTTGTGGTAATGATATTAATTTCTACAGAAATAAATTTTAACACTCAGCGTCACAAATCCTTCTTTAGCTTTCTGAACACACTAGAATTATTCTAAACTAGCCTCATTTATGTCTATTTGAAGAAACAAAGAGATATTTTAGTGAGCCAGTTAATTGTGGATTTTGGTTTTACTGAATGATTCAGTGGCTAAATTTGTTGCCTAATTTATGTGAAAATACTACCCAGAGTAATATTGCCAGACTTCAAAGTCTTTTATAAAATCAAAGTCACATCTTGATTATGTGGTATACTGAATTAATCACGCCATCTCTCCTATTAAAAGCTAGATTTTTAAAAAGCATCTACTAATATTTTTCTTATTTATTTAAGGTGGATATTCAGGTAGCATTTGTATAGTTTTAGGTACATACATTTCATTGCTATTTTTGTTTTTATTTTATTGATTTATCTGCTTCACCCAAAATAACTTGAGCCTACAGAAACAGTATCCTTTTCCTTTTTAGAAATATAGCAGATATTTGAAATTATTAATTATTTACAGTAATTTGGCACTGATTGCCTGCTGAGCAAGTATTTATTTATATACCATCTACATGTATTTAATCTGTATCAATAGTCATTAGTGTCTGCAGATTATCTGCCCTGGAATGTCTCAGGAATTATTTCATACCTAGCAGAAGTCTCACCACAATCCTCAGATAAAAATCATGTTATGGAAGCATTTCTGATGAACTAAATATACTTTTTGAAGACACAAACTTTAGAACCCATATTTGACTTTGTTGCACTAAAAGTGTTTCTGGTTTTACTTTATCACTAACCAGTGTATTTGAATGTTTTATGGGAACCTCTAGTTCTCTTCCCATGTGGTATTGAGGAATCAAAGATAAGTGCTGTGGTCAAGTGGCCACAGACAGCAATGAATAATAGGAGAAAAAGCCTTTGGGTGTATTTTCTTTCCCTGGAATTGTTTTGGTGAATTGGTGAAAATCTAGATATTTTTTAAATTTAAATAGAAATAATCTCTTTGATCTTGTCTGCAAATCTAATTAAATAATCTCAGCACTATTTCAGTAAGGTATATAGATGGCTACTCCAGTCTCTACAGAGACTGAGTTCAGTGTTTCAGATGGAACTGAAACATTGAACTATTTTGACCACAGCTTTTCTAAAGTATGCACACATTTTAGAACAAACATCCAACAGATAAATCCTAACATTTATTCTTCTGTATTTTCCATTATGCTTTGGCTTCAGAACAAAATTTGTGTTCAGAATTTCATGGTCTTATAGTAGAATATAGCTTCTGAAAACAGAGAAAGGAATATGTAAATCCACTGCTTCTGAAGGGATCTACAGATGTAGATATAATCTGTGGTCTTTGAATTATTAATACAAATTACTGTCTTTATGGTATTCCTAATGTATCTATATTTGTAAGTCAGCATCTTTTAAATTGATACAGGTGATCCAAATCCTTTAACTAAATAGAAAAAAAAGTTCATATTGGTAAATATAATAAATATACATATTGCAATATTTATATTTAAACAAAGGTTATCCTCTCCCACTGTATTATTCTAGGACCAGCATCACTCGCAGTTATTTGCTGCCTGTTCCATACTTTATAATTCTAAACTTTATATGTACTTGAAAAATTATTTATTAGTCCAGGACAGAGATCAGTTAAGAATAAACATCTTCAGTTGAGACTTTGCTGCCACCATGGATTAGACTAGCCAAATATGTCACTTGTTTTCCCCATGATTTGAGTTGATTCCATAGCTAATCCCATATCAGGCAGAAGAAAATATGTTGTTTGGTATAAGAAACAAACACTGATAAAATTTAAAAATAACCTGAAGAAAATTAACTTGAATAAGAAATCTTTCTTGCTTAATGGATGAGAATTTTTGCTACAGGCAATTATATATATTTTCTGTATATCAGTTCTCACTAACAGAATAAATTTAAAAGGCAAACAATATTTGGTGAGGCACATTTTAAAATACAATCCATCTCTTTGCAAAGTTTTAATGAAAATAGGATGATTCAGAAGATTCATAGCAATGTTATGGTTTCCATAACAAATCTTTATCAGTGTTTTGCAAAAATCCACTTGTTTTTCTAATCAGAGGGTTAAGGACTAAGGATTGTCTTTAAAAATCTTGATAGCTCCTAAAGAGTGCAAGACAGCCTTATCAAAGAGTTCCATAACACTTCCCTCAATTATCTAAATAATAATAACAATAGATACCAATAAAGCTGATAGAATTAGAAGGTGTGAATAAATTACGGATTAGTTCTGTCAACAGGCAAAAAGGTACACAAATAAATTTGCTCATTATAACATTCATTAAAAATATAATAACCTAATTTAATAGAACTTTCTTATTTATACCTGCTATGCCTCTGAGGGAAATGGAAAAAATATTTTTGAATTAGTGCAAGTAAGATGGGCAAAAATAAAATTAAGCTGTTCGGAAATCACAGTTCCTTTCTGTAAAATAAAATGAAATCTGTCTCTGCCTACGTCTTCTAGTAATTCACAAAATCTAAATTCTGACATTTTCCAATCAAAATTTTGGTTTAATTTTTGCACCTTTTGAAATATTTGTATGAAATTAATTTAAAAGTGAGAAACTGATTCAATTGCCATAAATAGGCCTGTAATTCCTGCTTTTCACAGTTATCAAAGGGTTTTGAAATATTTAACAAAGTTTTACCCATACTAGGACATGGAAATGTAGCTTACCTAAAAAACAGTTTAGAAGGTTTCATTGACTTTTCTAAATTGTTCTCACATCTAAATAAAATACCCCATTAAAGATATACTCATAACTGACTTCAAAGGAATATGCCAGAATTTTTATAGAAATAAAAGATAGCCTGGGGTACACATGGTACAATGGAATTTGTGTCAAGGTATGCTCAGAAACATTTCAAACTTTAGTACTGTCTAGTGGTTAAGTATCAAGAATGAAAAAAGGAATAAATCTTCATAGGTTTTATCAATTTTTGTTTAAAACTACTTAAGTAATCTCATATTAACCTTTCTGTGGTACCTTTTTCTGTTTATTAACTGTGATGACATTTGAATGGCTTTCACATGCAAATGTGAAAATATTTACATGTTCTTATTTGTCTGATATCTATGCATAAAACTGGGGGGTTTTGTTTACTTATGTTGCTCATATAATTTTTACTTGTTTTTCTCATTTTACTATAAAACAGTACAGTAATTTTATATAAAAGATGATTTTTTCTCATCCTCTTTCTCATATTCTTAGTAAAGATTTGAATGCCCATTATACAGAAGCTGTAAAAGCATATTGTCTATCATTGTGATGTTCCAATTTGAAGATTATTTCCTACACAACACAGAAGAAATCTTTCATCAGGAAAAAAAAAAAGAAAGAAAGAGAAAGAGATTGTGGAAAACACACATTTTTGGCATCCTTTTGTGCAACAAAAATAGAACTAAAAGGAAAGGCAATTGGAAGGCCATTTAAAAAAAATGAAATATCTATTGGCTGTCTCTGCTTTAATATTTCAGAAGTTTGGAGATAAAAGGTATTCTTTCTTTGACAGCAATCATTGTTCAGGCTGTCATCACTCAAGTCAGCAATTTCATCGCTTCACAGCAAAAGCATCCTTAGGAAAAAAGGGGAAAAAATCCAGATGAACCACTTAAAAAAAAAATCCTAACCAAGCCCCCTTCAAGTAGCAAAAAAGCATGCTTTTTCCCCAGTATGAAAGGTCTATATTTTATAATTTTTCAGAGCTGAGAGTCATTCCAGTAGGATTATAGCCAGACCAGATCTTTGTTCACAGTAATAAAAGACACCACAAACAGAGTCAGTTTCTCGCTTAAAACGGTGTGGTAGCAATTTAAGACCAGAAGTGTGAACTACTAACAAGGTGGGTGGGTGGGTGTGATTACTAAGGGGTTTTTTTGTTGTTTTGGTTTGGTTGGTTTTAGTTTGTTCTGTTGATTTTTTTGGTTCTTTTTTGTTTTTTTGTTTTCCATTGCACTAACAATACATAACTACTGAAACTATTTTCCTACAGAAAAGGGAAGCAAAGGTATTTGAAGCTCAATTTGTTTTTATTTATCCTTAGAAGTTAGGATTAAAATTCTGGACGATGTCACTAATTGACAAGCAGGAAAACAAAGAGATTTGGGTCTGAAAACAATGAACTGATTAGTAATTTCTTAAATGCCTTTGTACAGTATCATCATCTTTCATGCTCGTTTAAAAGAAAAGAAAAAGGAGGCAAGAAAAGTAATGGAAAACCAATTAATTTTAAAAGGTGATTATGTAGCTAATTAAGAAAACTAACAAAATACCATTGGAGGAAACGGTGATTACATACATTTAGAGTGAAAAATCCATCAATAGCAATGGTAACTGCTTACACTTATCCCTGGGAGTAGTCAGCACTGAAATTCAGACTGAAAGTCTGTTGAAGCTGATGGACTAATCCAGGTCAATTTCAATTTATATAAGTGCTAAAATAGTCTCTTGAAAGATAAAGACCTATGGAAAAATGGAGAATGGAGTAGAACATTCAAGTACAGAGTCATGAGCACCAGATATGGACAAACATGAGCCAGTTTAGACCAAATATTAGTTGATTCTGGAACTCTGCTATTTTTTTTTTTTTTCAACCCAGAGAAAAAAGTCTTTGCAAAACCTTGAAAAATGCAGCATTAGGAACACCAAAATTGTCATCTTCCTTTTAATCATTATTACTCAATCTCAGTTGGCATGTGCAGCTACCTTGAATGCATCAGTTCTGGGTTCTTTCATATCACAGAAGGGCTCATTCCTGTATAACCCATGCTGCATCACAAAACTCTTATGCAGGCATGGCATTGATGTATGTGCTCAATCACCTCGACAACTAAAATAAAGCTTAAGATGAACCTGCTGATTAATGTCTTGCCTCTCTAGAGGCCAGAAGTCTCTTTCTGTCAGTTTCCTTCAGTAACGGTATTCCAGCAACAAACTGCAAATTACAACTCTAACAAGGCTGCTTACCTTTTACATCTCTTAGTACACTACTTCTCATCTTGTTCTCACTGGCTGCTGAGTTCTGGCTTCTTGTGAGGGGATGATAACTCCAACTTCCAGCCATGGCCTCCTACATAGGCAACTCTGTATGCACAGCTGTACTGCCAAGATTTGGGCTGTCTCCTCTGCCCGATGTTCATTTTTCCTCCTGTAGAGCTTTCTTGGGGAGTCTTTTAAAGACCCTGATTATAACTGGACAGAAGCTGGTCTTTGATTTGGTTCTTACTTAGAACTGCTTATTTATGAAGTGGTGCCATTAAATTTTTATTACAATGAAAGTAGAGGAGTAGGTTCATTTTTTAAATGAAAATTGCCATAGGATGCCTTTTTTTCAAACATCTGAAATAGAGGGCTGAAAAAGTTGGTAGTCATTTATGGATTCACCACAACCTTTTGCAAATGACCTGTTTTCTTTCACATTCAATTTTTATGAACTTATAAAGATCTGCATAATGAAAAATATTACTATCTAAATGCTATAATGAGATTATACTTGATATAATGTTTAACAGTCCTATGGCATGTTGAGAAATGTGAGCAGCAGCTAGATGACTTTCAAGTTTCTCCATTTTCCCATGCCTTAGGTATATTAAAGGTTAATTAATTCACATCTGACTTTTAATTGATTTTTTTAAAATTGCTTGATTAAATCACACTCTTCAATTTGTTTATCTACTATATTTAATATGTGATTACACACAATCTTCCAACTTGATAAACAATTACATTTCTAAAAGCAGGGAAATATTTAATAAGTATTTAAAATAAGACAACATCAGATAAACAAATTAAGCATTCTCTCTCTTCTTTCTTTTTCCTGCTTCTTCTGGTAAGAGACCAGATAAGCTATGTGTTGAGTCAAGAAATTGCATTAGAAGATCAGCAATTATTAAAAGATATTTTTCAAGTTAATGTATTCCAAGTAAAGTGGAATAAGATAAAACATGTTTTATAATTAATCTTTTTTCTTGTTAATCTTGTTTTAGCATTATGATTATTAATGATTTATTGCATATTAAGAAGCATTTTGGGAAAGGACTGGTAAATTGTGTTCCTACCTGGTTCCATTCAGGACAAGTCTCTCAGGTGTTTGAAAGCCCTTGCACACTACTAAGATTTATTCAGATATATATTATTAAAAATATTAGTATTTTGCAAATAAAAGTACTGATATTGGGTATGGAACTTGTAATGATCTTAATAATTCAAATGTACCATGCTCAATTCTCAGATGATTCTGTTGCTATGAGAGAATACTTTATGGATGCTATTGCCTCCATTAATTGAGTGAATTCCTTGCAAGAATGCTTTTAATTCTTTGGCTAATTAAGTAAAAAGTAAAATATTTCCTTTCCAGATTGTATTCCATTATCTGAAAGTTGAAAAATAAGTACCTAAAAACCCATGAAAAAATATTTTCCTGTTTGCTACAAACTCAATGGTTTGTGCCTTTTTGTTTCTGGAAATAGAATAAATTAATGTCACACCTTCCCCAGAACTGCCACTATAACACATTATTATTCTACACACACACAGAAGAGAAATCTGTGTATTATTATAAATACTTATGTACATGATAAGGAAATTTGTAGGGGAAAGAAGAATATTCTGGAAAATATGTTGTATTTTTTAGTTTGTTAATACACCAAAACAAGCTTTTAGGGGTTCCAAACAAATCACATAGGTATGAGTGAAAAGAGTTCCAGGCTTTGCTGGGAATGTCTGACTATATCATTCCTGGCTCCACCTTCAGTGTCATTTCCAAACATTCTTCCCAAACAACAGAAGGCCCATCTTTAAATAACACCAGGGTTGTCTGCTGCCAACTCATGTGAATGTGTAGGCAGAGAAACGCCAAACCAAGTGGGCTTTGGGCTGGTTCCAAGCAATTTTCCTGTCTGTTTCTTCTCCATTCACTGACAGCTTTCTCTCTCTCTCCTCCCTTTTTCCATTGCTTTTTTGTGACACCTGGCTACCAGAAAGCTTCAGGTTGCCACACAGCAACATCATTCAGGGACTCATCCAGGGCACCCTAGAGCAGTCCCTTCACACCTACCAGGACTTGGTTTACATCCTCTGGGGCTGTGCTTCAGAGAGAGGAAACATTGGCACTCCTAGGGATGGCCTTTTCCCCTGAATATCCAGCCCCTCCTGCACTGGGAGGTGGTTGTTATACACTGTCATACCTCAAAATTTGTCTGCTTATATAAGCCGGAGTGAGGAGACTCTCAAAATTTCTTGACTATTGCAGCTGCTCTGAAAATGCAGCAGGATTTGCCACTTCCCACCTGTCCTGGGAGCCTTCTTATCCACATTTTTGGTTAAGAAAAATGACCAGTCCTGCAAGGCTGCTTCCTGGAGGTGTGGCAAAGTGCTTTGATGAAGAGACTGCATTTGACCATGCCTGCCTGGTTCTGCCTTCTTCAGGGCAGACACAAAATCCTCTGAGGAAAAAAAAAGACTTCTTTCTTTCCATGTACTTTTACCTTCTTTTTTTTTTTTCACAGTTTGCACTGTTTATTGAGCTCTCTGTTCTTTAACTAAATACTTTATATAAAGGAAAAACTCTCAGATCTCTTACAATTTATCTTGTTTCTCAGTGGCATTATAACAAGAGCAAATAAATTTCTTGTTTCCTATCTCCTTCCACCAGTTACACAGGCAAAACAAACAGTAGTAGGCATGGGGGCATATAAGAACAAGACCTTTGAGAGCAGTGGTTGAACTGTGAGGGGTAATAGTTGCATGTAGATAACTCCTTTTTCCTTTCAGAGTGGAAGTGTTAGAATGTAGTTGTCCACTGGACAGAGAAGTCTGTCAAAGGCATGTATTTAAAGAAATGAGGGATGAGAATACCTGTTGGGAAGAATTTCAGATTAGCTGTGACATGACAAAACCAGCTCTAGCTCTCTAGCATTAATAAGATAAATACCACTACGTTTGTACAATGACTTGTGTATGAGGCAAGGACAAGGGCCATACAAAAAGCTCTATGAAGACTTGTTCAAAAACTATCATATTGATGGAGTATTATTCTGCAGTATCTAAAACCACCACTCAACTGCTTTTCTAGAATGGTTCTGTAACACACAAAAAAAAAAAAAACAAAAAAAACCCCAAAAACAAACCATTGTGTGATTTACTTCACTTCTCCAATAGCATTTCTGGGGTATGAGTTTTTAAATTTTTTAAAATGTTCTATAAAAAATTCCTAACCATACTTTTAATTAATTTTAAAAAGTGGAACTAGACAACCTTATTGATTTATTTATTAATTCATTCATTAGTTCCCCATGAAGAATAATATGGTTATAAGCTTTCCCAGAGGATGGAGAGTCAGGCAATATAGATAAGCTGACAGGATCTTGCTCTTCCTGACATGTTTTGTACTTGTAAAGCTACTTTAAAATTGATAACACTTTCTGCTTGCAAACCTTCACTTAAGAAATGATCATTTATCATTTTGGTTATATGTAAGGTCAATGTTCATCCATAGCAGGCCATGCATAAGATAAGGCATAGATTTTTTATCAAGATAGTCTCCTCCAAATAGAAGATAACACTACAGAGATTGTCTGCAAGTAAGATGTATGCACTTTATTTTGTAGCAGTGAAAGTGTTTTGGCCTTTGTTTTCCTTTGTCTCGATCATTTTGGCAGGAACTCTGTAGCCTATCAGATTTGGAGATCTGCAAAGCAGCACAGGAAGCATCGCAGAAAAAGGTGTTTACAGACAGAAGATTAAGATGGCTTTCAAGGATTTTTTTTCTCCCATTCTAATACAGTTAGACTGATGTATCCATTTGTATTTATTTACTCTAGACTCATATCTAAGGGGGACTAGAAAATAGTTTTCTAGTTTGGTTTATGACATCAGAAAAAAAAGATATGTTTCTTTTGAAATGGGAAAAACATGATCTAGGCCATAGTGCAGAAAAATATTGCTAATGTGGAAAATGAGAAAAAGGAGACTAATTTGGGAACTGTACTGTTTTAGCTTCAGATTGCTGCTTTTTCTAGAAATGAAGCTTCTGCTTCCATTTTGAATGTATCTCTCTCTGCACCTTTTAATTGCAGAGCAACTTTCTCTGTAAAGTTAATAACTTGAAGACTTTCTAAAGTTAGGCTGTAGGACTTCAGTTTTTATAATAGCAGGAACAAGGTCAAAATGCCCAGACAGGATATGTTAATGAACGGATGCAGGTTGCAATTTTTGGAATTGCTTTGCTGGTGCATTGCAGCAAATACATTTATGGTGTTAGTTTTTGGTCAGTGAATGCATACCTTTGATCTCCTGGAGTTGCACAAGAACAGTCAATGTGATAATTAAATGAAATGGTACTACAGTTGATTAGGTGGAACAAAAAATTCCTAGTAAACCTTACATTTTATGGAGTGTCCTGTTTATCCTGTGGCTTCCTTTTGATAAATTCAATGACCTTTATCTCTTATGCAACACTGACACACATAACTCTCCAATGCAAGGTTTCAGATCTGTATGTTAGACATTTACTGAGTATTAAATATCAGATTGTTGCACACTTCATATGCATGTATACTGTTATAAAATATGTGAACTTATGTTTATACGGTACAGTTTCAAATCTTGTAGGTTTCTAAAGTGAGAAAATGTTTTATCTCTATGTATAGAAAGGAAGATAATTACATTTGAATTCTCTTGAGAAATGGTGAAAAATCAGTTCTCAAACTTTGAGAACAGAGGGCAGGATGGTCAGGGTTTTTTCCGTTTCTTTTATGCAAATTATTTATCCAAGATGGATGAGAATCTGTCTGTGTGAGAACTGAATTTAGTATCATCATAGTCTTCTTAACACAAAAAACATTATCTTAAATTTTTTTTTGTTAAATCCCTTTTTTTTTTGCATTGGGAATACATATTTCTTATAGAATTTAACAAAATGTTGACCTTCTTTTTTGACCTCTCCTAACATTATGACTACTATTTAATACACTAATTAGAATATCCAGCATGTCAATATAAAATGGAATATATTTTAAACAGAGCTAATTTAGATATGAAGTTTTATTTGAAGTTTAGAGAGAAGCTGGAGCCAGACTTCTCCAACAGGAGCGCAATGTAAACATATAAGAAAATGGACAAAAGTTTTAAATATATTAATTCAAACTGGGCGTTAAGGCAAAAACATCTTACTACAAGAATGATCAATCACTCTAACTGTGACATGGTGGAAGTTTCATGGTTATCCTCAAAATTTGACTGGGTTTAAGTCTGGGCAACCTGGTCTGCATTTGATTTGAATGTGTCTTTGCAATTGGCTCTGCTTTGACCAGGACATTGGACCGGATGACCTCTACATGAAGTACAGGTTGTCTCACCAAAGAACACTAGAAAATCAACAAACTGCCTTTTATGCTAAGTAGTCACATTCTTGCCAAAGCTTGGCCTGTAGGTCAATATGCAACCCAGAGAAAATGGATTTTGTCCTGTTCTTGACAGGTGATTGCCATATTGAAATTCTTTATGAGTTTGCTTTAGCTGGTAGCTATGTTAATGTGCACAAAAAGAGAGGAAATTAACTGAATAAGTACAAGAAATAAAGTACTCTCTCATTCTACAGATGGCTTAAATAAATAAAGGCTGAAAAATTATTTAAAGAATTGTAGTGAGAGATTGTTTCTATTACTTCTAGTGTCAGTACTTCTTGCAGCACAGAACACAAGTTCTGCCAATCAGACATTTGCCCTGGACCAAAATTGCATTTATAAAATAATGAATATTTGTTTAATATAAGGTAATGTTTATCTTAAAAGATCTAAGACTATTGAGCTATGAAAGGATTATGACTTTTCAATCAAAATGACAGCGTATAGAAAGGAGAAAGGAGCAAAGCAACCTGCATTTTATGTCTACAGATTTACTAAACATGACTCAGACTCATGGATATTGCTTTCAAACTTTGTTAGAAATACCCAGTAAGCAGCAGTGAACTCTTATGCTTTCTTATACCCTGAAAGGCAGTACAAGAATGTTTTTTAGGGTTTTCTAAAGAAAAAAAGTCTTTGCAATAAAAAGGGTGAAAAAGGATGCTCAGCTGGAAAAAGGAGGCTTGGAAAGCAAAGCCATTTGCCTTTTCACCACCTGCACAGATATAGTAATTTTGAAGTCATTAGGATATCTGTTTTTCAATTACAGCATACACATTAATATGCTTTGCTTAAAAAAAAAATTGGACAAGCAATTTAGAAACTGTCTCAGACACAAGGAATGCTAACATCAAGCAAGTCAGCCCAATTGCAACTTGCATAGATCAAAGCTGGAAAATGTGTAGTCATCTAATATGAATAGATAGGAAGAATCATATTAAAGATCAGAGAAGACCAGAAAAAAGACAGAAACAGAAGCAGAAAAATCGCTGCAATTCCTATGTAATGAAAATGATGAAGTGAGGCAAGATTTAGTGAAGTGCATTGTTGTGGGTAGTGGCATTGAACTCTACCAGGAATGTTACCAAACCATAAACTCAAAAGGTATGATTATGAAGAAAGTGTTATGATCATAATTAGTGAATAAATAAGCGCTACATTGATTATTTGAAGCATGACACCTTCTAGTAAAATAAATACCGACAAAATAATATCACAGATCCCAGAACTACAGTAATAAATACTAACTACTGTAATGAATGCAAACAACTGAACCTTTAGACTACCTCAGTTGTTCCTACTACTTCTGAGTACCTACTATCAAAGTAGTTATTTTCTGGGGGTGTTACTAAGAGTTTAATTTTCTAGAAATTTGATGTACTGTTTTTTTTTTTTCTAGTAATGGCATGGTATTTATTACCTGAGTTTAATGCTGTTCAAGAGGTTAAAATGTCTAATAATACAAATCCCAGCACTGCAAAGAAAAAACATTATTTTTATGTGCTCCTTTACAACGGTTTCACAGAATGGGAATTTGGTTTTTTAGATGGCTTTCTGCATGTTGTGCTGTTCTGTAATGTGAAACCTTTACCCTGGAAAATACTTGTTGATAAATAATAAATAAAGACAGCATAGGTATACAAAGAAAAGAAACCATGAATACATGGTGCCTCCTTTCGCTCAAACAATTTTCAAGATTTTTCTAAACCCCAGTCCCAGATGTCAGTGTTTTCCTTCACACTCTCAAGTTTTCACTCTAGTATTCAGTTAAGAGAGTTCTTCAATTAGACATTATTAGACATCCAAATCAATCTTAAATGACTTTCTATTCAGAGATACTGAACGCATGTTATTCCCAGTGGAGTAAGAATATCCGTACATTCTCAGCAGTTCTGAGAATCATGTAATTTTGATAGATCTTTCTGTAACAGCAGATAATCAGCTTCTTGTATGTATTGACTTTTAATCATAGATTTTACTTTTCTCAGTTTCTCTCCCAAAAGGATTTAGCATGTACTGCCGTTGAGGGCTGTACAGATGTAATGCCTTATCAAGTCTGTGTTGCTTGTTACTAAAATGCAAACTGAATCAAAACAACTAAGCAAGGTATTATTATTATTTGTGTAGATTAAACTTAGATTTTATTTTGATGTAATAGTATGAGAACGTAAATTGCTTCTTTCTTTCTAAAAGGTAAATTTTTTTCTTTTCTTGTTGAGGTGAAGTGAGATAAGGACATACAGTTTTACAGTTTTTCTGATCTGTGAAGAAAAGGTAATCATGAGTCCAAATATGTACCAAGGAAGAATTTTTTACTTCATTATTTCCCCAGTACCTGGGGTTTTTTTTTGACGCAACAAGGTTTTACTGCAAGAAACCTTAAAGAACCAACTGAAGCCAACGGTATTTTATTGGTAAACTTTTGAAAACTGCTTAATGACAAACAGTCAGAAATATGGTTAAAAAAAAAATCTCCAATCAAGAAATAAACTAAAATGAACACAGATATTTTGATATAATTCTCTACATTAGCTCTACATCCCTAAAATAGCCATGGTGACTGATGAGGTACTTTTAGAATATCCTCTGAGCATGTCTTCAGCAACTTGCCTCAATGAATATCTGAGATGTCTGACATCAGAGATATGTTGAACTGTCCGAAACAAATAACACCTAAGGATTCACATTTGAATGTGAAGCTCACAAATATTGTGGATGTACATAGAAAAATCCTTTCACTTTGGGTATTAAGTAGGAGTGGGCTAGAGATGGCAAAAATGTATAGAATCATGTTATGAATCATAGAACCTTTGAGTTTGAAAACACCTCAAATCTATTTAAGATTGTGTCCAACAGTAAATTTAACAGTGCCACATCCACCATTAAACCATATTTCTGAGTGCCGGTCACCATCTACCATGGGCAGGTTGTTCAAAGGCTTGACAATAAATAAATTTTTCCTAATATCCAAATAAATTTTTCCTAATATCCAAACTAAACCTCCACTAGCTCAGCTTGAGGCTATTTCCTGTAGTTCTATGATTTGTTTCTTGGGACAAGAGACCAACACCCACCTCACTGCAACCTCCTTTCAGGTATTTGTATAGAGCGACAAGATCTCCCTTGAACCTCCTCTTCTCCAGACTAAAAAACACCAACTTCCAACAGTTTATAAAAACTGTTGAGAATTTAAAAGCTAATGTCTTTTCTGACTGCTGTTTATATCTGTATTATGTTATTAATTCAGCAGGTAGCCAAAGAATACCAATTCCTTCATTTACTACACATCTCATGTTTTGCAGCACTTGACTGGGTTCTGATTTGATTACACATTTAGAGTATTACCAAAAAACAGACACCTGGCTCATTAGCCAGCAACACTTAGTCATTAATGTGAACAGGAATTTACAGCATAAACTTCAGTTTCATTTTCAAGCCTGTGTGCAATAAAAATTTTGTAAAATTCCACATAACACATTAATTCAAACATCCCTAACCTGGAACACCTTATTAGTTGCATATCTCATCTGTGGAAATACTGTCATGTTAGCATTAGGGTTTTACAGCAGAATGAATGGATATGGTTTTGTGTAGACGCTTGAGTCTGTATTTGAAAACACAGTAATTAAAGATGTTTTACAGTTTAAATTGCAAAAAAAAGTGTTGATTTTTTGTGGATTTTTGTTTTTTGTTTGGGTTTTGTTTTTTTGTAATTGAAGACACGGTATTGAAACAGATTTCAGTGTTGTGATATCTGAGTAATAGGTTTGGGCAACACTTAATATTAAAAACTGCCAGGAAAACAATTAAGAAGAGATTACTTATTTAGCTCCTTATTAGACAACCGACAGTAAAATGAAGTCTAAAGTGGAACCTTCTTTCTTTCCCCAGCTCAATGAATGGTGACTGCCACTTTTGATTTGTGCAAGGCTAAATCATTGAACGTAATTTCCCTTAATTCCCCATTTTTTTCTTATATTATTTTTAGCTGTCTGTTTATGAATGTGTTGGTTTGGCACAGCCTGTTTTTTGGTAGCTGGGGGGGGCCACAGGGGTCGTTCTGTGAGAAGCTACTAGAAGCTGCCACCATATCTGACAGAGCCAATCTCTGTTGGCTCTGAAAATGGACATGTTGCTGGCCCAATTAGAGAGATTGGTAACACCTCTGTGATGACATATTTGAGAAGAAAATGAAAAAAGTGCATGTTTTGGTTTGTTTGTTTGTTTTTAGTTCCTTGCTTGGAAGTGAACTGTGCATCAAGTACCATGTCTGAGGGTCAAGGTCTATAAACATGGATTTTCCCTCTCATGTATAGTGTACTGCATAAATAATGATGTACTTAGAGATTAAAGTGTGGTGGGGACTGCAAGCTTACAAATACAGTTTCTAATTCATGGTCAGGCATGTAATTTAACATGCTGATGCTCTTGGGGAGCTAGGTTATCTAGCTGAAACAACCTTCCTACAAAAATAAAGAATATTCATGAAGCTAAGATGGTATGTGAACATATTTAATACACACACATATATCCACATAACCAGACTTGATGTTACTTAATTTAAAGCACTTCGTGACCTCATAAGTCACCCTATTACCTTCTTTTTTTTTTTCTTTTCCTGATGGGCTTGATATTGGCTGTCTGCCTCCAGTTCATTTCTCCTTAAAAGGGAGGGGACTGAAAATATGATGGAATACTTCTGGGTTGAAATATAGACAAGGGGAAACCCTTACCAATTAATATCACACATGAAATGGACTAAACTTAGGGAAGGTTAATTTCATTTATTTCCAATAAAAAATAGATTAAACCAGTGAGAAATAAAGTCAGAACTGAAAAATCCATCTTCTATCCACTCTCCCTTCTCCTAGGCTAAACTTCCTCCTTCATAAGTCCTCCACTTCCTCCTGCAGTTTCCTCCCCCATCTTACTAGTGGATAAATCAATTGTTTATTGTGTTATACCTTCCCTACATGGCAAATGAGCTTCCCCTTTTCTATTTTTATTGTGCTTAGTCTACTTGCATTCCACTCAGTCTTAATTGCATCAATGGTTTTAATGATATTGATTGTCACAAGTTCAATTGTATAAATTGAGGATAGAATTTTGCATAGTAGTATTTGACGGTAGTTTATGAACATTAACTTTTTCATGCAGTACTTTTGCACTCCTGTTGTGTACATATATCACGATAAATAAAAATAAAGTAGCTAATTAGAAAACATAAAAAAAAATTAGAAGAACTCATTACTTAATGAGTTGGAGAGTTGGAAACTATTTGAAATGTTGCCATCAAAAAGCTATCTAGCATAGAAATTACAATGTGTTTGCATCTCATGTCCTTGTAGAAGCCACAAGAGCCAAGAAATCCAAGACTTTATGTGTAAATTCAAAGAGAGGAACTGCATAAAAATAGCCCAGGGAGCTCAAAAAAATGCAAAAGAAGATTGGCATGATTAAATTGCTGAGTCACAGAAAATATTTAATTCAAGAAGACATCATTCGGGAAAGTGAAATTGTATGCAACTGAAGAAAATTAAAGGAGCAACAAATTCTAGCAGGTTAAATATAAAAGGCAGTCCAAAAATAGAGTTGGAGAACAACTTTCAAAAGGCATAAAAGCCATTAATAAGTTCTTTCCTAAAGGCAACAGAAGCAGGAAACCTGCACAGATATGTGAAAAAATAAGCTCCCTGAAATAATAATGTAATAGCAGAAATAATAAATGAATAATTTGCATTTTTATTCACTGTTGCAGAAATTTAAAAAGTCGAGATTCTTGACTTCTTACAGGGAGAGCTTCAGAGGTCTGATTATAAGTTGGACGGCTGGTAGGATGATTAAAAAAATAAACAGCGAAGTGAACAGCAACAAATTGCCATTATGTTTTTCCCTCTCGAAATAGTGGACGAATGCTCCTTGTTTGCTGATAATTCAGTGATCAGGACTCTTATCTGAGATGCAGGACTTCTCCTTGAATTCTTTCGTGTGTCTGAAGCCACTTCAGCTCATGAGGCTGCATGTGAAGTACTTGGGCACAAGGCATTCTGTTTTCTATTTATTTCAGACAGATGAACTCCAAGTGTCCAGATGAGACCAACATTTCTTGTGATCACTGGCTAAGTACTTTTGTCAATAGAGAAACTCTGAGGTAAAGAAATGAAGGAACACTTCTTAAAAAAAATTCCAATAGTCTGGTGGATTTATTACTCAGCAAAAAAAGAGACATATTGTAAGTTTGAGCACAATTAGGCACTGGTAGACTTGCTTGTATCTTTTTCTTCTGTTCGCACTATATTTCTGCCTGATTTTTCCGTGGATGTGAAGTTGGTATTTAAAAATACAAGGTCACCATGAAGAATTGCATGTCAATATCCTATTAAATTAAAGACTTATTCGTCAAGAAAATGTTACAAAAAGCCACATAATTTGTGCCATATTATATTTATACACAAAACATTTTGATCTATTCTGTACAACTGACTGTAATGATGAATCATTTTTGGTAATGATATTTTCTATAATGGAATTAATGTTACAAAGGACAAGACACATTTTTTGTCATTTTAATAGCAACAAAATGAGGAAAAAAAAATTTGTAATTTTTCACACAAATGGGCTATGGAATGTAAAGGTGTCAATTAGCTACCATATACACATTGGTATTTAGGTTTGCAAATAGGCTGTTAAAGGAAACTTGCTAGGTCCTCACTATCCATGAAACATCATCATGCCCAGGCTTGATATTTAATATATACGGATGATAACACTGGCAGCTTGAGTAATATATATTTTAAAACAAAACAAAACAAAAGGATAGTTTTGAAACACTCCAGTAATAGACACAAGCAGTACTAATTAATGACTGTCGGAAATATGATGGTGGGAGAAAATAGTGAAACCTCCGCGGTGAGGGGAAATCAGACAATGTTACTGTTATCCAGTAATATTATGACATTTATATCTATGTAAACCTTACAGCTGATTTTTTAAGTTGAACACTTCACCATTCCCAAGCACTTCAGAGTAGGATTGCATATGCCTTCTTTCAAATCTTCTGTATGACACAATTCCAACAATAACTTTCATTTTGCTGCTTTTTGTTTTGTTTTAAATAAATAGAATTAGTAAAGTAGAGCAACAAGAGTAAATAAATCTGAAAGTACAATTGAGAAAAAAATTATATTTTTATGTACTTATTCTGTCAGAACATGTATTTTTCTCCAGAGCAGCATAGCTGTCATTTGCCCTTTATATCCCATGTTTCTAGGTGTTTCTGCAGAGAAGATAGTACAGTTCTGAAGGACTCATTCTTTAATGGACAGATGTGATTTTAAAGACTCAGCTATGTTCACATTGGAAGTGAAGTGATAGGTGACAGAGGTAGGGCAAATGCTATACCAAAAATAACTACTATAGCAGTTATTCTTGATGCTGTGTTCTCTCAGCACTGCTTCCTGCTATATATATATATTTTTATTGTTTTCCAGAAATAAACAATCAGCCACTTGCTTTATCTTCCAGCCTAATAATCCAAAAGTTATAGACAAGTTTAATCACTCTAAAATAATTACTAAAAAAAAAAGTCTCAATATCATTCATGTACCATGTCCTGTAAAAGAATCCAAGGACCAAAAAGGTGACTCATATAGGATACTGGGTTGAAGAGCAGTTACTACTTATAAAAAAGCCAACATTAAAAATCGAAAGGTTGGAACTAAACCAAATTGAATTATTTAAAAACACTCTATCTGAAAGAAGTAGAGTGAAAAATTAATATGGAGAGGTGTGGCCGGTGGCGAGGGCCGGACAGCTGACCACAGGGACAGCCGGCGGCTTGGCGGCTTGTTCTGAGAGCTTCCTTTTCATGAAGTCAGCTTCAGCTAGGGACTTCTTTTCCCCTCGCCGCGAGCCGGGCTTCCCTGGGATGGTGGCCGCTGTCCTAAAAACCGGAGAGGTGCTGAGAGAGAGAGTGTTCCTTTGCCCGGAGCCCCAAATCAGACAGAAGACACGAGGGTCCGCTCTGCTTGGGCTCAGGGGCAAAAGACCCGGAATGGCCCAACATTCAGACTTTTATTCTGAGGGTTACAACTTATCTCATAACGGTACAGGGGAGGACACGGAGAAGGGTTGGGAGGTCAGGATGCAGTCAGGAAGGAGGAAGGGAGGAAAGAGTGAGACACAAGATACTATTGTTAACTGGGAGGCAAGCGGGGGGGGAGTTCGACTCCCTTTCCAAGGCCAAACTTAACTCTACCTCCAGAGGGGCCTCACTTTCTAGGCCCCCAGAAATTCTTCAGGGGGTATGTCATTCTCTGAGCTTGAACTACCACTACAGAGAGGCAAAACTTTATGCTTGTTTTTTTTTTTTATGTTTGTTTTTTTTTTTTGGCCAAGTAAAGTGTTCATTATTTAATGGCCTTTGGTTCACAACACAAGCTTGTGTGAAAGGATCTGATATAGTGAACCACACACAGTTGAGTGGCATTTAGAAGACAAAAAATTAATTTGTATTCTGCTAAAGATTATTCAAGTAGATAGACTGAGCCATTTATACATCCTAGAGTAAGATGAATAATGTAAAGAAGTTGCAACAACTTTCACAAGTGATATCACATATGTGAATGCAGGTCACTGCAGCTGACTTGGCCTCTTGAAACCCCAAACCCTCTAGTAGAAAACTTGAAAACAACATGTGAAATCATATTGCCAACACTAAATTTAAGGACTAATATCTAAAAAGCCCCTCCTGAGGACTCCTTCTGCAGTAGGAGGGTTTCATTACTATCCCTGAATTTCCTCAAGCGGTGCCTAACTCACCGTTGTAATGGCAGAGATGTAACTGTTGAGGACTGAATATATTCATGACAGCCTTAGCCTTTCACCTTGCATAGGTGAAAATCTTTTGAGAGCTTTTGCAGAGCCATTGTAACTCCTCATAAGTGCCTTACAGTGTGCTTGCAATTATGAGTCTATTGACTCATGAGAGTAAGAGGAAATTAAATTTGAAATGTGTGAACTGAACCAGACCATATGGACTCCCCAAAAATATTTTCCATCACAGGACTACAGTTTTCATCTTCCTTGACAACTGAGAAACAAATATGCTGGTTCCTATTACCACCCAGGAACCCTATACGAAATGTACATTGACAATATGTAAGAAGTTCAAGCAATATTCAGCATCACAATCACTGCAAGTCTGAGTTTTCTCTGCTCAGAAAGATCACTTTATTTTGTATCTGTTACAGAAGTTCTGTTGACTTCCCCAGTAATTTTTGAAGTATGGGTATATGTTGATTCTATCTGAAATCTGTCTTTTAATATTTAACTACATAATGGTATCACACATAGACACTTCAAACTATGCAGGAAATCTTCGAGTTCCTTGGGTGTTTTTGTTAAATACTCTGAATAGGAAGAAAAATAATTAAAACAAGAATTTATTATTTATATTACACACAAGGCAAAACAGAGTCAATTCTCTGGCTAATTATCCTCTCCATACCTGAGTTACTATGAGCTAGAAATATTTTTTTAAATTACCTAAATGCCTGTGCAGGTTATCTGATAATACCAAGAGCTTATGAAAATTTTCCCATTAAAAATGTACAATAAACTCCTATATTCCATAATTTCAAAAAGTAACCTGAAAACCTCAAACAACATTGACAAGGAATTATAGAATTATATAGAAAAGAGAAGAATTTACATTCTAAAATTACATTAACAGATAAGAGAAATACTTAAATAGTAAAATAAAAGCTCCCTAATTTTGCACTCCTTGTTTTGTGTTGATTAAAAATAGAAAAAAAAATTGAAATTCCTGTATATTTTATGTCAAAACCTTATTTTTACTGTTCAGCCTGAAGAAGAGGATAGTGAGGGGAGACTTCATTGCAGATAGAACTTCCTGTTGAGGGGAAGAGGAGGGGCAGGCACTGATCTCTTCTCTGTGCTGACCAGTGACAGGACCCAAGGGAATGGCATGAAGTTGTGTCAGGGGAGGTTTAGGCTGGATATCAGGAAAGCGATCTTCACCCAGAGGGTGGCTGGGCGCTGGAACAGGCTCCCCAGGGAAGTATTCACAACAGCAAGCCTGTCTGAGTTCAAGAAGTGTTTGGGCAATGCTGTCAGGCACAAGGTGCGACTCTTTGGAGTGGTTCCGTGAAAAGGGCTGGGAGATGGACTCACTGACCCTTGTCGGTCCCCTCCAACCCAACATATTCTATGATTATTTTCATTAATTTCTTTATTTACTGTATGTGACTAAAGGAAAGCTGTATTCTGCCACCATTAGTTGCACTGATGAGAACTAATTTTGGTGAAGGACATGTGGAAAACAGGGAGATGATGTAACACAACTTCCCCAAGAATAAATTATGCCTGTCCCAGCCTTCTGTTATGGAGAAACTACAGCAGTAGAAAAGAGAAGGGCTGACACTTACCTGATGTGAAGGATCTTTGATACCGACCCTCACAACATTCTTGGAACTAAAGTGGAGACATATGGTCCTAGATGGATTGTTTGATGGATAAGGAATTGGTTAGATGGCCATAACCAAAGAGTTACAGTGAACAGTTCAAAGCTCCAGTAGAATCCAGCAACAAGTGGTGTCCCCATTGGATCCGTGTTGAGGCCAAAACTATTTCATACCTTCATCAATGGAATAGTGGGATTGAGTTTGTACCACCTCTTTATCAAGGTGAAACCAAGCTGAGTGACTAAAGGGAAACTGGCATGCTAGAAGGAAAGTCATGCCAATTTAGGGGAAACATTAACATGTTTGAAGAGTGGTCCTCTGCAAATTTTATGAACTTCAACAAGACCAAGTACAAAATCCTGCACCTGGACTGTGGCAATTCACAATACCAGCACAAATTACGGGATAAATTTATTGAGAACTGCCTTGTGAAGAAGGACTTTAGGATGGATGTAAAACTGAAATTGATCTGGGAATGTGTGCTTGCAGTCCAGAAAGACACCTGTGTCCTGGGCTGCATAAAAAGAAGTGAAAACAAGCAGAACATGACACTGTTAGAACAAGTCCAGAGGATGACACAATAATGATCAGACTGAGGACAGGCTGAGAGAGCTGGGTTCAGTTTGGAGAAGAGAAGGCTCTGGGGAAATTAGAACTTTTCATGGTATAAAAGGAGCTTATAAGAAAGACAGAGTAAGACCCTTTACCAGGGCCTGTAGTGACAGGATAAGGTTAATGGTTTCAGACTAAAAGAGGGCAGATTTAGATTAGATTTTTATTGGCTCTAAGGAAATAAATTTTAACGTGAATATAGTGAGGCACTGGAACAGGTTGCCCAGAGAAACTGTAGATGTGTCATTGTTTGAATGTTCAACATCAGGTTGAATGGAGCTTTGAGCATCCTGATTCCATCAAAATTGTTCCTTTACATAGCAGGGGGGTTGGAATAGGTGATTTTAAAAGTCCCTTCCAATCTAAACCCTTCTATAATTCTATGATTCTATTTTATATATATATATATATATATATTTATTTATTTATTTTAGAGATTGAGAACATTCTGTAGTTTGCAATATAAATGAGAATAGAGTAAATTTTCTCATGTCTCTTTCTAGACTTCAGCAGTTCCATCAATCTTACTACATCTCAGAAGCATACACCATCCTAGGGCAGCACTGATCAGGCATCATGCATTTAAATTTGACATAGCTGTTCAATAGCTTTCCTCTCACCTGCACCACTTTGGTTTCCATGATTAATCTGGTGACAAACCATAGGTGGGAACTGTAACAGCTTTTGAAAACTCCAGACTGATTCACCTTTCTGTCATGCAGTGAGCTCAGACCTACAATAGATCTAGACGCAGGTAGCATTTCCCTGAAAGTCTGCACTTGAAGGGGTAAGAGTTATGATGTGAGCAATTTCTGGTTTTGTGTTTCTTATAGAAAACCCTTACCAAGATCCAGTTTCCTGTTGAACAGCCACTCACTCACATGAGCAATCTGTCTAGGGTTTAACTAGATCTGTTAGTGCAAAATGCCTGCAGTTCAGTCCCATTTTTGGTACAAATATTTTTCTTATAAAGAGCAGTCATGTCTTCCATTACAAATTAGTAAAATGAGCTGGCTGGATAGCTGTTCTTGAAGTAACCTTTAAATGCTTCACATGCGCTCTGCAAGTCCTGCTCAGATTAACATTCAAAGGACTTCCAGAGGAGGCTTCCATTGATTCCCTGGGAA
This sequence comes from Petroica traversi, assembly GCA_025920805.1. NCBI lineage: Eukaryota > Metazoa > Chordata > Aves > Passeriformes > Petroicidae > Petroica > Petroica traversi. The sequence goes on from JAHLSL010000019.1 coordinate 17,094,155, forward strand.
TTCCCCATAGCTGGAAAATGTCACCTTCAGAAACTGGAGATGTTTTTAATCAGTTTCTCTCTTATATAGCTTTTCTTTTATCTTGTGCATTATTTTACAGTTAAATATAATTATTTATGTGGACTTAAAAAATAGAAGTATGATGGAAGCTCAAAAATCAGCTGGACTTAAATGTTTAATTATTCTCAATTTTTTCACACCTATAACCTAAACTTGTTATAATAAAAACATACCTATAAAATTAATAATAATAATAATAACAAAATCTATAACTTGTTATAATTTTGATTTTTTTAAAAATTTGAAAATAAGTACTAATCAGAGGTAGAGACAGTGTGGGGAAAAGGCAAAAGCACCTCTCTGATAGCTTCATAGAGATGATGCAGCCACATATATATATTTCATACTATGAATCCAAGAGGGTCTTTCTAATATAAAACTTGCAGGTGAAAAAAAGATAATTTAGGAATCTTTCCGTCTTTGATTTCTTTGAGGCTAATGAATGCCTGAAACTGAGAAGATAACATTAACCAGAATATCCTGGAGTTCATATTTTTATCCTTCTCAAGAGGTAAAATTATATAATTCTTCAAAGCTTAATTAACTGATATTTCCTAAGATATGAATCACATTTTTTAAACTATAAAAGTTTTGGGGGTTTTTGGTTTTTCTTTTAGTTTATCTCATGCCTTATCAGATCATCTTATTTCCTGGTTGATGGCTATGTTATATAAAACATTTTAGAAAAAGCTATTTTGCTATCATGTGTTATATACATGATATATAACACATAGTCAAAGAGTATAGTCTCTTCAGTGATGAACTGTTTTATCTTTTAATTTCTCCTTCTGCCTGAATTCTTGCTCTTACCCATGAGACAATTGATAGTAATCCTACATGGGTGTTCTTTTCTTCAAAATTTATTTTTAATTTTTCAACATTTTACTGAGTATAGTAATTTTAGATGGACGGTTTAAACACAATGTTAAAACTGAAACTTATTATTATGCTAGTATTGCAATTAATGCAATTGATTTCATAGTTTCTCTAATGCAATGCTTTCTTTCTCTCAAGGAAAATCATTCTTCCATTCTTTCATTAAATTTCTAAAGACCATTTGACTGCAACTCTCTCTATCCTGTGCCATATAATGTGTCTGGGATTGAAATACACTTTTTTTCGGTGGATAGGCCACATTTTCTTCCAATAGCTTCTGTTGTGATCACAGCAACCAAAGGTGATAACAGAAAGAAAAAATCCAGAGCAGTATGAGATTGATCAATTTGAATTAGGCTGTTCTCCATCTCCGAAGAGACCTTTTTTAATGTTTTCAAGGTTTTCAGTTCTATTCCCATATTTAAGTGTGCAGTTGAGTCTTGCAATGATAGCCACTCTTTCACCTTTAGACATCATAATTTTCTTACTTCACTTCAGAGTTTGAACTCACTCTGCCTTATGTTTTCATGCTAAAACCAGCAGTGATGGATTCTGTAATTTGCAATTTCTTTCTCTTTTTGCATCTTCAGTTCACCTTTCCTGTAAAGCTTCATTAGCCCTAACATTTTTCATGATGTCTCCAATTAATTATTAGACACTTGGAGACTCAGTGAAATAGTTCCATTTTCCTTCTCCCTGACCACTCCAAGTGGGAATATTGGCAATATTAAGAAATCTATTTTGGGTAAAAGAAATAAATTATTTCTCAGAAGGAGACCTGGCCTTTAGAGAGACAAAGTAAACTGTGGGGGGAATGGTGTGGAATGACAGGATTCAGAAATATCATTACAGAACTTCTCAATAATAATGATAAAACATAAGATAAAAGAGTGGTATTGAGGCTGCAAATGAAACCATGTAGTGCTGAAGCAACAAAGCTTGAAGTTATTGTTTAAAATGTATGTCTGTCATGTACTATCCTAATACATTCATAAAATTTGGTGATAAGCTTGATGGCACACAGCCTGAAGTATGAGAGGTTTAGGTACATCACTGCACCATGTTAAGCATAAAATGCTAAAAAGGCAGATTTGGAGCTCTGTGTGTGTCTGTGCCTGTGTATATTGTAAGCACACATGCCCATGCACA